>CM076573.1:101956679-102556679 GCA_034641835.2 Pinus albicaulis | reverse complement strand
GATCATGATCATGCTATTCATTTGATTCCGGGAAGTGTTCCTCCAAACATCAGGCCTTATAGATATCCTTACTTCCAAAAGAGCGAAATTGAACGTATGATTGCAGAAATGTTAGAGGCGGTATAATTCAACCTAGTCAAAGTTCTTTCTCTACTCCTGTAGTATTGGTACACAAGAAGGATGGATCATGGCGAATGTGTCCGGATTATAGGGAGCTCAATAAGCTCACCATTAAAGACAAATTTCCCATTCCCGTGATTGATGAATTATTGGATGAATTACATGGAGCAATTTATTTTACCAAGTTGGATCTTCGTTCAGGATATCATCAAATTAGAATGAAGACTCAAGATATTCCAAAAACAACATTTTGAACTCATGAGGGTCATTATGAATTTTTGGTCATGCCTTTTGGCCTTACCAATGCACCTTCTACATTTCAAGGGTTGATGAATTCCATTTTCAAACCCTTCCTTAGAAAATTTGTGCTAGTATTTTTTGATGATATACTAATCTACAGCAGGTCTTGGAAGGATCATGTTGAACATGTTGACAGGTTGCTCAAACTATTGCAGGAGAAACAATTATATGCAAAAGCATCCAAATGTTTCTTTGGAGTACAAGAGGTGGAATATCTGGGTCATATTATATCTCACGAGGGTGTTAAAGTAGACCCTAACAAAATTAAAGCCATTAAGGAATGGAAAGTCCCTAAGACAATAAAGCAGTTGCGAGGATTTCTCGGGTTAACATGCTATTATCGCAAGTTTGTTAAGAATTATGGGAGAATAGCAGCACCTCTAACAACATAATTGAAGAAAGATGCATTTTCATGGACTCCTGAAGCAACTAAGGCCTTTGAACATCTTAAAGAGGCAATGTGCCTAGCACCGGTCTTAGCTACGCGAGACTTCACAAAAACCTTTATTGTGGAATGTGATGCCTCAGGAAATGGAATTGGTGCAGTTTTAATGCAGGAAGGAAGACCCATTGCTTTTGGAAGTCGTCCAATCAAAGGAAAGTATTTACAGAAACCTATTTATGAGAAGGAAATGTTAGCAATACTGCATGCACTAAAGAAATGGCGAACTTACCTAATGGGAAGACCCTTCAAGGTAAAAACTGATCATGATAGTCTTAAACACTTTTTGGAACAAAGACTATCTTCAGAAGAGCAGCAAAAATGGGTCACAAAGATGTTGGGTTATGAGTTTGAAATAATCTACAAAAAAGGAAAGCTTAATGTTGTTGCAGATGCACTCTCAAGAAAGAATGAAGAGGTGGAAGCATTGCTTTGTGCCATTTCTATTATCCAACCACATTGGATAACCGAAGCAAGAGATGAATGGAAGAAGGAAAAATATGTATGGACACTCATTCAAAAGTTGCAGCAAGATCCTAGTACATCTGATACATTTAGTTGGAAAAATGATTCCTTATGGTACAAAGATAGCTTATATCTTTGTAAGAATTCCCAACTGAAACAAAATATTGTTCTGGAATTGCACACTTCTCCTTTAGGAGGACACTCAGGATTTTTAAAAACTTACCACAGGGTGAAGAAAGATTTTTTTTGGGATGGCCTTAAATCTGATATTCAAAAGTTTGTGGCTGAATGTTTGGTTTGCCAGCAGAATAAAGTGGAAACAATTAAGACCCCGGGACTTCTACAACCTTTATCCATTCCAAGTCAACGTTGGGGGGAGATTTCAATGGATTTTATCACAGGTTTACCTAAGTCTGAAGGAAAGAGTGTCATCATGGTGGTAGTTGATAGACTTACCAAGTATGCACACTTTTGTGCATTATCTCATCCATTTAAAGCAAGTACAGTTGCTACTACATTTATGGACAGAATTCAAAAGCTACATGGAAGCTCAAGGGTTATTGTGAGCGACAGAAATCCCATTTTTACTGGAAATTTTTGGACGGAGTTATTTTCTTGTTTGGGTACTCAATTAGCTCATAGCTCATCTTATCATCCTCAATCTGATGGTCAAACTGAGATAGTAAATAAATGTTTGCAAGGATATCTTCGTTGTTTTGTATCCGATAAACAAACACAATGGGTCAAGTGGTTACCTCTCGCTGAATGGTGGTATAACACTTCCTTCCATACTGCAGCAAAAATGACCCCATTTATGGCACTTTATGGATATCATCCACCATCCATCACATCATCTTTAAGAGAAAATTTGAAGGTTCAAGCAGTGGAAGATCACATCGAGTATCAACAAGAAGTTCTCCAACTCTTAAAGGATAACCTGAATTTGGCACAAAATCAAATGAAACAACAGGCAGATCAACATCGCAGCGAGAGAAGTTTTGATGTAGGAGATTGGGTATTTTTACGACTACAACCATATAAACAAATGTCCCTCAAGCAAGCTAAGAAGGATAATAAATTATCGCCAAAGTACTATGGTCCTTACAAGGTGTTGCAAAAGATTGGTACAATGGCATACAAATTGGAGCTTCCTGCTTCTTCGCGAGTACATCCAGTTTTCCATGTTTCGTGCTTAAAGAAGGTTATAGGTGAAAATCTTCCAGTTCAAACAATATTGCCAGAACTTGATGAGGAAGGAAAAATCATATCGGAACCGGAAGCGATCACGGAAACAAGAACTCGACAACTACGGAATCGATCAATTTCAGAGTATCTCATCAAGTGGAAGAACTTACCCACTGAAGATTCTACATGGGAGGATGAGAATTTTATACAAAAGCACCTAGAGCTACTCAAGCGTTGAGGACAACACTTTTGTGAAGGAGAGGGGCATGTTAGGTCCCTATATTACTAGTATAGCCCCTTATTGTTGTTAGTGTAACCCCCTTATTGTTATTATTGTACCCTTGTAACCCCCATTTTGTTATTATTGTGCCCTTAAATTATTATTGTTAGGGCGGCTAGGATTACATTGTGGCCCACTAGGATTACATTATGGCCCCATGGACTCCTATATATAGAAAGGAGGTTTTGTAAATTGTATCATCCAAGAATTGTTCATTTATGTAATGTATTGGAGGTTGCCCCCTCGAAGAGACTCATTTCTAAGGCGTTGATATCTCTTTTCTTCTCTTTTTGGAGCTGGTTACACAACAAAATAACTTTTATTTATATACATTGGGCTAATGACATTTTGTTCAAGTTAACTAGGTTTGAAAGGTTCCCTTTGGAGGGCAGCGGGCTAGTCGCTGCACCATGGAAGGATATAAATAAGAAGGGAAGGAGGCCTTGTTTGATCACACACCAAGTGCACCTTCTCAAGGAGTATTCTAGCCTTGAGTGACGAGTTCTCAAGGAGCTGCAGTAGTGAATAAAATTCATTGTATTTTCTATTGTCTTGGCCAAGCTCAAGGAGTATTCTAGCCTAAACTGACAAGTTCTCAAAGAGTTGTAGTAGTGAAGAAAATTCATTGTATTTTCTATTGTCTTGGCCAAGCTCAAGGACGATTCGTCTAGTTCTAGTAGCCGATTTTATTTTGTAGTTTGGGCAAGCAAGTGAGGATGTTACAAGGTCGATAATAGGCCGCATTTACCTTTGTTATGTGTTGAAATTTTGAAGTTCTATGCTGCAACAATTACTTATTCCAAAACTTATTTCTTTTGCAATATTAATTTAGCAATTGTAGATAGAACATACACCATATAAACCATATGCAAAATAGAAGACATCCAAGAACACAAGTAGACATGGAAAATTTAGGTTCAATGACCAATGAAAAACCCACAAGGGGAAAACTGAACCAAATTCTTCATCTATTGGAAATCCATTGTTCAGCAAAGTACATAATATAATGAGAGGAAAAAGAAGTTCACGCAAATCTGAAGAAGATCTTTGATAGAAGTGGTTGATGCAAACTTTGAATTACTTTGGCTCACCAAGATCTTCTCCTACTATTCAAGACTTTCTCTCTCACACACAATTCTTCTCTAGTCTCTCTAAATCTCTCCTTCTCAAGTTTGTACTCTCCTTTCACAATGCACAAGTAAGTAATAAAGAGGATGAGAGGCACAAATTGTTAATTTAGATTGTCATTGATGTCAATATGACTTTGACTGAGATGAAGGTTGCACTATGACATATCACTACATTAGTATATGATGACATTGTTGATACATGATGCTATCTGGCATTAATAACAATGAAAAAACCAAAGAATGTAGAAGCCACGCTGCCCCAAACATTCCTCATGCTGTCCCAATCTTTTTATGCATAAAATTTAAGGACAGTCACAAAGAAAAATACATTTCACGATCTTAGAAGCAGAATTTCTTTGTGAGACCTTCACCATCCTTTAGAGCATAATTTTCCCTTTCTAATGAGCCCTTACACGCCCCAAAACTCCAAGCGGTTTGGGAGATATGAATTTTTCAACTTCAGGAAATTATTCTGGTCTTGGAGTCGACCTGTCCTAGCCATCCCTTGTCGGCCTGTGTGTGGAGACATGTCTTTTCATTTAGCATCGAAATAAGACTATATATACAAGATTTTCGGTCTTCATTTTGAATACAGAAATTCGGTGATAATCACAGAATTAATGCCACTGTTCACAACTCGTGAACATTGAAGAAGGGAGAGATATATCTGATTTGGGTTTGAGGTTAATAAGACAGGGGATTCTTCTTGAACAGCTTCAGACCTTTGGACCTGTAGTGAGGCTGTTGCAGAGGGCTATACTCGGACCTATGGCAGCTCCTTTTTTAGAAGCTCGGAGAGCAGCACCTTGAAGGCATACTTGTGGAGCCCGGACCTATAGCAGCAGAATTTTAACTGATTAAAAGCAGTCACCATTAAGAACAGTTTGGGTAGCAGATTATTGTAGCAATAATTTGAAGATACCTGTGGCATCCTTCTTAAAATTGGACAACTAGGTCCAAACTCCATGTTGTGATGCTCAGATTAAGATACTGATATTTTTGTTGGATTCCTCTTTCGGAAAGGTGTAAGATCCATATAAAATTTATCTTAATCCAATGAGCAGAACATTTATTTTGAATTTATTATTTATAATAAATTATATGTGCAGGTCGGCCTTAAGGTTTTGCACCCCCAGCAGATGTGTCACAAACCTCAATGATGGATATAAATACAGTCAAAGTTGGAGAGCATTTCACTCATCTCATCTCATCACTTCCTCTTCTCTTCTCTGATTTAGTACAAGCTTCTTGGAGGACAAATTCAGCTCACACGTGGGAAGAAGGACAAGCTACTACAGCCAAGAAGAAGGACACAGTTTGCTGCAGCTAGGGTTTCCTAGGAAGTTTGACCAGTGTTGACTTTGGTCAACGCATGGTCCAAAAAGGCCCAAAATTTGTGGAGACTTCGATTTTAGTAGGCCATACACTTTGGCACAAGAACCGAGGTCAAAAGGTTGACCGAAGTTGGAGTTGCGTTGACTTTTATGTTGCTGCCCTGCGTTGACTTCTCTAGACAGCGTTGACTTTTCTGGAGTTGACTTGTGTTGACTGATTTGAGGATTGTTGTGACAAATTCTGGGTTGGCTGATCAAGAAGACTTTGCTGGTTAAAGCATCCTGTTGACCGCCGTAACGCACCACCACATTATCCTGTTTCTGGTTTGTCTTCTACAGATCCACTGGTATGTTCTATCAGCATTTTACTTAACTGTTTGGGTGATTGCTGTAATAAAAGTAAAGTTGCATCAAGCATAGAACATCTACAAAAATTTACAATCCTTGACAGTCACAACAGCTCGATGCAATGGATGGACTAGTACTTCAGACCTGTGACCTTGAGGGACTTGAAACAGTGATCACATACTTGATATTAGAGGTATGAACTATTTGAAGACTTGAACAGTGATGAAGACAAGTGGACAGTGAAGTCAGTGAAAAATTTATTTATTTTTGGAAGAAATAATACAGTGATGAAGACAAGTGGACAATGAAGTCAGTGAAGAATTTTGGAAGAAATAATACAGTGATGAATATGTCAAGAACATTCAAGTAAGCACTATTCACATTCTCTATTAAACCAAGCAAAGAAGGATTGGTGTCCTTGGAGTAGGAGCTCCTAAAACACAAGGTTGGTGCCTTGAGAAGATAGGGTCAAAGCCCTAGAGGTCGGAGCCTCATCAAAGTCCAAGTTGGTGCTTGGCAACAAGTTGGTGCCTGTTTCATTAAAAGGGTTGGTGCCCTCACTCATATATTGTATACTATTATTAAAAAGGGGATTGAAATTCTTATTAATCCTTAATATTATCATTATACACCTCTCTGTCTTTAATTGTGAAGAATCTAACTGGCAATAATTAACAATTGAAAAGAAATACTGATTCACCTCCCTCTCAGTATTTCCAACAATTGGTATCAGAGCCAGCTTCTTCATTATCAGCCTAACAGCTGGAAGAAGGATTCTTAGGCACAATGAAGAACATGGAAGTAACAGGAAAACTGCCTATCTTTGATGGAACAAATTTTAGTTTTTGGAAAAAGAGGATGTCCTACTATCTAATGTCTCTTGGCCCTGAAGTATGTACTCTATTTTGGATGGGTACAAAGCTCCCGCCGGTCTTCCAATTGATCAAGATGAAAGAAAAGCCTACATTGCTAATGCCAAAGCTTTAAATTCCATCACTAGTGGAATCACCGATTCCGAATTTACGGAAGTCATGAACTGTGACTTAGCCAAAGAAGTATGGGATAAATTGGTTTCTCTATATGATGGGGACTCCAAAGTTAAGAAGGCAAAGCTTCAAACCTATAGAAGACAATTCGAGAGTCTGAAAATGGATGATGAAGAAGATATTGCATCATACTTCCTCCGAGTAGCTGAAGTGGTTAACTCTCTTAAAGGACTAGGGGAAAATATTGAAGAAAGCACCATTGTTCAAAAAATCCTGAGATCGCTTCCTGACAGATTTGACTCCAAAGTAAGTGCCATAGAAGAAATGAAGGACCTAGATACTCTCAAGATGGATGAACTTCATGGAATTCTTATTGCCTATGAGATGAGGAAAGGGATCCCAAATTTCAAAGAAGTAGCTTTCAAAGCCTCAAGATCTACAAAAGAAGGAAAAGGATGGAATTGCAGCAACTATGAATCTGATACTGAAAACGAATAGCTCAATTTGTATGAAGACAAAAAAGGGGATCTAAGCTAAAAGGTAAGTACCGTCTTATTTGTTTCAATTGTGGAAGAATAGGTCATTATGCTGCAAAATGTCCTCATAAACATGATAGTGATGATGAAAAGGACTCTAAAAGAATGATGTACAAAAAGAAAGGGTTTAATAAGAAGAACTTCTTCTCCAAACAAGATGAGTCTAATGAAGATGAATTTGTAGTCATAAAAAGGAAATCAACTAGAAATGTGCGTCATTACAAAGAAAGCGATGATGAATCAGATGAGGAAAGTAATTATGTTGGAAGCAAAGAAACGTTATTCATGGCATTTACAAATGAAGATGACTCAGAACTATAAGATGAAAGAAACATAAATAGTTTGCTAATGAGTGTCATTGAAGAAAATGTGAATCTACAAAAGAAGATAATTTCTCTCAAAATAGAAAGAGAGGAAGCAAAAAGAAGGGAAGACTTCTTGAACATTAAGTTAAAAGAGAAGGATGATATCTGTGAAAAACGTGAAGCTGAAATAGTATCTCTAAGAAAGGAATTAAAACAAGTCAAAAGGAGTTGGCAAAGCTCTCTTAGCTCTTGACAACATTCTTAATACTCAAATACCTCAACATGACAAGTCTGGAATTGGTCTCAAAGGAGAATCATCAAGTACAAAGAATAATTCCAGAAGTTATGCTGATGTACTCTCTTGCCATCCAAAAGAAGAAAAGTCATCTTGTCAGGAAAAAAGTCCCATCTCAAAACCAAGAATTGAAGAAAGAGCAACTCCATGGAAGAATGTTGGTTCAAGCTATGGATACTACAATAGGCATCAAACTATTTTTCTTGGGCATTGTTACAATTGTAAAAACTTTGGGCATCAAGCTAAGCATTGCAAGGTTCATAAGAATGAAGCACCAAGATTGAATGATCAAACAAACCAATTGCATGGCCCTAAAGAGCAAGAACAAATCAAAACTTACAATTCCTTTGATCCTTTGGCTAAGTTTGATCCGTCTTGCTCATTATCTGATAATTATGATCATAATGAACAAAATTGCCCTCTCGAAAGGGAAAAAGCTAAAAACATAAATCTCAAAACTGATAAATGTGGCTTAGCTCTATGTGCTCATAGTGAAGAAAATCATTGGTTCGTGGATAGTGGATGCTCAAGACATATGACAGGTGACCAAAAAAAGTTTATCTCATTGAACAAGAAAAATGGAAATGTATCCTTTGGAAGTGGATCCGCTAAAATCACTGGAAAAGGAACTGCTACCCTTGTCAATGGACTAGGAAAGGCTCAAAATACCTTGCTGGTAGAAGGGCTCAAACACAATCTCTTAAGTGTCAGCCAGATTTGTGACCAAGGACATAATGTTGTCTTTAGTACAAAAAATTGTGAAATAAGAGACTCATCCTCAAGAGAGCTTGTGGCGGAAGGAGTAAGAACACCAGATAATGTTTACATTCTCAGTAGAATCCAAGAAGATAAATGTTACTTAAGTCAAACAGATGAAAGTTGGTTATGGCACAAGCGATTGGGGCATACAAGTTTTGATAACCTAGTCAACATCAACAAAATTAAAGCAGTAAGGGACATTCCTAAAATGTGCAAGCCAAATCAAGTTGTATGTGGCCCATGCCAACATGGAAAGCAAACCAAAACTAGCCACAAAACTAAGGAGTTCTCAACATCAAAACCTTTGGAAATCATTCATGCAAATTTGTGTGGGCCAACTAGAACTCCAGCTCTTCAAGGTGAAAGGTACTTTGCTCTATTTGTTGATGACTATACTAGAATGATGTGGATATATTTCATAAAATATAAGTCCGAAGCATTTGAATGTTTTAAGAATCTTAAGGCTCTCATTGAGAATGAGAAAGATTCTAAGATTAAATGTCTTAGAACAAATAGAGGAGGAGAATTCACCTCAAAAGAATTTGATGAATTTTGTAAAGAGCATGGAATCAAAAGAGAACTCTCTACTGCTAGGACACCCCAGCAAAATGGAGTAGTTGAAAGAAGGAACCGAACCATTCAAGAAATGGCAAGGACAATGCTACTAGCAGCTGATTTGCAACCAAAATTTTGGAGAGAAGCAGTTGGAACCGCAGTTTATACCTTAAATCGAACTCAACTAAGACCAAATAATGAAAAGACTCCTTATGAATTATGGAAAGGAAGACCTGCTTCAGTAAAATATTTCAGGGTTTTTGGAAGCAAATGCTTCATAAAAATAAATGATGACTCACCAGGAAAATTTGATTCTAGAGTTGACGAAGGAATATTTCTTGGATACTCCACTAGGAGCAAAGCTTACAAATGTTACAACTATCGTCTACGAAGAATAGTGGAAAGCATTGATGTGAAGATTGATGAAGGCCTTCCAGAAAAAGGAATTGAAGATCATGAAGTTGAGCCTTTCTTTGAACAAAGTGAAGAAGAAGAACCTGAAAAAGAAGAGGAGAATGAAGAACCTCAAAGTGAACCTCAAAGTGAATCTTCACAAACTCCCTCCAAGATCAAGTTTGTTCAGAGATATCATCCGGAAGAATAGGTCATCGGAAATATAGATGAAGGAATCCAAACTCGAAGAAGGATGATAAGCACCCAAGAAAAGATGATGTGGCTCTATTATCTTTAATAGAACCTGAAAATTTTTCTCAAGCAAGCAAAGATCCTTATTGGATAAAGGCCATGGAAGAAGAAATGTCTCAAATAAAAAAAAATGAGACTTGGGAACTGGTACCTCGCCCAAAAGATAAAAATATAATTGGAACAAAATGGGTATTCAAAAACAAGATGAATGAAGATGGACAAATCATCAGAAATAAAGCCAGACTTGTCTGCAGAGGATACTCGCAAATCGAAGGAATTGACTTCGAAGAAACCTTTGCACCAGTAGCTCGAATGGAAGCCATAAGAATGTTTTTAGCACTTACTTGCTCAAAAGGATTCAAGGTTAATCAAATGGATGTAAAATCAGCATTCCTGAATGGAGATCTCAAGGAAGAAGTTTACATGGAGCAACCAAAAGGATTTGATTTTGCTGAAGGAAAAGACTTTGTATGCAAACTAAAAAAGGCCTTGTATGGATTAAAACAAGCCCCTAGAGCATGGTATGAAAAGTTGGATCACTATTTGCAACAAGAGGGTTTCAAAAAGGGAGTGGCAAGTAGCAATCTCTACATGACGATGGACAAGGAAAAACTTCTGATCACTCTTGTTTACATTGATGATCTAATCTTTGCTAGCAATAATGAAGAAATGAGCCATGAATTTGCTCTAAATATGTCCAAAAAATTCGAGATGTTAATGATTGGTGAGTTATCTTACTTTCTTGGGCTACAAATATCTCAAACCTTTGCAGGCATGTTTATATCTCAAGCAAAATATCTTAAAGACATGCTCAAAAGATATGGGATGGAAGATTGTTCACCTATGAGCACACCGATGACCACAGATTGTAAATCAAGCAAAGATGATGATACCCCTCTCATAGATGCAACTCTTTACAGATCAATAATTGGAGCTCTCCTATACTTAACTACTACAAGACCATATATTATGCAAGCAGTAGGAATGGTAGCAAGATTTCAGTCAAGTCCTAAACAATCCCATCTAGCAGCTGTGAAGAGAATTCTCAGATATTTGAAAGGAACAATTGATTTCAGTCTTTGGTATCCTAAGAGTTCAACTCTTATTGTGACAGCTTACTCTAATGCTGATTGGGTCGGAAGTGTGGATGATCGAAAAAGTACCAATGGAAATGCATTCTTTATGGGAGATTGTCTTGTATCTTTGCTCAACAAAAAACAATCATCTATATCCCTTTCTATAGCTGAAGCCGAATATATAGCTGCTACTGATTGTTGTACACAATTTCTATGGATGAAGGAAACCAGTTACTATTTTTTGTGACAATACTAGCGCCATCAGTCTTTCAAAGAATCTGATGATACACTCAAGGACCAAACATATTCCAATCAAATACCACTTTCTCCGTGAACAAGTTGTTGAACACAATATCAAGTTGGAATACGTCAATACAAAAGAGAAAATTGCTGATATCTTTACAAAACCTCTTCCACGAGAAGCATTTGAGTATCTTCGCCAAAAGATGGGTGTCGTTGCTCTTGCATCACATTAAATCACGCAGCATGTCAGGAGTACAATATGTTAGGGGGAGCAGCTTGACAGGGGGGGTACGTGGGCATCCCATTTGCCATTGATGACAAAGGGGGAGAGAATGTTGGAAGGGCAAGAATATTGCCATCAATGACAAAGGGGGAGATTGTTAATTTAGATTGTCATTGATGTCAATATGACTTTGACTGAGATGAACGCTGCACTATGACATATCACTACATTAGTATATGATGACATTGTTGATACATGATGCTACATGGCATTAACAACAATGAAGAAACCAAAGAATGTAGAAGCCACGCTGCCCCAAACATTCCTCATGTTGTCCCAATCTTTTTATACATAAAATTTAAGGACAGTCACAAAGAAAAATATGTTTCACGATCTTAGAAGCAGAATTTCTTTGTGAGACCTTCACCATCCTTTAGAGCATAATTTTCCCTTTCTAATGAGCCCTTACACACCCCAAAACTCCAAGCGATTTAGGAGATATGAATTTTTCAAGTTAAGGAAATTATTCTGGTCTTGGAGCCGACCTGTCCTAGCCACCCCTTGTCGGCCTACGTGTGGAGACATGTCTTTTCATTTAGCATCGAAATAAGACTATATATACAAGGTTTTCGGTCTTCATTTTGAATACAGAAATTCGGTGATAATCACAGAATTAATACCACTGTTCACAACTCGTGAACATTGAAGAAGGGAAAGATATATCTGGTTTGGGTTTGAGGTTAATAACACAGTAGATTCTTCTTGAACAGCTTCATACTTTTGGACCTGTAGTGAGGTTGTTGCAGAGGGCTATACTTGGACCTGTGGCAGCGCCTTTTTTAGAAGCTCGGAGAGCAGCACCTTGAAGGCATACTTGTGGAGCTCGGACCTACAACAGTAGAATTTTAACTAATTAAGAGCAGTCACCATTAAAAACAGTTTGGGGAGCAGATTATTGTAGCAATGATTTGAAGATACCTATGGCATCCTTGACAGTCACAATAGCTCGGTGCAGTGCATGGACTAGTACCTCAGACCTGTGACCTTGAGGGACTCGAAACAGTGATCACATACTTGATATTAGAGGTATGAACTATTTGAAGACTTGAACAATGATGAAGAAAAGTGGACAGTGAAGTCAGTGAAGAATTTTTTTTTTTTGGAAGAAATAATATAGTTATGAAGACAAGTGGACAATGAAGTCAGTGAAGAATTTTGGAAGAAATAATATAGTGATGAATATGTCAAGAACATTCAAGTAAGCACTATTCACATTCTCTATTAAACCAAGCAAAGAAGGATTGGTGTCCTTGAAGTAGGAGCTCCTAAACACAAGGTTGGTGAGTTGAGAAGATAGGGTCAAAGCCCTAGAGGTCGAAGCCTCGTCAAAGTCCAAGTTGGTGCTTGGCAACAGGTTGGTGCATGTTTCATTAAAAGGGTTGGTGCCCTCACTCATCTATTGTATACTATTATTAGAAAGGGAATTGAAATTCTTATTAATCCTTCATATTATCATTATACACCTCTCTGTCTTTAATTGTGAAGAATCTAACTAGCAATAATTAACAATTGAAAAGAAATATTGATTCACCCCCCTCCCAGTATTTCCAACACAAATATATAAGAAGAGCAAGGAGATCGAATTTATGAGGGAGTAACTTGCATGCCTTGAGAAGGAGTTACATATGACAAAATAGGAGTGTAACTATGCCATAAAAGAGGTGTTGGCCTGTGACCGCACACAAAGTGGAGAAGGAAAAAGGAAGGGAAATCCTAACTGTCAAAGAGCTTCAAATGAATCTATCTGCCTTTTGTTGAAAGAGGAAAGTGTCGTTGATTAAGTGTGATGGTGAGAGAAATCCTTACTGCCCTCATTCATTCCATTTACACCCCTTCCTACCCTTCATTTGTCCTAATTGTTGAGATTTTGTGTATTTGGGGTGGCATCATGTAATATTTCCAATTAGCAATAGCTAATTGGAAATATTAATTTTAACTATTTTTCCTTCATAGAGTTAAAATATAAATAAAGTGGGTGAAGGTGGGTGAAGGAACACTTAGCTCACACTTAGGATAAAAATATTTCCTAAAGTCACTTAAGAGACATGTCTATTTGGCAACGTGGGACCTGGTGGTCAAGTGGCAGCGTAGGCAGCATGGGGCCCAGCGAGCGCAGAGTGAGTTGGACAGCATGGGCCAAGGGAGACAGCGCAGAGATTGGTGGGGCCTAGGTGAGGGAAAGGCTCACCAAGCATAAAAGGAGGAGGGGTCTCCTCATTCTTATTCATTCTGATTATGCATCTTTGAGATTTGTCTTCTGACATTGAGCATGCTTGTTGTTTAGCAAAGTCTGCACGTATTGTTCAGTACATCAGGTGTCTCCGTTCGAAGATCCCAACCTCAGCCCCGGGGGACTTCGAGTGCCTGCTCGCGTGAGGAATTTCATCTCTGTTTTTCCAGAGGGAGTTGCAGCTACCACAGGAGGAGCATCTACTCAGAGAGACAGCGCAGTCAGTGAGAGGGAGGACGCAGTCTTGTGAGGAGGTAGTTCCGGATTGGGTGTTAGTTGGTGGATTCAGCCCGGGATAGTGGGTAAGGGGCCCGCCCTTCCCTATTCCAGCATTTTGGAGGTGTTAAGGGCCATCTTTTGGAGCAGATCATTCAGAGCCAACGTCCCTCCTTGAGGAATAGCGTAGTGCCTCAAGGGAGCCATTTTCAGGGGTCGGCCATTTCTGAAAAGCTTTTTGGGCTTTTCTAGGTATTGGGAGTAGAGGCCATTGCCGAAGTTTCAGAATTTTCCAAGGTGGGGAGCAGCCCCAAAGATTCAGTTCATTCCAACAGTAGCAGTGCCAGCAGCTTGGAGATAACGCAGTCTTGAGTTAACAGCCATTCTAAGTCCCAGTCTGAGAGTATTTCTAGGCTTGCCTAGTGCAAGCCAAGGTGCCATCATTCTGATCACCTTTATACTCATTTTCTATCTTTCAGTATTAATAAAATGGCTCAGCGTTCTCCACATTGGTTATTGTTCATGTGATGTCTCTCTAGTTGTTGTTTGTCTTTGTTTATGTGCCTTATATTGTTGTTTATTTCTACTTGGAATATTACATATTAGTTGTGCTCTAAGTCCCAAATTTTGAGGAAGGACTAGAGTTCACCTGATCTACAAGACCCAGAAATGGATTTGGGAAATTTCATCTGGTTTAGGAAATATTAAATTAATTAAATATTTTAATGTATTTCCTAAGTTAAAACTTAGGGAACTTAATTAATTAAAGTGAATTTAATTAAACATGTGATGAAATTGTCTTAAGTCACACGGATCAAGCTTTCTTTTAATCTAAGCCATTGATTCAAGATCTGATCATGGTCGTTGATTTGTCAACGAGAAAAGTATAAAGGAAAGGCTTGGGGTCATTTGTATAGACACACAAAGGCAACGCACTGAAGCTAAGCTGAGATTCTAGGGCAGGGTTTGCTAAGAATACTTAGAAGTGTTTCAGCTGCAAAGAGGGGAATTTAGACCAAGGGGATGATCTGATCCCGGAGTCTAGAATACACAAGAGGCAGAGATCAGCTCAAGGACAGCGCAGAGGAAGGCAGCAGCAGCAAGGACAACGTAATTTTCAGGAAAGCCCCAGGGGTTATGCAGAGACCCTTCAGGGGCAGCGTAGTGACTACGTCACCCAGTCTGGTATAACGCGGTCCCTTCCGGAGCAGCGCTGAGGGTTTAGAGGACTTCCAAGGCTGACGCAGAGGCTTTTAGGGGCTTCAGAGGCTAACGCAGGGCCTTTCCGGGGCAGTGCTGGGGTTTCTAGGCCCTAATCTTGGCTGAGTTCTGTAAATCCCATTTGAGGGTGTGGATCAGTCATTATTTTGGCCCTAGATTAGCCAGTGAGATGTAGATCTAGTATTTTCTCTGTCAGGATTTCCAGATATGGAACCCGGATTTGTGTATTCAGAAATATTCTTAATAAGAGAACCCTCCAGCAGCTAGAGACCGGTTTTCCCACCTTGAGTTTTTTCAGGGACTATTTGTCCAGAAATAACTATCATTTGTCAATGTGTGCATGTGCTCTTCTAGATCTAAATTAGTAGAGATCTGTTATGTCTTTTGCTTCGATGTTAACTTGAATTTATTCATTTGATAACTTATCTAAGTAGGAGGAGCTTAACCGGATTAACAGTAATAATTTATGCATAAGAAATATGATTCAGAAATTGCTACATGGTATCAGAGCAATTGCAGATCTAGGAGGGTCACCAGCAGAAGAGACTGGAGGTTCTAGCTGCAGGAAGCAGCTAGAAAAGCAGCAGAAACGCAGATCTTAAGGGACAACGCAATTTTTTATCAGAGAGATTGGGGATCAAGGTGACAACCCCCGAACTGAGTCGTTGTCGCGGTGCTGAGACATTATGTGCGACAACAGGACCCTAAGTCTAAACTTAAGAAAATAAAATAATTAAAGTGAATTAATAGAATATGGGTGTGAATGTTCTAGAAAAGGCAGACCAAGTCAAAAGTTAATCTTAGCCATTGATTAGAGATCTAATCTGGGCCGTTGAAGTTTCAACGAGAAGACTATAAGAATGGCTTGAAGGGTCATTTGGAAAATACATTTGACGAAGGAAGGATATGATTTCTTTTCCGAGAAGTGCTCAGAGAGAAACTTTGATCGAGAGATATTTTGCAGAGAGGGGCAGTAATTCCAGTTGGAGGCATTCCTGATCCGAAGAGTACATAGCAGAGGAGGTAGAGAGAGCCACAGTAGCAACGCATAGCCAGTGACGCAGAGCTTACGCAGTCACTGCGTAGAGCCTGAATGGAGGTCGTACTTTTGTTGAGGAGACAGCATTTGGCCAGTGCCAGATCCCGAAGAGATTTTCCGGAGGCCAAAAGTCCTCAGTTTCCAAGCAGCAAAGCGACCAGCGCAGAGACAGAGAGCAGCGATAGTTGTGACGCAGAGACTGTGTAGAGTGACGCAGTGACTATGCAGGGCAACCAATTTTGGGTGTTGATCAGTGTCGAGTTCCCATGGAGTGAGGTTTGTCTAACGAGATCTTTCTTGTCAGTTTCTCTGCATGATTTGACAGATCTATCAATCATAGACTTGTACTCATAATTAATTATTGCATAATAATATAAACCCTCAGCTATTGCACCAATTTTCCCGCGTTGGGTTTTCCAGGGACATTGGTCCAAAAATAACTGTGTCAGATGTGTGTGTGATCTATTCTTGTTCAGTTTTGTTTCCGCACTTGTATTTCTTCTGCAGTTTATTTGTGAAGGTTGTAGTGTGATGTATTTAGTGTTTTTCGTAGGAAGCTGCAAACAAATTGCTAAGTTAAAATTAACAATTAGGTGAATATCTTCCAGTTGCTGCAATAGGATTCCAGATTTACGAAATTTTCACTCTCTGTACCATATCTCGGATATAGTGATATTTGATCTCAATATGCTTGGACTTGTCATGGAACAGGGGATTTTCGGCAAGTCGAATCCCACTCGTATTGTCGCAGTAAATCACTGTTGTGTCCAAAACATGCTCAAGCATCTCTCCAAAGAGCTTCCTCGGCCATAATGCCTCGTAGCTAGCCATGCTAGCAGCAATGCACTCAACTTCATTCGTGTTGAGGGCTACAAACTTTTGCTTCTTTCTCATCTAGGATATCATGGCAAATCCTAAGCTGAAACAACACCAAGATGTGCTTTTTCTATAAGTAGAGTTACCAGCCCAATCAACATCTGAGTATCCATGTAGTCTTATATCACTGGCAGTATATTTCAATCCCAGATTGATCGTCCCATGCAGGTATCTCAACACATGTTTTGCAGTAATCCAGTGTGCATGATGTTGAGAATTTGAAAGGCTATAGGTTAATAAAATTCTCTCCTTCATAATTACTTATGAACGTTCTTATGTCTTCTCTTCTTTTAGTTATGTTAATCTTTCATCAAGTCAACTATCAAGACCCAAGACTGGTATTTAAATAACTTGAACTGTGAGAAGGTAAATCAAGGATTTACCTTCCTCACTATTGCTCTTGCTTCTCTTTAAGATCATTGTCTTTTATCTGCACTTAGTATATATATCTACACTGAAGTCTGCTATGGATTTCGTACGCAGTCTTTAATATGGTGTCCGCAATTTCCTTCTGTTGTGGTGTCTACAATTATTTAATGCAATATCTATTGTGGTGTCCACAGTGTATTCGTAACAATATAAACTTCGTATGTGTTGTGGTAACCGCAAGATCTTCGTATACTTATCCTCCGTCTCTGTAGTGATAACTGCAAATACTTCGTATGTATATCCTCCGTCTTTTTTGTGGTAATCGTAAGTCTATAATCTGTAAAAGAGTCCGCATTCAATAGTGTGTTAAAGTCCTTACTTATCCGTTCAATTGATCCGTAGACTTGGCTAATATATAGTGGGCAGTTCTCATCTTTTAGGTCGACCATCAATTATGGTTTAAGCAGACTTCATCATGATATGTGTGCCGACCATAACATTAGGGAAATTTTGAGGTCTAAAATGGGCCTCCTAAGGAAATTATAAAATAATAGTGGAAAAAATCAAATAAGATTTGATGACATCATCAAATTTTAAAGGAAAAAAAAGAAAAAACTACTTTTTCAACTTGTATTTTCAACTTATCTCCCAAATTTTTTACTCAAATTTCAAGCAGGAGTACTCATTGGATGAAAAATTTAATTCCTCATCCAAGAAGTACCCATGTTGCATACTTTCGATGGACCCTGCTACACGAAAAATGAGAAATACATGAAAAACGTGATTGCAAACACGTTTTTTCATGTATTTCTCATTTTTCACATAGTAAGTTCCATCGAAAGTATGCAATATGGCTATTCCTTGGATGAGGAATTAAATTCTGCATCTAACAAGTACTCCCGCTTGAAATTTGAGTAAAAATTTTGGGAGATAAGTTGAAAATACGAGTTGAAAAAGTAGTTTTATTATTTTATTATTTTTTAATCTTTTTACCCTTTTACTTAAAAAATGGTGAATCATCCCCCATGGTTGACATCATCATCTTGAATCCCATTGGTTCTTATAAAGTTTATTTTGGTTGTACATTTTTCTTAGGAGGCCCATTTTAGACCTCAAAACTCCCCTAATGCTTGTAGTTACTTTCCAAGCGGTGTTACTCCAGAAGATTGACTTCTCTTGATTACAACATTATATGAGGGTTGTCAAGGTCTTTGGAGTACAAACTAAATCCTTCATGAATATGACACCTAATAGTATTTATTCCTAGAAGACATAAACCTAATAGACATCAAGAAGAAGTCTATCTACATAATAAAATATTGCTCATGAAACCCATGAGACAAGTATACCAAATACATTTTATTATCATTGACATCTTCTATACATAAATACATAATTACATAGCCAACATGAAGACCGACCTAGTTACACTTTTCAACACATGAGATGGTTTAATCATACATTGGCTCAGAGTATTAACCGCAAAACATATGTCTGGTCTAGTGTTCACTAAGAACATTAGTGCCCCAATTAGTTGACGATACTCAGAAATATTTGCCAAATCAGGGCCTGCAACTTCACCACATAGCTTCTTGAAGTTCATCTCCATTGGGGTATTCATGGATTTACATTTTTTTATACCAAATCTTTCAAGCAGCTTGCCAACATAATTTCCTTGAGAAATGAAAATTTCACCATGTTTCTGCCATACTTCAAGACCCAGAAAGTAGTGCATTAAGTGAAGATCTTTCATTTCAAATTCAAAAGCTAACTCCCTCTTACACAAGAGGATAAGAGGTTCACTACCGGTCAGAAATAAATCAACATATAATACTAAAATCAAAGGCATACCTTGGATTGTCTTGAAGTAAAGATTTGGATCAGCATCAAGTCTAGTAAAACCAAGCTCCATCAAGAAGCTATCAATGTGGGCATACCAAGCTCTTAGAGCTTGCTTCAAACCATAAAGGGTTTTCTTCAATCTACACACATTAGTTTTTTGGTCATGTACTTCAAAGCCTTATGGTTGCTCCACAAATACTTCTTCCTTGAGGAAGCCATGCAGAAAAATTATCTTCACATCCATTTCATGAAGAGACCATCGTTGGCTTGCAGCTATAGCCACAATGGATCAAATGGTTGTATAATAGGCAATTGGTGCAAAGATCTCATCATAGTCTATTCCCTCTTTTTGAGAGAACCTTTGGCCACAAATCTAGCTTTTATTTTTCAATACGGCCATCAGCACCATCTTTAATTTTATATGACCATTTAGAAGACACAACAGATTTACCTTGGGTCTTGGAACCACTTTCCATACATCATTATGAATGATGGACTCATATTCTTCAGCATTGCATCTTTTCACACTTGAACCTTCACAACTTCTTCAAAAGTGGACGGTTCAGCTTGAATAATGTTGCTCTTGGCTACAACATATCCTTGGAACCGGCATGGTTTCTTTCTTTTTCTGAAGGTTCCTCTAGGAGCAGCATGTTTATCAGCGTCTTGAAGGGAGTCACGAAGCCATAAAGGTCTCCTTTTAGCAGGAGGATCACATGGAGAAGGATCCAAAGGATCCATGGGCTCCATGAGTTTATTAGCAGGATCAGCTTCAGGCTTACATTTTGTTGTATCTCAAAAGCATCATCTTGACTATCAACATTGGTAGGAGGAAGAGGAGTGTCTCTTGCCTTTCCAAAAGCTGCATCTTCATCAAATGTTACATCTCTGCTAAACTCTATATTTCTTTGTCCTGGTACATATATTCTATAAGCTTTAGAACTCTTACATTAACCAACAAATGTACCTTTCTTACCTGAAGCTTCTAGCTTGTTCCTCTTCTCTTTTGGGACATGGAAGTAGACAGGGCAGCCAAAAATCCTCCGGTGCCCAAATTTGGGCTTTTTGCCAGTGAAGACTTCTTTAGGAGTCTTGTTGTTTAGAGCACGGTGAGGAGATCTATGTTTGAACATAGACAGTTGTGTTTGCGGCTTCTCCCCGCAAAAACTTTGGCAGTTTTTTATCATGCAACATAGCTTTGACTGCTTCCATGATAGTTCTCTCAGCGACACCATTTTGTTCAAGGATATATGGACGAAGGTCTATCCACTTGCAAGTGAACTCTCCTCCATTGTCAAATCTAAAGATTTTGATCTGCTTTCTAGTTTGATTTACTACTAGAGCTTTAAACATATTAAATGCTTGACTTTTATTTTTCAGAAAATAAATTTGTCTTGCAAGAAAAATCATCCACAAAGATTATATAATACAAGTAACCACCAGAATTTATAGGTGTTGGTCCGACTGACCACTTCATGTCAACTGCCCTATAGCAACATACATTTTTTTCGAAACAGTCCATCGTGTTCAAGCAGTCAAAGATCATCATCATCTTTCAAAGTTGTAATTCCAAATTCTGCAACCTTGTGTGCCTTCATTGTTAAAGTGATTCTAGTATGCTTGTAAAGCCATGTAAAAACATCTAGGTACCCTATGACCCTTAGCAAAGAGTTTCATCTAGTGATTTTTTTACCCTCCGCCAATTATTCACGTTTTTTAACCCAAATAATTGGCCGAGTTTTTCTCCCACACATCAACCAAAGCTAGAGTGGCGCTCAATGGTAAGGTCTTAGGTTAGTCCTAGTGTTATCGAGCCTATGTATAATTATAATACTAAGTCACATCTTGAGCCTTGCAAAATTTGGTTAAGTCTAAGTATCTATTTTTAATTATTAAAATTTCCAACTGGTCGGAAATTTAATAATTATTTGGATGTAAATTGTAAAATCAAATGTTTTTAAAAGTTGAAGGGGGTAGAGTACTCATAATTAGAACCTCTGCAACTCAACTTTGTGTTGAAATTATGTCTATCCCTTCATATTATTTTAATTGTTGGTCTTCTAGCAAAAAACAGCAAAACATTAGCCAGAAAATAGTCAAAAAAATAAAATTGAGAGAAAAAAAAAATTATTTCCAAGTGGAAAAACGAATTTTTGGAGAAGATGGTCTTTCCCGAGGAAGAATTAAATTTGACAAACTCAATTCCAAGGAAGAAAAACCCACAAAAAAATCGATGGGACCAAAAAAGAATTATTTTTTCAAGAAAATTGAATTTTTGGTTCAAGTTTGTTGAAGAAAATTCATGGGTCCAAAAGAAATTAATTTTTGAAGGTCTCCATTAAAGAAAAAATCATTTTTTTGAGAAAAAATGAACTTATGGACCAAGGTGGTTAAGTCAAACGTCATTTTTTGAGGAACAAAATTCAAAATAATATTTTTTGGGCTAGGAAAAAAGGGGTTTACTATGGAATTCGAATTTCTTCATCCAGATCGAGGGTCAAGATTTAATTTTCGCATGGATCAAGCATCTAGCAGTTGTTATTCTCCATGGATCAAGTCAAAATTATGCAACCTCTTGGACGTAACCGTTTTTCACTTGTAGGGGGGTCTAGATCTCTCTATTTTCTATAAATTGAGCCTGAGGCTCCATTGTAACATCTTTGGATGGTGATCTGGCTCTAGAAGCTCTGTAATTTTTTCTTTAATTAATAAAAGCGAAGTCCTTGGGATCAAGAGTATGGTGTATCTCTTTAGCTTGTTGTGGTAAATCTATTATGATTATGCTTTATAATTTCTACTAGTGCGTTAATTTGCTAAGTTCTTTAGCTACTTGGATTTATAGTCGCGTGTTTGCACCTATATTTGGGTTGGAAGCATTGTTGATTAGCTAGATTTGGTGGATTCTTCTTTGAACAACTAGATTTGCTTGTCACCTTGTGAATTACCCCTTTGAACCCAACAAAATCTTTCAAGTTGTGTAGAAAATCAATTCGAGCATTTGAAGTAATCTTTGTTTAGGTCTTCATCTCCTCAAGCTGAGCATTTGAAGTGATTCTTCCTTGAATCTTCATCCCCTTGGCACACAACAATGAAGAACCCATAGTGGAATTTTTCCAAAGGGTCATCATAAGATCAAAAAAAAATTAAAGGGGGTTTTCTTAACCATCCATCTAAAAGGGGAAAAATTTTAATCTTCAAAATTTTGTTTCACTGTGCCATAATTGATATATTTGTTATTTAAAGAGCCAATATCATTGTGAATACTTGTAGATCTTGTAAATTGATTTATCTCTAACCCTTTGTTGTTTAAGAATGTAACTAGTGTAACTAGAATGTAACGTTGGGGCTTCAGGGGTAGCAATGGGGTTTCTAGGGCCAGATCCGGGCTGAGTCTTGTAAATCCTGTTTGAGGGTGTGGATCAGTCAGATATTTGGTCCTAGATCTACAGGTTAGCTGCAGATTTGATTTCTTTTATTCTCTGTCGGGGATTTCCATATTTGGAACTTAGATTTATTGTACTCAGGATCTACTTAATAAAATAAAACCTCATATCCCCTGCCCCAATTTTCCCGCTTTGGGTTTTTCCGAGGACTTATGTCCAAAATCCATGTGTCACTTTGTTGGATGAGTGTATTATTCAGTAAATGATCTGCATGTGTAGGCTGTAGTTGTGTTTATTTCGGTATTTTCTGAATCTAATTTTTGAAAATAACTTGTATTAATTTAAACCAAATAGGAGAAATAAACCATGATACTGCAGTAGAATTTTCACATTATATATGCTTCATGACCTATTATATTGATTATGTCTTTATCCTCAATAGATAAGGAATGAATTTTTATACAATGTAATACATCAGATGTCAATAGTATTACCAGAAGAACAGGGAGCTCGTTGCGGCAATGAAACTTAAAGGGTCCTCCGGAAATGTTCCTACAAGAGCTGGTCTGTATTGACAAGTAAAATGATAAATCCCAGAGGGGTTCTACTGCATGATACATGTCTTGATGCTTCTGAATTATTTGAAAGTATGCCTTGGAACTTGGAAGTCTGTTCTAAATGAAATTTTGGCAGGTAAATTTTCATCTATTCATGATTTATGTAATTCCAAAGTGATTGTTAAGATATGTTAAATTTGGACAACTAGGTCCAAACTCCATGCTATGATGCTCAGATTAAGAGGCTAATATTTTTGTTGGATTCCTCTTTCGGAGAGGTGTAAAATCCATATATAATATGTCTTAATCCGATGAGCAGAACATTTATTTTGAATTTATTATTCATAATAAATTATATGTGCAGGTCGGCCTTAAGGTTTCACACCCCCAGCAGATGTGTCACACCCCCCAATGATGGATATAAATACAGGCAAAGTTGGAGAGCATTTCATCACAACACAACACACATCTTCTTCTTTCATCTGATGTAGTACGAGCTCCTTAGAAGACATTTCCAGCCCACAGGTGTGAAGAAGAAGGACGAATTTCTGTACGGCTGAGCTGAAGGACGAGTTGCTGCAGCTAGGGTTTTCCAGAAGGTTTGACCAGCGTTGACTTTGGTCAACGCATGGTCCAATTGGGCTGAAATTTGGTGAGAAGTTCGATTTTGGAAGGCCGTACTGTTTGGCACAAAAATCGAGGTCAAAGGGTTCACCAATCTGCTGCTGCGTTGACTTTTCGCTTGCTGCCCTGCGTTGACTTTTTCTGGACAGCGTTGACTTTTTGGAGTTGACTTGGGTTGACTCGTTTGCTGATTGGAGGACTGTTGTGACACATTCTGGGTTGGCTGACCAAGAAGACTTTGCTGGTTGAAGCATCCTGTTGACCGCCGTAACACACCACCACATTTTTCCTGTTTCTGATTTGTCTTCTATAAGACCCACTTATATGTTCTATCTGCATTTTACTGAACTATTTGTATGATTGCTGTGAGAAAAGTAAAGTTGCTCCAAGCATAGAACATCTACTAAAATTTACAAGATAGTAGCCCAATCCTCCAGCATTTTGTTGTTAACAATACCATAAGCAAAGATACTGCCAAGTAACCGTCTTTCCTAAAGTCTAGTTTCTGTCAGAGGTATGGCCTACACTAGGAGGTCTGAAGTGACAGTCGAGAAAAATCTGGTTGAAAATTATGGCTTGAAACTCCCCATAAGATTTGGTATAGATGCATATATTTGCCCACTCTGAGTCTGGTTAATATAAAAACTAGTTTTAGCAAAAAGAAAACAGAGCATTGCAACAGTCAATTCTACGTACTACTTAGTATGATAACAATAGTAATTCAATGGCTTTGGTTTCAGAACAAGACAGGGTTATTTTGTAGCCACGGGGAAAGAAACATTTTCATATAGATTATCATTAGGGAAGTTTGTAAGAATGCAATACTTACCTTCATCAGATGAATCCTTAACTGACTAGGATGCACACCCTCTCCAATACATGCCATTACAAATTGTGAATACTGAAATAATACATCTGCTGCTGCCTGTTTCTTTGCTTCAGTCTGCAATAGAAACCAGTTGGCAGAAATAAAAACACTATCAGGATACTCCAAAGTTAAAAATGATACAATAAACATTTAACAATTCTCTTTCATAAAATTGGTTCGAGATGTAATCTCAATGATGCACTTGTAAATAAAAAATGGGTCAGAAAATAAAATTTTACGAGTATCTGATTTTAAATACAGTAATAAAGTCGAATTAAAAGATCCTCTATTTTCAAAACGTACGAACCACAGTTGAAGAAAAATTGATTTGCTGAAAGGATTGTAAGATTGCAAGGAAACAGACATTAAGGATAAAATTGAAGTATTTAAATCATATAAACCGGTTGGTTAAACCAGACAAGAACAAAGGAAAAGACTCCATTTACATAAAATTGTAATAACCTCATTTAGTCATCAAACAATGGTTTAGGGAAGCCCTAGTTCTCCTCAGGTTGAAAAATGGTTACCTCGGCCACTAATATACAGAATGTTAAAGAACATTTAGAAAATGAGCGCCCTATAAGTTAATAAAAGGAACAAGCTCTACTACCTTTCCTTGAAGGTAAAAAATATGTGAGGGTATATTGAACATATAAAACAAGTCCATAAATAGTTGAGATCTAAGTTGCACGAAACGGGGAAATGGGTACGAGTTTCCGAAACGGGCACGGGTACGAAACGTGGCCCCTCAAATTTTGGAAACGGGGAAACACGATATATATATATTAGGACATTTAAGAAATGTTATGTGCAATCATAAAATATACATGATAAATGATAATTTATTACATTTAAAGTTTAAACATTATGATTAAATTGTCCAATGCCAATGCATAAACTATAAGCCTCTAAATTTACATCACATTTACTCATGAATGATAATAGACACATAATGAAAATAGCAATATCGGAATATCCAAAATCAGCTTTTATTTTATATACAAATCTCAAAATCAGTCTTTATTATATATGAGGCTGCAAGTACTATAAAGACAAAAAACTAATACTCATCATCATAATCCTCATCAAAAATAGAAGCAGAAGCATGCTCAACAATGGATGGTGGAGCTGAAGAAGATGATTGGCCAATTCCACTTCTATGCTCCTTGTCCTCAATATTCATAATAGCAAGAGAGAGCTCCAAAACAGGACTTTCTGGATCCACATCACATTCTTTAGAAGGACCATTGCTATATTTTGGACCCCTACAAGATGCAAGGCAAAGATTGGAGTACACATAAACAAGGTCCTCTGCCTTCTGTGAGCCAAATCTGTTGCGCTTCACAGAATGAATAAAACCATAGGTGCTCTAATTCCTTTCTGTTGATAAAGAGCTTGCCACTTGTGAAAGGACATGAATGACAAGGTTTTGCAAATGTACACCATTTGCTCCATGACAAATCCACTGCCTAATTGAATTCATGGTCCTTCTCTCCTCAAAAGATGGTATATCTGAATAATCATCAGTCCTGCAAAAAAACTAGCAAAATATTTCTTCACCTCCCTGTGTAGATGAACTAGAAAAATTCTCATAAAGGGTTTTTTTTACCCCATTAGCCACCTCTCTATCCTTATGGGGTGCCTTCCTCTTCCAATCGCTTTGAGCAATAAGCTCTTCATCATAAAATTTGGGCTTCAAGGCATGTGCTAAAGTGTGCAATGGAGTGTTGAAATTGTTCCACCTATTAACAATGATTTTCTTGACTAAATCAGCAAAATGATCATCTAGAAACAAAAGTTGTGGAAACTCTTGTGAAATTATTTCCATAGTTTTCTCAACCATGGAATCCATGCCATCATATACCTCTCCTAAGAAAGGTTGGTTAGTGTCAGCATTCCGAAGAAGCTAAAATGTAGGGGTTGTGAACTTTAGCAAGAAATCTATCTTGCTCCACCAATCCTCATCAAGGCACAATCTACACACTATATATCCCCACTCTGAATCTACCTGTCTCCACTCAACCCAAACTTGACTCACCACCATAGAAACTAATGCTTGCTTATCTTCAACAAGGCGGCGCAACATTATGAAGTTTGAGGCATATCTTGTCTTAACAACTTTTAACAACTCCAATTTGGAGTACTCTCGAAATATTGCTTGAGATTGGTGGTGGTTGGTGATGAATTTAACAATCTCCCTTGATTCCCCTATGATTTCCTTTATCCATGGAACTTTATTGTCGATCTCCTCTAAGATCAAATTCATATTATGGGCAATGCAGGGTGTCCAAAATATGTGGTCATACCTCCCCTCAATAATTACACATGCAGCTTTGCAAACAGGTGCGTTATCCATGACAACTTGCACCACCATGTTAGGACCTATTTGTTTAATAGATTTTATAATAACATCAACAATGAACTGTGCATCTTTTACCTCTCCTGAGCAATCTTCCGCCTTTAAAAACATTGTTCCTTTTGGTGAAGTGGCAATGATATTTATCAATGGTTTGCGCCTTGTATCTGTCCATCCATAGGAGACTATGGTAACCCTAGAGCTACTCCAGGAAGAACGAATTGGTGATAATATATCCTCCACAAGCTCCTTCTCATTTTTGAGAAGTTGAGTTCTAACTTCCTCATAGTTGGACCCCTTGTACCCTTGAGGAGCTCTGTTAACTTCCCTTATCATATCTTGCTAGTAAGGAGAGCGGACAACATTGAATGGGATACCACATGCTTAGATGCACCTAGCCACTCCGGAATCAGCTTCTTCTCTTGCTGGCACATTCACCAATTTAGCAATTTTGCTACCTTGACCTGTAGCAGATGCCCCTCTGGTATTTTTGGATGGCGATTGTTCTTGTTGTTGAGTGGCTCTCCTCTACCTTGCTTCAACTACAATCCTTAGCTCAATGTTTGGTGGAGCTTGAGGAATAGCTTGACTAAGCTCTTCAAGCCTTCTTTTAATTCCATCTACCTCATCTTGGTCTCTTTGATATGCCCTCCTCATCAATGGGTCTGTTGTTTTTGTGCAACTTGCAATCCCCTGTCCTCCTCCATGCAAAAGATGTGCCTTCACTCTATTTGTTGATGACTATACTAGAAAGATGTGGATATATTTCATAAAAAATAAATCCGAAACATTTGAATGTTTTAAAAATCTTAAGGCTCTCATTGAGAATGAGAAAGATTCTAAGATTAAATGTCTTAGAACGGATAGAGGAGGAGAATTCACCTCAAAAGAGTTCGATAAATTCTGTAAAGAGCATGGACTCGAAAGAGAACTCTCTACTGCTAGGACACCACAGCAAAATGGAGTAGTTGAAAGAAGGAACCGAACCATTCAAGAAATGGCAAGGACAATGCTACTAGCAGCCGATTTGCAACCAAAATTTTGGAGAGAAACAGTTGGCACCGCAGTTTACACCTTAAATCGAACTCAACTAAGACCAAATAATGAAAAGACTCCTTATGAATTATGGAAAGGAAGACCTGCTTCAATAAAATATTTCAGGGTTTTTGGAAGCAAATGTTTCATAAAAATAAATGATGACTCACGAGGTAAACTTGATTCAAGAGTTGACAAAGGAATATTTCTTGGATACTCCACTAGGAGCAAAGCTTACAAATGTTACAACTATCGTCTACGAAGAATAGTGGAAAGCATTGATGTAAAGATTGATGAAGGCCTTCCATAAAAAAGGAATTGAAGATCATGAAGTTGAGCCTTTCTTTGAACAAAGTGAAGAAGAAGAACCTGAAAAAGAAGAGGAGAATGAAGAACCTCAAAGAGAACCTCAAAATGAATCTTCACAAACTCCCTCCAAGATCAAGTTTGTTCAAAGATATCATCCAGAAGAATAGGTCATCGGAAATATAGATGAAGGAATCCAAACTCGAAGAAGATTGATAAGCACCCCTAGAAAAGATGATGTGGCTCTATTATCTTTAATAGAACCTGAAAATTTTTCTCAAGCAAGCAAACATCCTCATTGGATAAAGGCCATGGAAGAAGAAATGCCTCAAATCGGAAAAAATGAGACTTGGGAACTGGTACCTCGCCCAAAAGATAAAAATATAATTGGAACAAAATGGGTATTCAAAAACAAGATGAATGAAGATGGACAAATCATCAGAAATAAAGCCAGACTTGTCTGCAAAGGATACCCGCAAATCGAAGGAATTGACTTCGAAGAAACCTTTGCACCAGTAGCTCGAATGGAAGCCATAAGAATGTTTCTAGCATTTACTTGCTCAAAAGGATTCAAGGTTTATCAAATGGATGTAAAATCAGCATTCCTGAATGGAGATCTCACGGAGGAAGTTTACATAGAGCAACCAGAAGGATTTGATCTTGCTGAAGGAAAAGACCTTGTATGCAAACTAAAAAAGGCCTTGTATGGATTAAAACAAGCCCCTAGAGCATCGTATGCAAAGTTGGATCACTATCTGCAACAAGAAGGTTTCAAAAAGGGAGTGGCAGGTAGCAATCTCTACATGAAGATGGACAAGGAAAAACTTCTGATCACTCTTGTTTACGTCGATGATCTAATCTTTGCTAGCAATGATGAAGAAATGAGCCATGAATTTGCTCTAAATATGTCCAAAAAATTCGAGATGTCCATTATTGGTGAGCTGTCTTACTTTCTTGGGCTACAAATATCTCAAACCTCTGCAGGCATGTTTTTATCTCAAGCAAAATATCTTAAAGACATGCTTAAAAGATATGAGATGGAAGATTGTGCACCTATGAGCACACCAATGACCGTAGATTGTAAATTAAGCAAAGACAATGATACCCCCCAAATAGATGCAACTCTTTACAGGTCAATAATTGAAGCTCTCCTATACTTAACTGCTACAAGACCAGATAATATGCAAGCAGTAGGAATGGTAGCGAGATTTCAATCAAATCCTAAACGATCCCATCTAGCAGCTGTGAAAAGAATTCTCAGATATCTGAAAGGAACGACTGATTTCGGTCTTTGGTATCCTAAGAGTTCAACTCTTATTGTGACAGCTTATTCTGATGCTGATTAGGCCGGAAGTGTGGATGATCGAAAAAGTACCAATGGAAATGCATTATTTATGGGAGATTGTCTTGTATCTTGGCTCAGCAAAAAGCAATCATCTATATCCCTTTCTACAGCTAAAGCCCAGTATATAGCTGCTGCTGATTGTTTTACACAAATTCTATGGATGAAGAAAGCCTTGAAGGATGTCAACATAGAAACTAAGCAACCAATCACTATTTTTTGTGACAATACTAGCGCCATCAGTCTTTCAAAGAATCCGGTGATGCACTCAAGAACCAAACATATTCCAATCAAATACCACTTTCTCCATGAACAAGTTGCTGAACACAATATCAGGTTGGAATACGTCAATACAAAAGAGCAAATTGCAGATATCTTTACAAAACCCCTTCCACGAGAAGCATTTGAGTATCTTCGCCAAAAGATGGGGGTCATTGCTCTTGCATCACATTAAATCAAGCAGCATGTCAAGGGTACAGTATGTTAGGGGGAGCAGCATGACAGGGGGAGTACTTGGGCACCCCATTTGCCATTGATGTCAAACGGGGAGAGAATTCTATAATATTTCCATCAATGACAAAGGGGGAGATTGTTGGTCAATAATTGTCATTGATGGAATATAAGCTCTCTTAATGAGCTCTCTTAATGGAAGATTGATAGATGCTGCACTATGACATATGATGACATACATGTGCACTATCATATGATGGCATACTATCATGATGACATGGAAGACACACCATGATGAAGAAGCTCTAATGATGTCTTACTGTCCCAATCACCTTCTGCACTAAAATTTCATGAACAGTCACAAAGAAAAATAAATTTAGACACCTTGGAGGCATCCTTTCACAATGAATCCTAGACCATATTAAAGAGGATTTTTCCCTCTTTCCAACAAGCTCTTACTTGCCCCGAAACTCCCAATAGTTTGTGAGAAATTGGGGTTTCTAATGTGTTTTTAGCCATTCATAAAAAAAAAAGCCATAAAAATATTTCTCTCAAAATTTGAATTTTTCAAAACCCTTGTATATTTGTAGATCTTGTAAACAATTTTGTAATTAATTGTGCTAACTTGGGTTTTGGGGTTTTAAGATTTTGTATATATTTGGGGTATGATGTTTTATTTCCATTTTTGCAAGTGAAGTCAAGAGAAGAGGTTGAGGGTAAGATCTAGTCTCTAGAAAATTTTGCAGGGTCAGCCACTAGAAATTTTGCAGCAAATTTCAAATCTAAAGGAAGAAATTGGCATTGGAGACCTCATAAACCCTAGACGTCTAGGGTTTTGAAGATATTTTTGCAGGTTGCTTATTTTTAAATCGGGGAAAAAACCCATTTTTTGAAGGCCATATCCCTTACCCAACCTAAAGGGCTAGTGTTTGGGACCTATTTTGCAAGCATTAAGAAGGCCATAAGCCCTACAAGGGCTAGATCTCGTTACAAACAAGAGTTTCTTCAAAGGATTGGCATTTTATCTCTAACAATTTGTTTTGCAACAATTTTGGAGTTAATATTATGTTTTCAGGTGGTCACTTTCATTGGAAGTCTTCCTATCCATCTACAAGGCCCCAAGGCCTCTTGGTTTGCTCTCTAAACCTAAGTTTTCACTGTTTTGCTATTGTTCTAGTTTTTATTTTATAATAGTGATTTAATTGCCCTAAAACACATTAAGTTGGTCAAAATACTATAAAATTACAAAAAAATAATTTTCCTAAATTTTGGCCACTTGGGAACCTTAGATAAAGTCTAGATCTATTTTTATGCTTTGCTAGAATTTACTGCATAACTGAAAATTTCAGATCTGAAAATTCTAAAACATACACTTAAAAAGGGTCAAAAACTCAAATTTTCAATTACAGTGAAATTTTCCTATTTTTTGGGTGTTCTGATCATTAATTATAGCTTCATTATCTTGTTGATTTGTCAGTTATTCAATGTTGTAGTAAATAGATCAGATCTGAAATTTTCTTAATCATGCCCTCTAAAAGCCCTAAAAAATATTGTTTTCAAGTTTGGTGAATTGTTCTATTTTAGGGCATTTTGGGCATTGTCTTTAGCATTGCTAGCTTGTTGATCTGTCATTTATTTACTACTGTAATAAATATATCAAATCTGAAATCATCATAAAGTAAGTTAGACACATAAATATACTACTGTTGGTCATTGGAATTTTTTGTGCTTCATGTGTTGGGTAAATTCTATACTTTAGAGTGACTTTTCCTCTGCTGTCATAACACTAATAAGTGGCTGAAATTTTCTGAAGTGCTCCTGTTGATTTGATCATTGAGATCTAACATTTGTGTGTCTTGTTCTAAGTTTGCAAAGTTTTCTGAATTTGGCACCTAAAGCACTCCTACACTTAAGCTCTAAAGGTCTAATCTTGTGATTGGTATAAGTTGTTCTAATACTTCGGAATATTGACATCTTGTGAATCCAGTTTAATATCTTTTTACGATTGAGTAATAAGATCACACGTAATCTTGTTTTACATCTTTGGTAATTGTGATTGGCATCTTAATTGATAAGTGGATAAGTTGATTTAATTGGTTAAACATCTTGTGGGAATTTTTTGAAGTTTGCACTTGGGTCTCTAAGCAATTTATCTTGTTCAAGATTGTCATCGCATCATTAAGTACCCTTGCTATAAGATAATTCACAATAAGTACTTAAGTAACATAAACAATCTTAACTCACGATAATTTCACTCACAATCTCTTGCACAAGCATACTTGTTCTAGATTGCATTAAAATTTATCTCCTAGCATAAGCTGGGTTGCCAGACTTTTAGGGCAACCCTTTTCAAACTAGCTTGAGAGATTCAACTCTTCCTAGTGATTAACACGGTAACCTTGCAGTTGTCAAAGCCACAGTCTCTATAGCGCCGAAGGCACTGGGTGAGTGGAACATGGGGGGAGGTATCGTTAATCAGCGTTGCTTGCTTCTCATTGGTTTCCATTTCACAACTTACTTTGAAGATTGTTTCTCAAAACAGTTAGGGGAAATGTTCTACTTAGATTAGGCAAATAATTAAAATTAACCAAGATCATTGCATCTCACATAGGTCCTAGGACTTGCATATCATATAGGTTAGTCAATCATTCAAACAGTGGGTGTCCATCCGGTCACTTGGTTTCAGTTTACCATAAGCAAGAACTGTGACTCCACTAAGGCACTGGTCTCATAATAGAAAAATCTAATTTGATCAATAATCTTGCTCAAATTCAACCAAGTGGTTAGGCCACTCATCCGTGTCTCCCAAACAAGTTGGTTCCCAACTTGTTTTCCTTCACCTCATTCCATAGGGACTACCCTCCATAGCCTGTTGTTGGGAGACAACTAGAACGGAGTGGGCAGGGATCAAAGTGATAGCCCCTGTCCTGAGCATTGTCGCGATGCCTGTACAATCCGAACGACAACAATTCCCAAATGTAATGTGGCTATAATCATGGAATAGGCCCACTTGGTAGTTGTTAAACTTGGCAACTAGGGCCAAATTCCACTTTGGGAAGCTCTTTTGAAGAACATAATTGTGGCATTGAATTCCTCTTTTCGAGAGGACCAAAATCGACCTAAAGATCACTATATTTGGATAAGGAAAAATATATTTTTGAAATTAAGCCCACACATTTGTAATTTATGAAGTTCGGCTTAGGGTTAATTTTACAAGTGAAACCCCTCTCCATCTCCTATAAAAGGGAGTGTCCTCCAACATCATTTGGTCATCTCACACTCATTTTATTCTCTCTTAAATAGCTGTAGAAGGAAGGTGTCGCCAACGAAGGAAGAAAGGCTAGGTTGGTGTCATGGTAGGGTTGTTTTGATGGGCCGAGTCCCTTAGGCAAAAGGCCGAGCCTCTTAGGGTCAAGTCTGGGCATATTTGTGGATTGTTTTGGGTTATTTACCTTCTATTGTAGGACTGAGTTATCTCTGATGTTGACCGCAGGCATAAGGAAGAGATAAAGTGTGTGGATGTATTTTTTATGGTGAGAAATCCCTCTCCTAGGTGGGTCGCAGCCCTAATTTGGTGAAGGTTGGTAGACGTGGAGGCCTGATTTAGGGTTGAATTAAGTGCAAACTTGTAACAGTGGGAGGACAGATTGTCTTGGAGAAAGGCCGCAGCAGTAGAAGGATGTTTTGGATGTGTTTGTGAGGACTATAGCTGTGAGCCTCATACCCTAACCAGGAGCAGGAAGCAACAGCAGTAATCTCTTGCACCTAGGTGGATGATTGTTCAGATTGGACAGCTTGTAGAAGCTTCTTGATGAACTGCATGTAGCCCTAACCAGCCCAAGCTCCTGCAGCAGTATGACACCAGTTTATGAAGGCACAGTTCGACTGCTTCAGAATTGCAACTGTGATTAGGCCATCTATTTATCTAAGGACTGTAATATTGTATCTTCAAATTGGAAAGCCAATCTTGACTTTGAATTATTGTACTCTCTTTCTCTCTCTCTGTTGAACATTTGATTCTAATAATAAGAAGAATTGATCAAGGGTTTTCCCCATCTTGGGGTTTTTCCCTGGCTTGAGCCATATTCTTGTGTCCTCTTTCCTTGGCTTGTCTTCAACATTTATCACTTATGTTCTTTCTTCAGTTACTGTCAATATGATAATGATTTATGTGATTGATAATGGAAATAACATGGATTGATAAATGGGCTAATATGAAACATTGAAGTAACTGTCCTAAGCAAAGAACATGTTAACCAAAAATTAACATGGTATCAGAGCTTGGGAGAGGACAAGCCCAAGCAAGAGTGAAAGAGAAAGCAATCACAAGGAGAAGCTTATTGACAAGTCTCCATGGTCTCCTCCCTCTGCAGACTGAAAATAAGTCAACATGGAGTGGACTATGAGTGCACATTTGCTGTGACTTTGTTGCTAAAGAAAAGGGTCTCGAAATCTTCAAAATAGACAGAATGGAAGCAGAGGGAGAAACCTTCTGGAGGCCCCAAATCAGTGACAAAATCAAAGTTTAATAAGTAAACATCAAGTACCCATGATCTCAGTACTAGAAGACCAAGAAGCTAGTCAAATTGCCATACAAGGATGAGCATCTTATCAAAGGCAGGTTCATATATGAGAAGCGACCAAAGTCTATATGGGTGACCAATCTTCATTTGATAATGGACTATAGCTCGCATCTGTTTATGTCTCGTTTACCTCAGAAGGAACCTCACACACTCTATAGGACAGTGTCTCACACTACAGATATCTCTGTGACAGAGGTAATTCCTCCCTTATGACTGTCTCGCATTTGCTCAAGCTACAGGTAATCAATGTTCATATGTCATGACATTGTTACAGCAGCAAAGTTGTATGATGATTGGCCATAGTTAGTCCTGGCATCGTAATTTATCTCGAATGATTGTACTGACTGGATTGTCATCTCAGCTCCTTAATAAGGTCAGCACATGTGGCATCATGTATCAGTTGTGGTACAGCACAATTTGCCGAACAATTGACATTATATCGTTGTATTGACATGAACTCAATGAATAGTAATAAGCAGGAGTATTATAGCAATGTATGTCTTTATGCATTTCTGAATCATATATATTCATTCAGAAACATGTTGGTCAAGCTTTGCCCAAATCCCGAGTTCTGTTGGAACCAAATAAGTTGGGAAATCCTGCCATAAAGCCGAGTCTCCTTATAGATGCGAGCTTATCCATATGGCTGTGAGGGCCATTACTGTTCTGTGCATTAATGTGATAGAGAAATCGAGTAGACATGCATTGGTCTCATTCATATATATATATATATATATATATATATATATATATATCCTATCTTCTAAGAAAGTCGACCTCAAGCAGTCACGGACCACGGTCATGACTTAAAGAATGGAAAAGTGTCTCTATCCGTCCTTGAACTAATTATAGTTCAAATTCAAGCAGCAATTCGAATCAGAATCCTCCAAGCAACAGAGTTTCACGTAGAGACTGGAAGTTTGTAATCAAGTCTGATTCAAAGTCAATTCTGAACGACTCTCCTGCAGCATTGTTTGCATAATGGTGGTCACTATAGCAGCCTATCAGTAAATTTATATGCAGCTCCTCATTTATTGTACACAGAGGTCAATTTTATTTGACAACTATGGTGCAATGCTGGACAGTGGACAGCATATTTGAAATTATAGTCTTGGCATTTATGTCATTCTACTAGAGTATTTGTTAAAGCAGAGATGTGTGAGCTCTTGGATTAATGTCTGAAAAGACAAAACTGCATTGTTGCCCTATCAATCATCTTGAGGAGGGATTGTTGGTATCATCATGAAAATACCCAGTTGTGATGACAGTTGAAGATGTTTCAAATTCTGAAGGGAATTTCCAGTTTTTCACTATGAATTGTTTAGGACAGAATCATAGTTATAAAATGCAAGGCATTTTCAGAACAATAGCATCTATGACCTGAAAGGTATGATTAGAAGTGAACTAACTTGACTCCTCAGTATCATTGTCAAGCATTCTCAAAGTAACAACAGTAATACTGCCTGGCATCTCTAAGTCTTTCAATGACCGAATTCTGTGCATCAAACTCCATGATACAATGTGTTCTAACAGTCAGTCATACACCCTATAACTCCGTTGACTGAAGAATTAAATAGAGGATAGTAGATAGTAGGTTTGTATCTGTATGCATAGTTCTAAAGGGTGAAATATCTTTGAAATCTCCATTCTAGAAGAACAGTTATAAGGTCTTGGCACCCCCTTGCAAATCTTTGATCAGTACAGAGGCGGATGTGGTGGCAAAAGGCGCTTTGGGAGAATTTCTAGACTCAGATGGGGATATGCATCTTGATCACAATAACTCAATCTATGATAGCAAGAAGGAACCTTAACATCTGATGGGAAAATCTGTATCCAAGTCTCCGGAGGAATACAAAGAAAAAAAAAGGGTTGGATCAATAAAGGAATATTTACTACTGACAATGTGACTTCAGCAGCTGTTGTCCGAGCGATCACCATTATTTTTATCTCCGTGGCAATAAATAGGCATGACCTTGAAAAGGAGATGGTTGCAGTGCTCTTGTCTGTTTTGTATGTTGAAGAGATTAAACCTAAGCAGCTAAGTTGCACGAAACGGGGAAACGGGTACGAGTTTCCGAAACGGGCATGGGTATGAAACGCAACCCCCCCAAATTTTGGAAATGGGGAAACGCGATATATATATATATATATATATATATATATATATATATATATATAAGAATTTAGGACATTTAAGAAATGTTATGTGCAATCATAAAGCATACATGATAAATTATAATTTAATATATTTAAAGTTTAAACATTATAATTAAATTGTCCAATGTCAATGCATAAACTATAAGTCTCTAAATTTACATCACATTTACTCATGAATGATCACGGACACATAATGAAAATAGCAAAATCGGAATATCCAAAATCAGTCTTTATTATATATCCAAATCTCAAAATCAGCCTTTATTATATATATGAGGCTGCAAGTACAATAAACACTATGAGGCTGCAAGAACTAAAGACAAAAGAGTAACATTCATCATCATAATCCTCATCAAAAATAGCAACAGAAGCATGCTCAACAGTGGATGGTGTAGCTGAAGAAGATGATTGGCTAATTCCATTTCTATGCTCTTGGTCTTCAATATTCATGGCAGCAAGAGAGAGCTCCAAATCAAGACTTTTTGGATCCACACCCCATTCTTTAGAAGGACCATTGCCATATTCTAGACCCCTACGAGATGCAAGGCGAAGGTTGGAGTGCACATAAACAAGATCCTCTACCTTCTGTAAGCCCAACTTGTTGCGCTTCACAGAACGAATAAAACCATAGGTGCTCCAATTCCTTTCTGTTGATGAAGAGCTTGACACTTGTGAAAGGACGCGAATGGCAAGGTTTTGCAAATGTACACCATTTGCTCCATGAACAAATCCACCACCTAACTGGATTCATGGTGTTTCTCTCCTCCAAAGATGATATATCTGAATAATTATCTATTCCTGCAGCAAAACTAGCAAATTCTTCCTTCACCTCCCTATGTAGATGAGTTGGAAACATTCTCATAAAGGATTTTTTCACCCCATTAGCCACCTCTCTATCCTTATGGGGTGCCTTCCTCTTCCCATTGCTTTGAGCAATAAGCTCTTCATCATAAAATTTCGGGTTCAAGGCATGTGCCAAAGTATGCTATAGAGTGTTGAAATTGTTCCACCTATCAACAATGATTTTCTTGACTAAATCAGCAAAATGATCATCTACAAACAAAAGTTGTGGAGGCCCCTGTGAAATTATTTCCATAGTTTTCTCAACCATGGAATCCATGCCATCATATACCTCTCCTAAGAGAGGTTGGTCAGTGTCAGCATTCTGAAGAAGCTCAAATGCAGGGGTTGTGAACTTTAGCAAGAAATCTATCTTGCTCCACCAATCTTCACCAAGGCACAATCTACGCACCGTATATCCCCGCTCTGAATATGCATGTCTCCACTCAGCCCAAACTTGACTCACCACCATAGAAACTAATGCTTGCTTAACCTCAACAAGGTGGCGCAACATTATGAAGTTTGAGGCATATCTTGTCTCGGCAACTTTTAACAACTTCAATTTTGAGTACTCTCGAAATATTGCTTGAGACTGGTGGTGGTTCGTGATGAATTTTACAATCTCCCTTGCTTACCCTATGATTTCCTTTATCCATGGAATTTTATTGTTGATCTCCTCTAAGATCAGATTCAGATTATGGATAATGCAGGGTGTCCAAAAGATGTGGTCATACCTCCCCTCAATAATTAACCCTGCAACTTTGCAAACTTCTGCATTATCCATGATAACTTGCACCACCCTATTAGGACCTATTTGTTCAATAGATTTTATAATAACATCAACGATGAATTGTGCATCTTTTACCTCTCCTGAGCAATCTTCCGCCTTTAAAAACATTGCTCCTTTTGGTGAAGTGGCAATGATATTTATCAATGGTCTGGACTCTGCGCCTTGTATCTGTCCATCCATTTGAGACTATGGTAACCTCAGAGCTACTCTAGGAAGAACGAATTGGTGATAAGAAATCCTCCACAAGATCCTTCTCATTTTTTAGAAGCTGAGTTCTAACTTTCTCATAGTTGGGCCCCTTGTACCCTTGAGGAGCTTCGTTAACTGCCCTTAAATGATGTGTGATTCACCCGAAGCTGACCGCCATGTCAGTGTATGGGGTGTGTGTGGCCAATCCTGTGCTTTACCTATTGAATAAGCTTGGCAGTCAACATACCTGGAATAGCCAAACCAGCTACTCAGTTCTATACTTACACTTGTTGGATCACAAGGGACACTCAAGCAACTAGATCGTCATATCTTGCCAATAAGGAGAGCGAACAACATTGAATGGGATACCACATCCACAGATGCACCTAGCTGCTCTAGAATCAGCTTCTTATCTTGCTTGCACCTAGCCCCTCTGGATGGTGGTTGTTCTAAATGTTGAGTGGCTCTCCTCTTCCTTGCTTCAGCTACAATCCTTGGCTCAATGTTTGTTGGAGCTTTAGGAGTAGCTTGACTAAGCTCTTCATGCCTTCTTTTAATTCCATTCTCCTAATCTTGCTCTCTTTGATATGCCCTCCTCACCAATGGGTCTGTTGTTTTTGTGCAAGTTGCAATCTCCTATCCTCCTCCACACAAAAGATGTGCCTTCACTCTTGCGTAAGAGCCCTTGTACGAATTACTGCAAAGATTATATCGTCATTCCCATGAGCCACCACCTCCACATTTTTGAAGCTTCTGAACATGCTTCCAAATTAGATAATATTCAGCCCTTGCGTTGGACATGGGGCTTGAACTTGAACCTTGGTTGGAAGCCATTGCTGCAAAAAAAACAAAAAACAAAAAACAAATCTGTAAATAAATAACATTTTTCATAATTTTGGTAGCATAAACCCTTGAAAAATAGAACAATGGGAAAAAAACCAAAAAAATGAATGTTTCTTACCCAAATTAATTTTGTGTAGTTGAAGCTACCCCAAAATGCCACAAAAGACGAGAAATATGGTTGCAGTTGAGCCAAAATCCAAGAATGTCGTAGCTGGAAACTTCGCACTCTAAATCTGCTTTTGAAATCTCTTTCTCTTACTGCTAAAATCTCCTTTGCTCCCTGGTGAAAACGCCCTAGCTGAAGCACTACTCTCTTCCTCTTCTCTCCTTGCTAAAATCGCTCGTCTCCAAGTGTAACGACTTGCTCAATTCGTGTGATGAGTGAATGAGGCGACAGTCATTTTATAAGTTGAGAGAGCCATCTAGAAGCATCCAATAGATACTTTACTCACCAAATAAAATAATAATAAAAACAAAACGCCAAAAAAAATGAATTTAATAATAGAAATATGTGGAAACGCGCCCATACAGCTTGGAAACGCGTTTTCGTCCGTACTGGGCACGTTTCCTCCATGCGAAACAGCCCAGTACGGACAGAAACCCATTTCCAAGTCGTATGGTATGGGTTTCCACGTTTCTGTTTCGTTTCTGAGGGGAAACGACCCTCTGCCACGTTTCCTGCAACTTAGCTGAGCAGTTGATGACATACTTCTTTTGGCCTTTTTGACCAAATCATCGAAATCTCCACCAGAGGATCCAAAGGGAGTTGAAATAATACAGAAATCTAAGAAAAGTTATTTGTCAGCTCCTCTTCATGCAGAAATGGTCGAATGGCTTGATAACTCCTTTTGTCCAATGATTATTACAAGAAGGATGTCCATGCCAAGGTCATCAAGTCAGTCAAGATTATGATCTAATGACTCTCATGATGATACAATATACCTTTGGTATCTGAAAAGCTGCATGACAAGGATTGAAAAGCATGTTGCAAATAGCTCGATGGGCAAGGTTTCTTTCCTGATATTCAGAGGGAGCTATGATTCAATTATTAATGATGTTTGTCTGCAAATGATGATTCTTTCTCTTATCAATGCAAGAGGGAGTTGATTTCTTCCTTAGCTTAATGGTCTGATTGTTGATCCGGATATAGACAACTTGTGGGTGGTCTGAGGTACTCTACCGAAAATTGCTAAGAGCACATCTTGGTACTATAGTCCACCTTTATTTCATGGATGAATCAAATATTGAAGCCTGAGAGCTCCGTTGAGGCTGAATGTATGGCTTACTATGAAGCCATTTGAGGAAGCTCTTCAATGCACCATTTGAGCACATCTTCGTTGTATATTGCAAAGTGGGATTCGTTCTGTTGGTACTTCTTAATTCTTCTAGGTTGAGGAGGGAATCCAAAGGTAACCACAAACCATTTTAAAATTGGAATCTAGCCCTTCCAGCTTCAGATAGGGTTCTCTCTATATGAATCTTCAGTCACTTACATGACTGATTGTCTTAGGTTTTAGGCTAGGTATTAAGATCAACGATGAATAGGATTTAACAGTTTGATGGTAGGGAAGAGGGAAAATCCATTGGGCATGGAGTCATGTTAAGCTGATTGATTTTCCAGTGAGAGGATGAATAAATGAGGAATATTTAAAGGGGCAAGGTAGGAAATCTTTCTGGTGTTTTTAATTAAATTCGTTGTAGAAGGGTGAGTAGAGGAATAGTGGAAATATGACATATAAAGCATGTAACTGAATGACGAATTCTAAATGTCATTATAGAAGAAAAACATCAATTGTTCAGCAAACTATAACAGAGCATTTTGACAGTGAGTTCTAAGATAAATCTGTAACCAAACATGAAGACATACATTTAAAGCATGATGATAACAAAAGAGAAAACATACAAGACAAGACAGCACTTCACCATTAGAAACTGACACATGAATCCCTGTCAAATCAGACCTCAGTCTTGTTCATTCACTTAAAAAATATCAGAAAAATACGATGTACAGTGTCTCTTCTTTTAACCCAGACCAACCAACCCTTTGCACACTGAAATTCATGAAACTTAGGGGGTCGAGCTCAACCATTTCCCCACAAATAGAGTCAGTTACATTATATTTAGAAACTACCTACTAGGAAATAGGGACCGAATTTCTGGAACATAGGGGTCAAAGATTAGATCATATCTCTCGAATCATGACAATTGTTACAAAACCAAAGGACGTTTTTGTAGATAAGCTTGTGCTTGGGAAAAACCTCTCTCAGTTTTCAAAAATTATTCTCCATCTCCTCGGAATCTGTGCCCAAAATCAAGTTTAAAACAAGAAATGACGAAATCTGAAAATAGGCTGTAAAGATTCATTTGAATCTTCCAATTTATGACATCTATTACAAAACTAAAGGAGGTTTTTGTAATTTAGCTCGTGTTTGACAAAACCTCTTTTAATTTTTCAAACTTCATTTCCAGTTGGTCAAAAACTTATCTCGAAGTTAACTGCTAAAACAATAAAAAACGCAGCAAATTCCCTGCAGCAAAAGCGCAGCGAGCTTCCTTTCATATTAGATGATCAATGATTAAATGTTAAATCTACAAGGCACTTAAGGACATTTGTCATAACCATGAGAATCAATTTCATGAGGTTTGGATTCAAATTTCAAGGTCAAATTGTTGACTGTGTGGAATGCGCTACGCTACTTCAAAAGCGCAGCGAATTCATGATTTGCATGCTTTTGATCACCTCCTAGGCTTTGTAATGGGTCACATAGATGGAGAATAACAGAAGAAACATCAAACACTTGTCAATACATTTTTTTCATATTGTAAACTCCCATCCTTGAAAAACATCACCAACAGGAAAAGCGCAGCGCCAAAGCGTAACGAATTTTCACCTACATAGGTTTGACTAAGTGTTGGAGTCTCTGGCTGAGGAAAATAGTTTGTTAATGATGCTGACAGACTTAAAAACCTCCTTGAGCCTCCATACATAAGAAATAGCACAAAAAACTATGATCTTCTACTCAAATTTATTTTTTTTGATAGTAACGCAACAAGAAAGCGCAGCGCATTCAAGTTTATGACGGTTGCGAGCTTTTCTGGGCATTCTTCTCAATTACTAAAGATGAAATTGACAACATACAATGTGAATTATCTTAGAGAGAAGAAATTTGGAACCTGAGAGTGATCGTGGCACAAGAAAGCCTCCAATTTGCAGAAGCGCAGCGAATCCCAACTGATGTCCAGAACGCTTTCGATAGAACAAAGAGTAGATCAACGGTTTCTTGGATGCCAAAACAAATTGTTGAACTCCCAAGATGACTAAAACTCGCCTTCAGGAACAATCATTGCAATTTGAAGCTCAAATCATGAAAGCGCAACAAAGGAAGATGCACAACAAATCTCATACTCGCACTGAAGGGTGATGTCATAGCACAATTTGATTTGACAACCTAACTGACTTAACTAACCCCACTACTTTGTCCCAGTGATGAGAATACAGGGCTCACTATGACCTCACTCATGATTTTGTATGAAACGTCGACCCTAGAATCACTTAACTCAATCTTTAGGGAATCCATGACTATCTTGCCATTATCACTCACAAACTCTAACATAATTACATCAATAATAAAATTTTACATTTTCTACAAAGACCAATAGCTTGATCTCTAAGAGATCATAGAAAAACCTTTACACATTTACCAAAATAAATTTAAAAGACTAAACTTGGTTTTTTATTACTACATCATAGGACACTAACACGTTCTTTTTAAGAATCCTAGGTTCCACGACCGCTCCAAGCATATTGGCATCGGGTACCATTTTATTTGAGATATGGTACAGTTGGGAGCAATCAAGCTCCATCATTTCAAAGATGGATGTGAAGGCTACCGTCATCCTCACAAAGCCTCTTGGTAAGTCTTCCTTCAGAGAGAGGTTGGTAGTCGTGGAAAGACCCTACTATGAGGATCTTGGTTGAACATTGAACTTTGGGAGCTCCTGGGGGCCTGGGGTGCTTTTTGGAGCTATATGCGACTATAGGATGTGGATTCATTCCTTTCCCTATGGGTTCACTTTGTGCAAGATGTGATTCATCCTTTCCCTGTACGTGTTTACCCCGGTGAGAGATGCATATAGGCATTTGTTTGTTGTCACATATGGACATGTCGGTGGGACGTGGTTCATCCTTTCCCCACATGTAGGATGCTCATTCCCTACGATAGATGGTTGACATGTCGGTGGGACGTGGTTCATCCTTTCCCCACGTGTAGGATCCTTCCTACAATTGTTGGTTGGCATGCATGTAGGACATGGTTCATCCTTTCCCTACTATCGGTGGTTTGCATGCGCGTAGGATGTGGTTTATCCTTTCCCTAAGATGGTTGTGTTTTGGGCAAAGAACACATGCATAGGGTGAGTGATTCACCTTCCGCCATGGTGGTTGACATGTGTGAAGGGTGAGTGGTTCACCTTCCCCTACGGTTGATGAGATATGCATAGGATGAGTGATTCACCTTCTCCTATGGCATATGGGCAGGATGAATGGTTCACCTTCTCAAGTGTATGCCCCAGCATACATCCTACCCATGTGGTCTGGGACTCATGGGAAGTACCTCTCATCTGGCCAATGAGTTAGGAAAAGAGGATAGGGACCATAGCGGTACAGATGGACGCATCATGTACTGTCGTAATCCCCATGTCTAGGATGCATGATGTTCAACCAACTTGATCACTTGGGATCAAGTCTGATTGGGGTTCTACCCCTAGTTATGTGGACTGACTTTTGTCAGTGGAGAGTGGCAGGGTCTTATGACTCACTCTCGATCGATTATTCTTCATTATCTATATTAGTGTCCAGCAAAGTTGAGACGAGATGCAGAGATGTTTCTGTAATGTCCCTTCCTAATTATTTTCCTAAGGTTAGAGGAACAATTTTGGCAATTTTGATTAATTATAGCCTAAGGCAGTTTTGGTGAAGGGAACATAGGAAAAGTGTGTTAATTTGCATTTTAGTGGAATGTGGGGGCCACTCACCCACAAGAAAATATACTGTGGCGGGAATCAAAATTTTTAAGGTAAGCTGTAATGAGAAGCACACATGAGGCTCATGGCCAGCAAGTATAAATAGGAGGAGTGAAGCAGCATTTGGGGTCTTTTGCCAATTCGAAAATCATATTTGCCTTAGTTGTTCAGCTGAGCCAAGTTGTGTTGTTTAGGACAAAAGCTTCCCAAGGATTGAAGCTCATCATTTCTTTGGTGGACCTCGAGTGCCACCCTAGTAAGGCTTCGTTTCTATCATTGATACCGGAGGAAACACACTTACAACCTTCTACGCATTTTTGGGGTCAACCTACACAAGTATGGATCAGCTACTGTGCAGAGGAGGAGGCTACGTTGTTTGTGGAGGAGTAGTGGAGTTGGATGCTGAGACGATGAGCTACAGGGACATTTCTTGATCATTTCCAGCCGGGGGGAGTGTAACTACAACAAAGGAGACATTATTACACGCATAACATACTTCTGGAGCTCAGGACTGCGTCACTCCCTTCATGACTGTGCAGTCACTGGTGTAAGGTTTTTGGGGGAAGCACTAACCGGAGAATTGAGGAGCTGAGCTATGGGGAATTTGGTTGGAGGTTTATTTGGAGGGGATTGTTGGAGTTTTGGGAGCAGAGATTGACAGATTCTGCCACAAGAGCAGATTTTTGGTTTGGAGGAGGAGGGCCAAGTAGTGAGAGGCCAATTTTGGGAGATCAAAACCAAGGGAAATGGGTTTATGGCAAGGAGTCCACTCCTAATTTCCTAGAATTTTCTCGGCAGTTTTAAGGGGGAAAATCAGAGGTTGAAATTGGCCAGTTGTGCAGAAACAGAGGGACAGCGCAGTTTTCTAGAGAGCAGTTTCAGTGCAACAATTGGGCATTTTTGTACTTATCACCTGAGGCTTGTATCTTGCCTTGTGCAAGCCCAGGTGCACTTTCTCCAACTCATATTGTACTCCAACACTATTATCTAATAAAATTGGCCAGTTTGGTGTTCTGCAAAAAATTCTAATTTTTATGTGTGTTTGCTAAATATTTTTGTGTCGTGTTATTGCATGTCTTTGTTTATCATTGTAAATTTCCAGTAGGAATATTACAGTGATATCAGAGCATGTTCTTGGCCAGGGTGGGGAACAGGAGCAGGTGATGCCACCTAAATATCATGGAGTAGTTTTCCAAAGAGGTCGTGATAGAGGCACAGGCAGAGGTCGTGGTAGAGATTACAACCCAGATCCATTTTCAGACACCGAAGTAGAGAACCAAAGGGGTGGAATGGGCAACCAGGAGGATAATGAACAACCCAGACCAATGGGCCAGAACCAATTTTTGAAGGAGTTGCTGAGGACTAATCAACAAATGATGAGACAAGGACAGATTATGATGGATATGATGCAGCAGGTGATGGGGCTGCAAATGGGTGGAAGACCAAAAGGCATAGCAGAGCCTCAAGGTGATGGGGGTTCCAAAGCAAGAGGGGGCATCCGTACTTATCATCCCCCACATACTCCCAAGCATGGGCAGGTTGGTCGTCCCACTTTGCCTCATTTTGTGGATGAGCCTGAACCAAAGAGGGAGCCAAACCCGGTTGCACATTTGGTCCACTTAGTTGCATCTGGCATTAATGAGTATGAGGGGTTGGATGATCGGATTAAGAGGGTGATGTCTTTTGGGGAGTATATTCACTTCAAGGAGAGGCATACTACAGAACCTGGGACCCATAACAGAGGAGGATCATCCAACCAGGATTAGCAGAGGATAGCTGGGAAGGTTACACTTCCAAACTTTGATGGGTCAACGAAGAGCTAAGCCAAGGCATGGATACAGAAGCTAGACACATATTTCCACCTGAAACCCATGCGGGAAACTGATGCCATACAGTTTGCCACCCTTCATTTGGAAGGGAATGCCAAGGAGCAGTGGTATCATGGGTTGATCACATTGGGACACATCCATATCACCACTTACAGGGAGTTCACCCGGAGGCTACTGGAGAGATTTGAGAGGAAGGACTCAGAGTTGCATTTCAGGGAGTTAGCCCACCTAAGACAGATTGGCAGCGCAAAGGTTTTCATCACGGAGTTCCAAAGGTTGGCAATGATGGTGACAAATATCTTAGAGGCCCAGTTGATAATGTTATTTGTGGAGGGGCTTGTTGAACCTTTGCGTGGTTGGGTGAGGGCTTACAAACCCACATCACTTCAGGATGTTATTTCCAGGACCCGAGATATGATTGATTCAGTCCCCAAGAACCAGGAATTTGTTCCCATTAGACCCATGACCCCACAGGGGAATCGAGACGCTAGGCCACCACAAAGGGATGGAGGACGTGGCCAGTTGGATGATGATACCCGGAGAGACCTCAAGAGGAGGAGGTTGTGTTTTACGTGCCAGGAACCTTCGGCACTAGGACACAAATGCACCAAGGGCAAGGCCCATTTCATTGAGGTGTCTTCAGATAGTGAGCCAAATGAGGAGGTCGAGGTAGCAAATGAGTCAGGTGATGAGGGAGGACCATCATCAGGAGGACCACCACCCCACTTAGAGGAGGACCGTTGCCACAACCGGCGGAGCCCTTGCTTCACTTCAAGGAGTGTCGAAGTACTTGACGCTCAGGATCAAAGGGACCATACAGGGGCAGCATGTGTCAGTCCTAGTAGACAGCGGGGCCACCCACAACTTTATTGATGCCCAGATGGTGGAGCGTAGGGGCATCCAGACAGAGACGTTTGAGGGGTTCTCCATTTTGGTATCAATAGACCGAACCATGCAGTGTACGAAGTATGTTCCTGGACTGACTTTGAGGATGGGGAACTACTCACTCACTGATCGCTTTTTTTGTGGTTGATGTTCCAAACACCAACGTGGTGTTGGGTGTCAAATGGTTGTACGCATTGGGGAAGGTCCCCACTGATTGGCAGAAGTTGGAGATGTAGTTCAAGGGGCCAGATGGGAAGCCAGTATTACTGAGGGGGATGTACTCTTATCCACCTCAGACAGTTTTAGCTCACCGGATGGAGGCAGATCTACGACATGGAGATGTGGAGTCGACAGTTGAGTTGAGGATTTCAGAGACAGGGGCATGAGCACAATCTATGCATCTAGATATACTAGCCTTGTTGGAGAAGCACCAGGGGGTTTTGGGGGATGTTCCACCCGATAGACCACCGGGCCGTGGAATTGAGCACACTATTGAGTTGGAGGATGAGGTGAACAAGTCATCACCACCACGTATAGGCACCCAAAGGCCTATAAGAACGAGATAGAGAGGGCCATTCAGGAGTTGTTGAGGTTGGGTCACATCAGGCCTAGCTCGAGTCCCTTTCCTTCTTCTGCTGCATTGGTGAAGAAGAAGGATGGGACACTGCACATGTGTATTGACTACTGGGCCCTCAATAAGAAGACATTGAAGAACAGATATCCCATCCCACGCATTGACGATTTTGATGAGTATGAGGGGTTGGATGCCTGGATTAAGAGGGTGATGTCTTTTGGGAGTATATTCAGTTAAAGGAGAGGCATGTTACAGGGCTTGGGACCCATTTTAGAGGAGGATCATCCAACCAGGATGTGCAGAGGAAAGTTGGGAAGCTTACACTTCCAAACTTTGATGGGTCAGTGAAGATCTGAGCCAGGGCATGGATACAGAAGCTAGATACATATTTCCACCTGAAACCCATGCAGGGAACCGATGCCATACAATTTGCCACCCTTCATTTGGAAGGGGATGCCAAGGAGTGGCAGTATCATGGGTTGATCACATTGGGACACATCCATATCACCACTTACATGGAGTTCACCCAGAGGCTACTGGAGAGGTTTGAGAGGAAGGACTCGAAGTTGCATTTCAGGGAGTTAGCCCACCTGAAACAGATTGGCAACACATAGGTTTTCATCACGGAGTTCCAGAGGTTAGCAATGATGGTGACAGATATCTTAAAGGCCCGGTTGATTATGTTATTCGTGGAGGGGCTTGCTGAACCTTTGTGTGGTTGGGTGAGGGCTTACAAACCCACACCACTTCAAGATGTTATTTCCAGGACCTGAGATATGATTGATGCAGTCCCCAAGAACCGGGAATTTGTTCCCACTAGACCCACAGCCCCACAGGGGAACCGAGACACTAGGCCACCATAGAGGGATGGAGGACATGGCCAGTTGGATGATGATACCCGAAGAGACCTCAGGAAGAGGAGGTTGTGTTTTATGTGCCAGGAGCCTTGGGCACCTGTGCACAAGTGCACCAAGGGCAAGGCCCATTTCATTGAGCCAGATGAGGAGGCCAAGGTAGCAGATGAGTCAGGTGATGAGGGAGGACCACCACCACCACCTAGAGGAGGACCGTTTGCCCCAACCGAGGGAGTCCTTGCTTCACTTTGGGGAGTGTCGAAGTACTTGACACTCGGGATCAGAGGGACCATACAGGGGCAACGTGTGTCAGTCCTAGTAGACAATGGGGCCACCCACAACTTTATTGATGCCCAGATGGTGGAGCGTAGGGGCATCCAAACAGAGACATTTGAGGGGTTCTCCGTTTTGGTACCAGGAGACCAAACCATGCAGTGTATGAAGCATGTTCCCAGGCTGACTTCAAGGATGGGGAACTACTCACTCACTAATCACTTTTTTATGGTTGATGTTCCAGACACCAACGTGTTGTTGGGTGTCCAATGGTTGTACGCATTGGGGAAGGTCACCACTGATTGGCAGAAGATGGAGGTGGAGTTCAAGGGGCCAAATGGGAAGCCGATATTATTGAGGGGGATGCACTCTTATCCACCTCCAATAGTTTCAGCTCACCGAATGGAGGCAGATCTACGACATGGAGATGTGGAGTGGACAGTTGAGTTGAGGATTTCAGAGACAGGGGCACAGGCACAGTCTATGCATCCAGATATACTGGCCTTGTTGGAGAAGCACCAGGGGGTTTTTGGGGATGTACCACTAGGTAGACCACCAGGCCGTGGATTTGAGCACACTATTGAGTTGGTGGATGGGGTGAACACAGTCATCACCACCACGTATAGGCACCCAAAGGCCTATAAGGACAAGATAGAGATGGCCATTCAGGAGTTGTTGAGGTTGGGTCATATTAGGCCTAGCTTGAGACCCTTTGCTTCTTTTGTTGCGCTGGTGAAGAAGAAGGATGGGACACTGCACATGTGTATTGACTACCGGGCCCTCAATAAGAAGACATTGAAGAACAAATATCCCATCCCACGCATTGACGAGTTGATGGATAAGCTTAGGGGAGCGAAATACTTCTCTAAGATAGATCTGCATGAGGGAGCAAGATATCCCAAAGACTGCTTTTTGCTGCCACTATGGTCATTTCGAGTTCTTGGTGATGCCCTTTGGGCTAACCAACGCTCCTGCCACATTCCAGTCATGTATGAACCACATGTTCTGTGGGCAGTTGAGGCACTTTGTCCTGGTTTTCTTTGATGACATACTCATTTATAGTTGGACATGGGAGGAGCACCTTCAACATTTGGAGGTAGTGCTTCGCATACTAGAGGAGCAGCAGTTGTATGCGAAGATGTCCAAATGTGAATTTGGACTAACAAAGATGTTGTACCTGGGGCATGTGATTGGTGAGGACGGAGTAAAGGTACATAAGGAGAAGATTCGGGCCATACTAGATTGGCCCACACCAGGAACATGAAGGAGTTGACAGGGTTCCTGGGCATTTGTACATACTATAGGATATTTGTGAGAGCGTTCTCACAACTTGCAGCACCTCTCACAGATTTGAGGAAGAGAGGAGCTTTTGAGTGGACACAGGTAGCAGAGGAGGCTTTTGAGCGCCTCAAGAGCGTCATGAGCAGCTGCCCTGTTTTAGCCTTATCGGACTTCACGTGGCCCTTTGTGCTGGAGTGTGATGCTTCTGGTGAGGGATTTGGGGCCATTTTGACACAATGAGGCCATCCCATTGCATTTGAGAGCAAGAAGTTGCTACCTCATGAGCGATTGTACTCGGTGTATGACAAGGAGATGTTGGTTGTGATGCATGCACTGGCCAAATTCAGACGATATTTGGTGGGCAGTCGGTTCAAGGTGAAGACTAATCACAACAGTGTTTGATTTTTCTTAGAGCAGCAGTCATTGGAGGAGAGATAGCATAAATGGGTGAGTAAGCTCCAGACTTATGATTTTGAGATCAAGTATGTGAAGGGCAAACATAACGTGGTAGCAGATGCCCTCTCTAGGAGACCCGCAGCATTGTCCTTGATGGATGTTACGCATGACTGGAAGGCTCAAGTTTTGGTTGAGTAGTCCAAGGATAGGCAAGCTTGTGATATCTTGGATGGCACACACAGGGATGACAGATTCCGGGTGATGGATGATGTGATCTACTACAAAGGTCGGATCTACAAGGATCTCACCTTCAAGAGAGGATGATACAGGTAGCCCATGATTCTCCCCCAGTAGGACACCCAGGCTTCTTCGAGACATACCGTGTTGTTAGAGAGAGGTTCACTTGGCGGGGGCTCAAGGGAGATGTGTTGAGGCATGCGATGGAGTGTGTGGATTGTCAGAGAGGAATAAGGTAGATTTGTCGCACTCGGTCGTTTTATTATTACCGCTTCCCATTCCAGAGAGGAAGTGGAAGAGCGTATCCATGGAATTTATCACCGAGCTTCCAATTGCGTAGGGATGGGATTGCATTTATGTAGTGGTCGACAGATTGACCAAGTTTGCCCATTTCTTCGCCATTCCATCGAGATCTTCAAACTCCCAGGTGGCTGAGTTATTCTTTCGGGAGGTCTTTCGATTACATGGTCTTCCCAAGACCATTGTGAGTGATAGAGATAACAGATTTATGGGGGCTTTCTAGCAGGAGTTGTTTCGGTTGGTGGGGGCAGAGCTTACACCCAGCACTAGCTATCACCCCCAAACCGATGGGTAGACCGAGATCGTGAACAAATGGCTGGAAGGGTACCTACGCAACCATGTGACGGGTCAGCAAAGAGTGTGGGTCAAGTGGCTTCATCTCAGGTAGTTTTGCTACAACACTACTTACCATATGTCTATCGATATGTCTCCTTTCTGAGCACTCTATGGATATGATGCACTTACTTTTTCTGACATGATATTTGGAGATAGCAAGGGCCCAGGGCAAAGGATTGGGTTCAAGAGAGTTGGGAGATTCTCCGAGCTCTCAAGAACAACTTGCAGGTGGCTCAAAATAAGCAGAAGATATATGTTGATAAGCACAAGATGGAGTGACAGTTTGAGGTAGGAGACATGGTCAACCTATGCTTGCAGCCATATAGACAGTCTTCACTCAAGCAGAAGGGTGTAAAAAAACTTCAACCACGGTTTTATGGGCCTTACAGGGTGGTCAAGAGGGTAGGAGAAGTGGCTTATGAGTTGGAGCTGCCTTCAAAGAGCCAGATCCGCAATATATTTCATGTCTCATGCCTGAAAAAGGCGTTGGGGCAGCAGGTCATAGCAACAACCAAGTTGCCTCCATTGGATGATGAAGGGCATTTGGTTTTGACAACAGAGCTCATATTGGAGATCCGGGAGAGGAGATTGAGAAACAGGGTGACCCCAGAGCATTTGGTCAAGTGGAAGGATTTGTCGGAGGAGGATGCTACATGGGAGAATGAGCAGATTTTGGAGAATCCAACTCTACAGTTGCTTGGGGTCAAGCAACATCCGGGGGTGGAGGACTGTAATGTCCCTTCCTAATTATTTTCCTAAGGTTAGAGGAACAACTTTGGAAATTTTGATTAATTATAGCCTATCGCAGTTTTGGTGAAGGTAACTTAGGAAAAGTGTGTTAATTTGCATGTTAGTGGAATGTGGGGGCCACTCACCCACAAAATATAGCAATCAACAAAGGGAATTCAAATTCCCTAAGGTGAAGTCAAAATTAGATGGGGCCCACATGAGGCTCATGGCCAGCAAGTATAAATAGGAGGAGTGAAGCAGCATTTGGGGTCTTTTTCCAATTCGAAAATCATATTTGCCTTAGTTGTTCAGCCTAGCCAAGTTGTGTTGTTTAGCACAAGAGCTTCCCAAGGAGTGAAGCTCATCCTTTCTTCGGTGAACCTCGAATGCCACCCTAGGAAGGCTTCCTTTCTATCATTGAGACCAGAGGAAACACACTTACAGTCTTCTATGCATTTCTGGGATCAGGCTACACAGTTCTGGATCAACCACTGCACAGAGGAGGAGGCTACACTTTTTGTGGAGGAGCAGTGGAGTTGGGTGTTGACTGGAGGAGCTACAGGGACATTTTTTATCATTTCCAGCTGAGAGGAGTGTAGCTACAGCAGAGAAAACATTATTACATGCAGAACATACTTCTAGAGCTCAGTACTGCATCACTCCCTTCATGACTGCGCAGTCACTAGTGTGAGGTGTTTGGGGTGTTAGACTCATGTATTTCACAATATCACTAGGTGACTGATTATTTTCTCTGGTCTTTCATACTGAAAATAATATTCCATGACTATCATTTATTTTCAGGAAAAATGGGAAATCCTGGCTGTCAAAAGCTTCAAAAGAAGCTATGTGCCTTTCAGTTCAGTAGAAGCGGAAAATGCTGCTGATAAGGTCTGATGGTGATCAAACTGAATCTTATTGACAATCACAACCATGTGTTGGAAATATTGTCAGAGATGGCAAAGGAACACAAAGCAACAGCAACAGAACTATCATTAAGACAAAGGTAAAGAGAAACAAAGCAAGAAAAAGAAAGCTTCATTTTATGTTTTAAAAGATTTGATTGGTTACTAGTCTAAATGCGCCTATGGAAAGGTTATTTGTATGGTTTAAGTCCTGATTATAAATTCATATCCTAAAGCTTTAAACCATAGCAATATATCCCCCCCATACTTTCATTTCATTCCATTTCCCTTTATTTACATTTCATTCCCCGCTCATATGTTTCCATATATTTCCATACATTTCCTTTCATAATCTCCCGACGCATTATTTATAAAAAACCACCCCATCACTTATCCCTTTTCATTTACATTTTTTCCCTAAGTCATTTCCCTTTTACTTCATTACCATACACCCAAATCGCTTTTCGCATCGGCCAAATCGCAAAGTTTTTCAATTGCCTTATCCTACAAACCTTTCAAAATGCGATTTGTGATGAACGGGGACCCATTCACCTGTGGCGCGCAAATAGGCCTACCTGTTGCCCGCACTTCGCAGCCCACAGGTTTTTAACCTTACCTCTTAAGACTTATGCCAAATCTTGTTTTTTCGCTGATGCAATGAAGTGGGACCCATTCACCCTTTCACTCGCCACACCTCCTTTCCATTTCAATCCCCTTAAAAAATCATTAAAACTTAACTTTTTTTTTGCCTTTCCGCCTTAGCATTTAACTTTACCTTTCATAATTTCCCCTGCCACGTCACTTACCTTCTCCCCACACTTCGCACTTCACGTCTTTTAGAGTTTGCCACCGCGCTTATAACTAAAACTTAAGAGTTGCGATCTGCAGGCCGCAGTCCGGTCCCACCTTCCCTCCATGTCACCTCCCACTTCGCATCGCATTGCCGATTACATTCATCATAACTTAAACTGTAAATATTGCGAAGTGCACGGATGCGATGCGGCTTCAAAACTAAAAACTAAGCATTTTCAGGTCCAAGTATATGAGTTTTTACGTTGTTTTGTTTGAAAAAAGGGTTGAAACATGGCAAGGATTCAAGTAGCAAATAAACACCACAAGTCGAGTCGGGCGGCTAAAGACGTTCATGCAGAATTGTTATGTTATGACGGTAGAAATGGAAAAGTCAACAAAGCACATCAGCACAGTCACTAGTCGATGAAAAATGGCTAGCCCTGCACCAGACTTAATTACCCAACGCCGATCTTTTGAAAAGTTGGGCCAGATATCAGAGCCATCATTCGTTGCCTCTTCGGGATCATCATTGTTGGAAAAATGTAACTAGGTCGATCTTCATATTGACTATGTAATTATGAATTTTATAAAGAAGAAGACAAAGATAATAAAAATGTACATGCTAAGGTTTTGTCTTCTAGATATAAATAAGTGTCATATATGAAGGGTCTAGAAATACATGCTCCAAGACCTAGAAGAATGGAAGTCAAGCTGAAAGACAAGCTCACAAAAAGCTCTCAAACATCGATGAAATTCAAGATATATAAACCGTGAAGAACACGCTAGACTTACCTTGCTCTAGTCGGCCAAAATATCAGTGATACAGTTGGCCCTATAAATGGTTGGATGGTTGGCCCAATTGTTGGAACAGTCATGTATATATATACTTAAAGCTACGAATTATTTGGATATAAGTTTTTCGATAAATACATAAATAGGATGGCGAACGGGTCTAAAACGATATGTGGATTGATATATATAATTCGGATATATATATATATATAGCATATACTTACCATAAAGCATTGTGTACATCTAAAATTATAATATGATTAAGGAACAACAGTCAATCTGGAAACGGTATGCGGATATATTCAATGAAGAAATTGTGGATAGACAAGAACAAGTGATCGAATACCTCTGAGATAAAAGTACGGATATCTACAAGAAAGTCAGACGAATATCTACAATGACATAGTGCAGATATCTACAAGGAGACTATGCGGATATATACAAGGAGATAGCACATACATTTACAAGGAGACAATGCGATAAAAGAAAAGATTACAGTACGGATAAAGAAAGGATGCAAGTGCAGATAAATGATAGTATAGAATGCGAATCTAAAACAAAGATACAGGAAGATGATTGCGGATATCAAGAAGTACAGGATTGTGATCATACAACGTTGGTATAAGCGAATGTCTCGGGACTAATATACAAGCATAAGGGTTATGATGAATTCTGAAGTATAAAGTAAGGTAAATCTGTGATTTACCTTCCCACAATAAAAGTGTTACTTCTGTCTAATATTTGTGTCTTGTGTATTTTGATAATTAACTTGATGAAAGATTAACTAAGAGAAGACATAAGCAACACAACCAGCTCACAAGTAATTATCAAAGAAGAGAATTTGTATTAACCTTAAGCCCTCCAAATTCTCAACAATCACATGCCACCTTCGAGCCTACTTTTGATTTACGAAGAGCCACCTGAGTTTTGCATTATTGAAGAGTTACCAAAATTAATTCCATAGGCGGTGTTTTGTCAGAGATTTTCTTTGTTCAGGCCTTGCATGGCCATGCCTGTTTAATTTTCAGTTGTTTGTAATAAATGAAGTTGGCCAAAGTAGATTAGGGCAACAGACTCAAGTTTTAGTTAAATACTGCTTGAATTTTCATAATGAGTTGGATATTGTTAGCCCCTGCATTGTAAGAACTACTATATTGGAGCACTGTAATTTTGGAGTTGGACATCAATAATCAAAGACCGTTTACAAAATTCTTGAGTTGTGTTAAAATGGTGATGTGATACTTCTCTGTTTTAAATGTTTACGTTGTTTTCCCTGTTGTGCATCTGTTCATCTAATTGTAAATCAGAAATTTTAGATTAAGATTTGCTGTCAGAGCACCTTAATTCTGTCTGCATTTACAATCTTAATGTTTTCTGCTGAAGTCTGATTAAAGAATTCTTAACTGCTCTTTAGTCACTACTGAACCTCACTGTTTCTTTCATCTCATAATTCATACAGCTCGAAAGATCCATTTAGCACAGTTAGCTTGCCCTATGATGCTCTTGATGTTCATGTGCCATTCCAGCCTTTTAACTCCATAGACCAATGGATTAGCCCCTACAGCTCTATCTGTCCAACCACACAATCAATCAAACAAACAACCCTCATAATCTTTATAAGTAGCCTAATATAGCCCAATGGATTAGCCGCTACAGCGCTATCTGTCCAACCACACAATCAATCAAACAAACAACCCTCATAATCTCTATAACTAGCCTAATATCAGTAGTTAGAATTATCAAGTTAAATCATAAAAAACAGAGAGAGCCCTCTCTAAGTCTAGGAAGGCCAGGTCCTAGACTCCAAAGTGGTTTGATGTTGTCATCTGTTGTTTGTTCTTGCCTTACAAATTACGAAGTGACAACATAATGGCGACCATACTGGGAAATGAGTTATTGAAAAAGCTTCATATTTCATCAAAACTCAGAAACCCCAGTCAAAATATTGTATGATTCAAGTATGTTCCAAGATTGGTATCTGGTTGTTGATGGTGGACAACAGCCGTACACAAGAAATTTGAAATCATCCACCTGGCGACTCCACAGTTTTCAGTTGACCTAAAGACTCCACTGGTAGAAGAATCCAGATTAGTTGTGAATATACAGTGACCCCACTCTTTGACTGATTGACAAGATGGATCCAAGAATACAACGCAGGTATGCTCCAATGAACAGAGATCACATTCCTGGATTCCCACATAAAATGCCTCACATAAATTGGCAAAGAAACCTTCCTATTTTTCAAGATGAGAATGTTGATGATGCTTCGTTACATCTCATTAAATTTCATATACATTCATGGAAGTTGAAGGTCGAATGGCATGAGGATTGCCTCATGAACATGTTCATGGCAACATTAGAAGGGAAATTGGGGGAATGGTATGAAGGTTTGAACCCTGGTAGTTTGTTTTCTTTAAAAAAATTCCACAAGGTGTTTTATGAGCATTATAACGAATATTCTCCATCTTTATCATTAGCTGAAAATTGTTGTGATCAATTTGAAGATCTCATACAATACCTTGTAAATATTGATGAAGATTTAGGAAATTGGCATCCTGAGGATCTCTTAGAAGCAATTCATGAATTTCATTCTCAAGTTAATTGTCATGACAACCAAGAGAAGTTAGTTGAAAATGAAAGCAATCACGAAATGAAAGAAGATCCACAAGATCCCTCTGTGGGGACAAATGATAATTCATCTGCTCTTTTGTGTGAGGCTAAAGAAGACATTCAGCCTAATGATCAGTCTTCACAAGAGAAAGAAAACAATTGTTGTTCAATCCAAAGAAAACAAAGACTCCCTCCTCCTTTAACTGAAAAAGAAATCAATCAGATTCTAAGCATGCAGCCAGCCTCTAAATTTTTATGTAATGAAGAGATTATGTCTATTTGTTCTACTGTTGATTTATGTACTGAAGCATTTCCTCATGAAGAAATAGAAGAACAAATTGATATTGATGTTGTTCTACCTTCTCAAGAAGGCCTATTGCCAGAAAATGCTCCTATTCATCAAAATGATGGCCTTCCAATAGAATTCAGCCAACTCAATCAAGACATATCAGGTTTGCTTGAGGACAGCATAGTGGTATATTATGAGGATACCATGTTAGATGACCATGAAGAATATGTAGATATTCTCTTTCAGAAGGATCCTGAGCATGACAAAGTGGAACAAGGAGTAGCCCTAGATGAAGTCTGTTATTTAAATCCTCAGGTCCAGGTATGGTTCCAAGATCCTTTTGCTGGTTTCTTAGAATCATCTAAAGAAGGAGTATGTTATGCCAGGAATGGTTTGTTGCAGAGTTAAAGAAAGGTTTGAGCATTGCTGTTCAAGGGCAAGTAAGATGGGAGTGGCCCTTTTGTTTTCTCAGCCCACTCAAAAAAGTGAACAAGAATCAATCATGTAGCCATTTACTTGATTGGTTGCATTGGAGAAAGGAGTTCACTTAGTGTATATATCATCTCCAAGTTAGATTAGGGTAGGTAGTTGTGCAAATAAGCTCGATACTTTGAGCATCTTTCAAGTTTCATTTTTAGATTGCTTTTCATTTTCAGATCAGTATGTTTCAGACTTTAGTTTTAGCTCAATTCTGGTTTCACCATTCAAGTTTTCAAGGTGCAGCAGTATGTTTAGCTTGATGGATTGCAGTGGATAAGTTCAATTGCAGTTATAGTTCGGATTTCAGTGTGCTAATAAGCTAGCTGGACAAGCATGTGGTCTATTTTTATCAGTCAAAGTCAGGAGGAACAATCAGCTAGTTTCGAGTCACTAAGTTCCCTGACAGATCAAGATACAAGATGTAGGATCAACTCAATGGATAAGGCTACTAGTCTACGGTCTTCTTGACACCTCCTAAAGGAGTTGCCATCCCCAGGTGGAGCCACTGTTAGACTCCTGTATTTCACAGTATCACTAGGTGACTGATTATTTTCTCTGGTCTTTCATACTGAAAATAATATTCCATGGCTATCATTTATTTTCAGGAAAAATGGGAAATCCTAACTGTCAAGAGCTTCAAAAGAACCTATGTGCCTTTCAGTTCAGTAGAAGGGGAAAATGGTGTTGATAAGGTCTGATGGTGATCAAACTGAATCTTATTGACACTCACAACCATGTGTTGGAAATATTGTCAGGGAAAGCAAAGGAACACAAAGCAACAGCAACAGAACTATCGTTAAGACAAAGGTAAAGAGAAACAAAGCAAGAAAGGGAAAGCTTCATTTTATGTTTTAAAAGATTTGATTGGCTGCTAGTCTAAATGCGCCTATGGAAAAGGTTATTTGTATGGTTTAAATCCTGATTATAAATTCATATCCTAAAGCTTTAAACCATAGCAATATATCCCTGTCATACTTTCATTTCATTCCATTTCCCTTTGCTTACATTTCATTCCCCGCTAATATGTTTCCATCTAAGTCACCTAATACGGGGATATGGGGATTCGAGGAATCGGATTCGGGTACGGTGACCCTCGAAACAGGATACTTCTGGGATATGATACGTTCTATATTATTTTATTAAAAAATATATATATATATATATATATATTAAAAATTAGATATTTTTTACACAAATTAAAAATTTCAAACATAGATTTAAGATCTTAGATACTCATACTTGATACATTGATACATCATACAATTGTCAAATTTACTCACGAAGACAAGATAGTAAGATACTGTAGTTTTCTCATTAATTCATTAGAATCAAAATGTGTTACATAAGTACACTGTCAATGGAAAATAGAAATAGATCAGTCATTGTAAGTTCAAATCAGACCTCTGTAGCTTGTATCAGTTCACAAAATTGCTCACAATTCAACACTAAATGCTAAGGAGATAAACCAACGATCACGACTCAAGTTTAGTGCCAAAAGAAATGTGAAAATACCACTATAGTGCCATTGTAGAGTGATATCAGACCTCTGCAATAACAATGTCAATCTGCTAACAACAAAATCAAGTCACCCAAATATGCACAAAATGATAGCCAAACACTTGTGATTAATATTGCAATTATTACGAGTCAAATTAGAATGCTTTTAGGCTTAGATTAGATGTTAATCTTATGTTTAGGGTCTGCAATATGTTTGACTTCAGGTCTCATATGTATTCAGTCACCAAAGAGGCTATTAATAAGAGAAACAAGGTCCCCAAATGCTGTGGCCTAGCCTCAAAGGGCTAGTATGCTTGGAAGAGACCACGGGTTGCAACTTTGAGCCACAAAGTGATGCCCAAACCCTTTTCAAACCACCTACAAATACAAATATGCTAGCCCTAGGCTACAAACACAATAACCTGCCTTTGAATTTGGCATCACCAAGGGAGAAAGAGACTCCTAGCCGCCTAGATGATTAGTATTGATGGAGAACGATGCCACCAAACCCAAAAACAAAAATTAAAACCCTTCCCAAGTGATATATCAACTTGTAACAAAGGGTTAGTTCAAAAATTACAATGGATCAGACCTTGTAATGCAAATTTCTCAATGAAAATCACCACCAAACTTAGTCAAGACACCAATTAGGCATGCAAACACAAATGATTAGGGGTTTTATAAAGCAAAAATCACACTTTTTTGGACAGTGAATCCGGCCGTACGGGATACAGCCATATCCGTACAGGGTACAGTCAGGATTCACCGTACCCTGTACGGATACGGCCATATCCCGTGAATCGAGTATGAATCCTAGCGAATCGTATCAGATTCGTCGAATTCGGGATTCGGAGCCCCTGGGGGACAAATCCGGTTTCTTAGGTTTCCATATATTTCCATACATTTCCTTACATTTCCTTTCATAATCTCCCGACGCATTATTTATAAAAAACCACCCCATCACTTATCCCTTTTCATTTACATTTTTTCCCTAAGTAATTTCCATTTTATTTCATTACCATACACCCAAATCACTTTTCACATCGTCCAAATCGCAAAGTTTTTCAATTTCCTTATCCTACAAACCTTTCAAAATGCGATTTGTGATGCAGGGGGACCTATTCACCCTTTCACCTGCCACACCTCCTTTCCATTTCACTCCCCTTTAGAAATCATTAAACGTCACATTTTTTTTTGTCCTTTACACTTTAGCCTTTACCTTTACCTTTCATCATTTCCCCTGCCACGTCACTTACCTTCTCCCCACACTTTGCACTTCGCGTCTTTTAGAGTTTGCCTCCATGCTTATAACTAAAACTTAAGAGTTGCAATCTGCGGGTCGTGGTCCGGTCCCACCTTCCCTCCATGTCACCTCTCACTTCACATCACATCGACGATTACATTCTTCATAAATTAAACTATAAATGGTGCAAAGTGCGCGGATGCGATGCTACTTCAGAACTAAAATCTAAGCATTTTCAGGTCTGGGTATATGATTTTTTACGTTGTTTTGTTTGAAAAAACGGTTGAAACACGTAAAGAAGGATTCAAGTATAAAATAAACACCACAAGTTGAGTCGGGCGGCAAAGGGCGTTCATATATAATTTTTATGTTATGACGGTAGAAATAGAAAAGGCAGCAAAGCACATCAACACAGTCACTAGTCGATGAAAAATGGCTAGCCCTGCACCAGACTTATTACCGAACATTTATCTTTTGAAAATCAGGGCCAGATGTCAGAGCCATCATTCGTTTCCTCTTCGGGATCATCACATGCCACCTTCGAGCCTACTTTTGATTTAGGAAGAGCCACCTGAGTTTTACATTCTTGAAGAGTTACCAAAATTAATTTCACATGCGGTGTTTTCTCAGAGATTTTATTTTTCGGGCCTTGCATGGCCATACCTGTTTAATTTTCAGTTGCTTGTAATAAATGAAGTTAGCCAAATTATATTAGGGCAACCGACTCAAGTTTTAGTTAAATACTGCTTGAATTTTCATAATGAGGGGTTGGATATTGTTAGCCCCTGCATTGTAAGGACTACTATATTGGAGCACTGTAATTTTGGAGCTGGACATCAATAATCAGAGACCATTTACAATATTCTTGAGCTGTGTCAAAATGGTGATGTGATACTTCTCTGTTTAAATGTTTCCATTGTTTTCTCTGTTGTGCATCTATTCAGCTAATTGTAAATCAGAAATTTTATATTAAGATTTGTTGTCAGAGCACCTTGATTCTGTGTACATTTACAATCTGAATGTTTTCTGCTGAAGTCTGATTAAAGAATTCTTAACTTCTCTTTAGTCATTACTGAACCTTACTATTTCTTTCACTTCATATTCATACAGCTCTAAAGATCCATTTAGCACAGTTATCTTTCCTTGTGATGCTCTTGATGTTGATGTGCCATTCCAGCCTTTTGACTCCATAGCCCCATGGATTAGTCCCTGCAGCGCTATCTGTCCAACCACACAATCAATCAAACAAACAACCCTCATAATCTCTATAACTAGCCTAATATCAGCAATTAGAATTATCAAGTTAAATCATAAAAAACAGAGACAGCCCTCTCTGATTCTAGGAAGGCTAGGTCCTGGACTCCAAAGTGGTTTGATGTTGTCCTCTGTCGTTTGTTCTTGCCAATCTTACAAATTATGGAGTGACAACATGGGGGAAGCACTAACCGGAGGATTGAGGAGCTGGGTTGCGGGGAATTTGGTTGGAGGTTTATTTAGAGGGGATTGCTAGAGTTTTGGGAGCAAATATTGATAGATTCAGCCACAGGAGCAAATTTCTAGTTTAGAGGGCCAAGTAGCGAGAGGCCAATTTTGGGAGGTCCAAACCAAGGGAAATCCTTTCTGGGTTTTAGGCAAGGAGTCCACTCCTAATTTACTAGGATTTTTGGGCAGTTTTGAGGGGGCAAATCAAAGGTTGAAGTTGGCCAGCAGTGCAAAAACAGAGGGACAACGCAGTTTTCTGGAGAGCAATTTCAATGCAGCAGTTGGGCATTTTTGTACTTATCACCTGAGGCTTGTGCAAGCCCAGGTGCACTTTCTCCAACTCATATTGTACTCTAGCACTATTATCTAATAAAATTGGCCAGTTTGGTGTTCCGGGAAAAAATCCAATTTTTATGTGTGCGTTTGTTTAATATTTCTGTGTTGTGTTATTGCATGTCATTATTTATCATTGTAAATTTCCAGTAGGAATATTACAGTTTCATGATGACAGGATGACATGATGATGGATGGATTGGTAGGTGGAATTCTCCCTAGTTGAGAGGGAGTGTTAAAATTGGCAACTAGGCCAAATTCCACTTTGAGCAGCTCTTTTGAAGAAGATAATTGTGGCATTGAATTCCTCTTTTCGAGAGGACCAAAATCGACCTAAAGATCACTATATTTTGATAAGGAAAAATATATTTTTGAAATTAAGCCCACGTGTAATTTATCAAGGTTGGCTTGGGGTTAATTTTACAAGTGAAACGTCTCTCCATCTCCTATAAAAGGTAGTGTCCTCCAACATCATTTGATCATCTCACACTCATTTTCTTCTCTCTAAATAGCCGCAGAAGGAAGAAGTCTCCAGCGAAGTAGGAAGGGCTAGGTTGGTGTCATGGCAAGGTTGTTTGATGGGTCAAGTCCCTTAGGCAGAAGGTCAGGCCTCTTAGGGTCAAGTCTGGGCATATTTGTGGATTGTTTTGGGCTTATTTACCTTCTATTGCAAGACCAAGTTATCTTTGATGTTGACCGCAGGCATAAGGAAGAGCTAAAGTGTGTGGGTGTATTTTTTATGGTGAGAAATCCCTCTCCTAGGTGGGTCGCACATATAGGAACCTTTGTCAAGCAAGCCGCATGCCTTATTCTGCTGGATAGTGGGCCGAGAAGGTATGCATCTACCCAGGTGGGTGGGCGGCAGCCCTAATTTGGTGAAGGCTGGTAGACATGGAGGCCTGTTTTAGGGTTAAATTAAGTGCAAACTTGTAACAGAGGGAGGACAGATTGTCTTGGAGAAAGGTTGCAACTGTAGAAGGACATTTTGGATGTGTTTGCGAGGACTGTAGCAATGAGCCTCATACCCTAAGCAGGAGTAGTAAGCAGCAACAGTAATCTCCAGCACCAAGGTAGATGATTGTTCAGATTGGACAGCTTATAGAAGCTACTTGATGAACAACACGTAGCCCTAACCAGCCCAGTTTATGAAGGAACAATGCGACTGCTTTAGAATTGCAACTGTGATTGGGTCATCTATTTATCTAAGGACTGTAATACTATAACTTCAAATTGGCAAGTCAATCTTGACTTCGAATTATTGTACTCTCTCTCTCTCTCTCTCTCTCTGTTGAACATATGATTCTAATAATAAGAAGAATTGATCAAGGGTTTTCCCCATCTTGGGGTTTTCCCCTGGCTTGAGCGATATTCTTGTGTCCTCTTATCTTGGCTTGTCTTTAACATTTATCGTTTATGTTCTTTCTTCAATTACTATCAATATGATAATGATTTATGTGATTACTAATGGAAATAACATGGATTGATAAATGGGCTAATATGGAACATTGAAGTAATTGTCCTAAGCAAAGAACATGTTAACCAAAAATTAACAGTAGTCGACGGATAATTAATAGACCCACTAGATATTTAAGATGAAATAAAAATATAATAAGGGGTAGTCGGCATAAAACCCTAAGAATACTCATAAGAAAGTATGAATACATGAGTATTATACGTTACGTTAGATGTTGACTTGCAGCGAGCATGGCTTGTGGAGTGATTCCTTAAGGGTTATTTCTACATTCTTGGGCCTATTATCGTATGGCATGCAATTGATATTTATGAAGTTTAGGAATATCTTTTATATTTATCTATCAAGGTATAATACAAGGGGTATCTCTAAAGTTTAAGGGTTTCTTATTGATATTTAAGGATTTATATTAAATTTTATTTACCAAGGTTCATTACAACTTAATTCTAACATGCAAGCCCAAAACTCTATATCCTAGACAATAGAACTATTACAAAATACTCTAACACCTAGACAATAGGAGAACTATTAAAAAATAGCAAGTTCTTGAAATTTGAAGAAATTGACAGTGTAGCAAGCTTTGACCACTGTGAAAACCTAGACGTACCATAATCGACTCAACATGATGAAATCACATTGGATCTTAACCCTCTAATTGTGGGTGCAACTTGGGAATAAACACATGTACAATTGTACATAAAGTAAAAGTTGCCTCTCTTATGGGCAGAATAACACAAACAACAATCCCAACTTGAGGGGGCTTGTCCCCTTCATATATCTAACCCCAGAGACTTGTAAATTGCAAGAGGAAGTTGTTGTTTCAAAGGGGACATTTGCCATGACATGGGGGACTTCCTCGTGAACCATAAAAATTTGCCCCACCCCACTCCCCCCCCCAAAAAAAAAACACTAGTGATGCTTGGGAGTTGTCATTCAATAGTTTTAGGGATATATAGGTGTCCCCCATCCAAATGCTCGCATGGCACCTACTCTCAAAAAAAAATACACTCACTAGTTTAACAATTAGACGATAACAAATATTATCTATGTAGCGTGCATTATAATACTATGTACTCTATTTCTGTAATGGGGAATAATTACAAAAACAATTTTGACCCTATGTTGAGTAGCCTCTTGCACCCTATATCTACTCTTTTTTGAAGGGGTGGTTAATTTGCACACAAACAAGATCTGCTAGACCTATTATTTTTAAATTGTGCGGAGTTGTATTATAGTCCTCTATTTGAGTCTTTGTTTTGAATTTTTTTAATTTTAGTACTTAAACCATTTTAAAATATTTTTTTGATCCCTTGATTCCTCGTCTACCTACCATTGGAAATTTGGGCCACAATTGCCTATTCCAAGACTAGGGTTTATTTCTCACCACATTCGTTCAATCCCCATCCAACAATGCCTTGCTCTCTTCAAGAGAGAGGTGGTCAAGCATATATCTTAATCTCTAGGTACCTCACCTAGGCCAAAGACCCTCAAGAGGATCACCTCTTACTTCTTGGTCGACCTGTCTTATTAGGACAACGAGCAGTAAGAAGAGCCCCACACTAACTCAAATACCATAACAATGAGGCATCTCAAACTTCTTCTCATCACAAGGAGTTTCCCTCAAACTTCTTCCACTCCACCACCCACAACCCCCATCACGCCCCAAGGGGTTGCCCTTAAACTTCTTCTTCTCCACCCCACCCCCTAAGGGGTCGCCCTCCTTCTTCAACGATATCATTCTCAACCATAGATTGCTCCCTAATGGATCTCTTCTCAAACTTCTTCCCCTTCACCCCCCCAATCCCCAGGAGTCACCCTCCCTCTTCAAGGCCTATGAGGAGTTATCATTCATTCTCGACCACAAGGTGCTCGCTAACAATTTAGTAGACAAATCAAATCACGAAGGCAAATGGGCCAAAGGGGGGCTTGCTTAGCACACCACTACATAAGTTCGATTGAGTAACCAAGTTTCCATCCAACATTTCTTCTTCCTCACCATGGATGCTTGGAGAGATGAACTTCCTCAATGTTGTCACCCCCCTGCCTATCCGCTTCCCCCTCCCAAGCCCCAAACTAACCCCTCTAGCCCCCCAAAAAAAAAGAAAAAAAAAATCATAGAACCAGCTCCCATCAACCCCAGTCATTCCCTAAGAGATATCATCCAGCACTATACTAACCATGTCACATTGATGACTCAAAGGAAGACATGCTTCCTCAACCACCTTTCTCGCACATGTTAGCCAACTCCAGCTAACCTAGACATCTTTTGTTGGTTCAACATTGAGGCATTGCTCTCAGTTTTCATTACCTTTTCGTGTACAGTAGCATTCAGGCTTCTTTCTTTCTTTCTACTTTTGTTCTAGGAGATGTTATTGCAATCCCACGTTGTACTTTTTGTTGGATGTACTCCTCAGTCCAATTGATGTACTTTTGTGGTCATTCTTTGGACATTAATATCTTTTTTTTAATCGAAGAAACTTGCAGAGAAACAGAGAAACACCTGAGCACTTCCCGTATCTGACAAATATTACCCAATGTAAACCTGTCAACGTTCATTACGATGTCTGCCCTAGTAGGGACATCAATTATCCTATCCTATCTTATCTTATTTTATAGCTGTCCATGTAACCCATCTCTCCATCCCGTGTTTGCTTCCATGTGTTAATCGTTTTCCAAATTTCCATGGGCGTTTAAAGGGACGAGAAATTGGTTAGGGCATGGATTCATTTGTCTCAAGTTTGGACTTATCGTTGTGTATCAGTATAGGCTTCATAGCTGGATCTATAAAGGCAATTAGTAGGATTGTAGTTCCTTATGTTAATAAGGTAAGTAGCTATTTACAATCTGGGAATCCACAGGGGCTGTGACCCTGGCATAGTTTGCATTTGTTTTGCTTACTACCAATATAGAAGAAATTTCAATAGAATTTGCATTAGCAAAAAGGAACCAGCGGCACAAGCAGATCGATTAAGAAAAGTGTTGAAGGGGTTTTCTTCTGCACCGCTAAAATATCTGTTAGAGTCAAATTTCAACAAGAAAACATCCCAAAATGGAACTAAACAATGGGTCAGTCGCTCGAACAGCGGGGTAGTTTGACGCCACTGTAACAAAAATGATTGGCAAATGAACAAGCAAATGACGAAAACAGTTTCACAATTATCCGGCCGCGAAAAGAATTCCACAATAATCTGTGTCCAACTTTCCCTGTTTATGGCCACAATCCATTAAAAAACTCTTTAAAAAACACTAATTGTTATGGGGCTATTTAGTACGATGATGTGAGAGAAGCAAATCCAGAAATTAAAACCTTACCTCGTAATCTTCCATGATGTCTTCTTCCGTCTCTGCTCTCTTCCTCCGCAGCGTATTACTCAGACAGATTGAAAGGGGAGATCGAGAGTGTCGCAATGGGATGGCTCACGGAGTCACGTTTATGATGTTATATAATTCATATCGGATTGAATTCGTCGATGAGGCCAGGCCTTTTATTAATCCCCGGAGAATTTCTTAATCCATTACAAGTTAGAGAGTATTTTTTCATTTACAAGTTAAAGGTAGTGAAATTTTGTAATTTTATTCATGTTAAAAAATTATAAACAATGTTGTATGGTGTGTTCTTCTAGTTGAGATACCTTGAATACTTCACTCATTTGCATGGACAAATTATAAACATTGTTTTTCTAGTTGAGATATCTTGAATACTTCACTCATTTGCACAGACATAAAGTTGAATTGGTTGGGTCAATTTATGTGCCTATCACTTACTGGTTGTTTTAGGTTTCTCTCTTGTCACTTATTTGTTTTTGTACAGTCATGTGGAAAGTTTCACACAATTAGGCTTGAATGTTATGGACATAAATAGAAACAAACAATCAGTTGTTTTCTAGACATTCTAGTTGAGATACCTTGAATACTTCACTCATTTGCACGGACAAATGATAAACTATGGTGTATGGTGTGTTCTTCTAGTTGAGATACCTTGAATACTTCACTCATTTGCACGAACATAAAGTTGAATTGGTTGGGTCAATTTATGTACCTATCACTTACTGGTTGCTTTAGGTTTCCCTCTTTTGTCACTTATTTGTTTTTGTACAGTCATGTGGAAAGTTTCACACAGCTAGGATTGAATGTTATGGACATAAATAGAAACAAACACTCAATTGTTTTCTAGACAAATGTAATAAGGAAGGACGTTGGGAATGAAGACTTGTTTGATTTCACTTCTTCTTTTCTCCTTGTTGTATATTCAATTCTAAATGGTGCCCCTGCACCATGTATGTTTCCTAAAGCTCCATCATTCTTACATTTGAGCAAAGATGTGAAATTTGGGGACTAATTTGCCTTTAAAGATCATGCATAAATAAGGTTATATGGAGTTGATGTTGAACCTTTTAGACTAGTACTTTTGTTCCAATGAGAATGTTTGCTTTGGAATTCATAAGGCAAAGCCTCAATGTAGATTAAATCCATTTTGTTCCTGTGCAAAAGGGTCATTTGTTCAAGTTGCCCAGGATTGTGGGTCCATTTATTGTGAATACTAGACAAGTAGTTGAAGAAGCCCATAAAATTTTGGAGGGCATGCATTTACTGTTAGGAGAAAAATGGGCTTATGACCCATATCATATAATTTCAAACCGCGGGTTGGAGAATGGATATGCTCCTTTTGTTCATGAATCCAAACTAGAAATTAAGAAATTGGCAAATGGACGACAGTCTTCTGTATCTGGGTAGATAGAAGTTGAAACCCCACATCCCACCAAAAAGAGTCTTAAAAGGGGGAGAGAAGAAATAATTTATTTGGATGGTGATATAGAGAAAGAAGCCAAGAGGACAAAAACAGCTTGTGAGACCAACTCATCAATAGTGCCAGGATATTCTTTGCAGTTGGGGGAAACCTCATGTACTCCCTCATCCCCTGTTCCAGAGGATACACATCATGACTCTGTAAAGTGATAAAGTGGGCATTTTCAGATGTTAAAGAGAATAACAGAAAGAAAAGGGAAATAATATAATCTCAATCAGAGGCTCAAATTTCTCCTCAGCAAACCAGATTACTATCAACAATGGATTTGGAGAAAGATCAACTAAGGATAGCTTTGTCTCATCCTTTAGTTACGACTGTGGCATCTTCTGTTGGTTTCAAAACTATTAATGTAATAGTTGATACAAAGAAAATTCCAGATAAGATTAATATTCATATGCAGACAGGTCAGTTGATTGTCAATGATTTAAATAAAACTTCCTCGATTGTTGTTAAAGCTGAGAATATGTTGGGAAAGGTGATAAAATAGTTGAAATTGGAGAAAGCAAATTCAAGAGCTTTATTCACACATAATTAAGAGATGAAGAAAAATATTATTAAAATTGGGGTTGATTGTGATGATAAGACAACAATTCAAAATTTGTTGCAGAGTGTTGAAGATGAAATTCAATTTTTGAAGAAAAAGCTTAAATTCCCACTAGTGAACACCCAATGGCTGCAGATTTGGCCCAAGAATAAAATGAAAAGGAACGACTACTACAAGACCTTTTACAAAATAATGAAGATATTTCCAAGATAAAGGATATGGAAATTGATTCCCATGTTTGTACCATTGCAATATCATCTGACTCTGAAGATCCTGTTGCCAAGCTAACTCAAGTCATGACTAAGTTGAGGATGGAAGAAATTGATTTGAAGAAGAGCCAAAGAGATTTAGACAGTGCGTTGAAGGTGATTAAAGCCACATAACAAGAAGTGTTGATGACCAAAGATAATGTCGATAAATACAGGAGACATTATCAAACTGCTTGCCAAGAGATTAAGGAGCTGAAGGAAAAGCTAAAAGGGAATATGTCCCTTATACAGGACAGGGAGATTATATGGAATGATATCATTGACACTGTAAAAAAGTGTGAGAAATAATCATTATTGTTGGAGAGGAGAAAAGCATTGTCAAAGATTTAGAAGGGATTATTGTGGCTAACAAGCAAAAGTCACAAAACATAGCCTTATGTGCTAAAAGGTTTATTGATTTTATAAATTCTAAGTCTGCACAGGAACTCAAAGAATTCAGAATTGAAGACAAGACCCAATGTGTTTTGGAGTTAAACAGGATGATTGTAAAAAATTCATATAGAAAAGCAGCAAAAAATAAGTTGAATGAAGTAAAGGGAGCAATGATAAAGTTTAATGTTCTATTTGATAAAATAACCAAGGTCGGTTTACCATCCTGTTGCGATCAGCAAGGAAATTTACTCCCTTGGGAAACATATGAAACGTCGTTGGTAGAAGCAAAGAGGAAAATTGGGTCTACTTATGAGAATAATGCAATTCTGAAAGGAGCCACTACTGTCAACCATTTGCATAAATACTTCCAACTAATGTGGATGATGAAGACCCTGTTTGCTGAAAAACCTTCATATTCCATAATTAATAATTTCAGAATAGCGCATGTAAAGCTTGTTAATTGCCCCAATTCAAATGTGGATCTGTGGAGGAGATGCAAAGAATGGATGACTCTACAATCAAAGGAGGCAAAGGCAGGAACTTCCTCCGTTCAAGATTCTCAAGTTGTCAAATGACATAGTGTTTATCTTATCTTTTATTTTATTTTATTTCCTAAAAGACATGTATTTTCTATTTCAAATGTAATAATCAGACAAAAGTAGTTTAGGAAGTTTATAGTTTTATAACTGTCCATTTGGACATTTTGTGTATAAGACTTATCTGAAGAAGAAGAGATGTTTCAGATTTTGGACCTCAGAAGCACTAAAAATTTGTACTTGATCTTTATGATGATGAATAAAGCTTATTAGAAGAATTTCCAGAAATTGTTGGGTACAATTAGTTTTTCCTATTTCATCGTGTGTTTTTATTTCTTATCAGAATGAAGTAATGTAGTTGTTGGTCTCTAATATTGCATTTGTGATTTAGAGTTAAAATACTTAATGAAGCGCTCCTTTATTCTAAATGTCATTTCTTCTTAACTGTTTTCTTCTAAAACTAAAGATAATAGATTTTGTAATAGCAGCCTGTTATCAGATGTTTTCCACTAGCATTTTCAATCTTGTTACTGTTCATTTTTATTGACCATTTGAAAGCATTGTGAGGAGATTTGTTCTGTTATAGAGATTAAAGGGTTTTTAATATTATATTCTAAGGGTTTCAAAATGAAGGGGCAACAAATGTTTTCATTTCAGAATTATAGTAAATGTCTTGGGCACTAATCTCAAATACAGCCTTGAGATTGTCTCCCAAGGTACAACACAACTAATATGAAAAGTGAACAACGCTTCTTAGCAAATCTCATATAAGTACAAGACCCTTATGCTCAGATATGTTGCTTAAACCTGTAGATTACATGTTTGTGACATGTTTGAAGAAATCTTTGTCATGACTAGTAGGGGTCCAATCAAGTCCTTGTTCAAGTGATTGCATTTACATCGTTATTCTGATATTATCTTTCGATTCTGGAAGTGTCATGGAGTTCCAAGCAATGACATGAGCCTTGGGCATGAAAAAGTGGCACATAAATCGGGGTCGTAAGTACAAAACTACCTGGAAAAGTCCCTAGTCACATGCATGCCCATGTTGTGTGAGCGATTGGAGGATTATAGTCGCAGTCTTTCCCATATCAAGGGAGCGACTGAGGGATTGATGCATAAATAGGTTAGTTTGTCTCAGGGGCTAGCCACCTGGAAGGTTTGGATGGCTCTTGGTCGTCCTGTAGTAGGTGCAAAGGGTTTGTGTAGTTGTGTGGTGTCGATTCCACTTCCTTGAGGTAACCTAGGAGGTTGAATAAGATCATATTATCCTCTCGTCGCATATTTACCCAATGGACCAGGTAACTTGGGTAAATGTGGGAATAGGGTGTTAGGGGGTGGTATCAAAGCGAGTTATGTTCTCTTTGGGTGATATCTATTTTTCATTCTCCTTGTGCGATATCTGATACCACAAAGTGGTATCAGATCCAAGTTCACCCCTTGGACTGGATGGGAGGTGTGTGTTTGTCATACATTCATGCTGATTGCATATGTGTTCCTTATGCCTGTGGTCTATGTGCTTGTTTTGTATGCATGGCATTGGTCATAGTTGCAGTGGTGTCACCATGTGAAAGTTGATTGTGTTGTTGATTGGATGTGGTTGTCATTAGTGTATGTCAATTGTGCATTTGTTATGCATGACAATATCTATGGGTTATTGTGCATGAATTTTCATGGTTATGGCTATGCATGTATAGTAGGTCACACATGCATTGTGAGGTCATTGTATGCAATAAGGTTATCGTGATGCTATTAGTATGTTACGATGCTAATGTGTTGGTTGAGATAGAGCATGAGATGCAAATCATTAGAGTGAGGTTGCAGCACTAGACATTTGGGTAAGAGAAGATCGTCATATAGGTTTGTATATTTGGTATGCAAGTATGTGGTCAATGGTTGTTATAAGCATTAGGATTAATTATATGCTTGTCATTATTTTATTATGGTTACATTTCTGATAAATTCTAGTTGATTAGTGTATTCATATGAACATGTGTGAGATAGTCATGAATGATAGTAACCTCTGGTTGTATGCGTTATTGTTTTTGTTTTATGTTAGTTAGCACGATTATGTTATATGTTGTTGATGTGCATTCTATATGTTAATTAACTTTATGATTAGGATTATTTCATTAATATCTTGATGTTATATGTATCATGCTAATTTGGATTGGGCTATGCAGATGGTTGGGGTTATGACATTCAGGTATGAGTCCACCTAATTATGATAGTGTGTTGTACTAATCTAGACTGACTTTGCATATGTGATTGTTATGCATGAGTGACAATTGTTTATGAGTTTATGATGTGAGCATGTTAGCTAGTTACTGTTATGGATATCATGACCTTATTTATGTTTTAGTCCTTATTTATGTTTTACTTGATGTGTTGTGAAGTTATATTACGCTAATCTAGATTGATTGTGCAGACAAGATAATCTCCCCTAATATATATCAAGGTATGAGTTTGCTTATGCCATCTACTTGTTGTTTGAATGTTTGATATGTCATTTATTTAGTATCAGAGTGTTTGGTGTCTATTATGTCATTTATTTGTTGTCTGATATTTGATTACTTGCATGATATGAGTACGTGCCTATAAGATTGCATGAAGAAATGATCGTGTTTTAAGATGGTTGTACTAACACATATGTGTTGATACAGTTGATATGTACTTGAGTGTAAGTAGGTGATAGTTGTAGCATTATGCATTATGACTGATGAATGTGAGTCGATTGTTGAGTATGGCATGGTTGTTAGTCTTGGTAAAGGTTGATTTCAAATTCATAAACATGATGCCTTGATTTGTGGAACATGTGACTGACATGTGTAAACAGTTGTAGGAAACATGTTTGGTATTAGCGTGACAAGGTAAAAATTGATATGTTTACATAACTAACAATTGGATGATGTGACAATACATAGTAAGACTCAATTGTATCAAGGTAAATTTTAAAGAAAGGAATCGGGTAAGAATTCCTTTAGTTATGTTTGGAAACCCTAATTCCAAACGAATGAGTGCTCTGCATACAAGAAGTCTTCTTAACCTTGACTTTCTCTGACATTATGTGAATATGTGTTATAGTCATGAACATGTGTTTGACAGGTATATTAACTAGTTTCTAGTGTAGCTAGATCCATCAAGGGAATTGGAATCCCTTGAGAGATGGCATGGATGTGTTCAATTACAAGGCAACGTGCTTGGAACAACAAGGTAAGATAATGGATATATTGTGATATTCATTTATGCACTAACAATTATGTGTTTACGACAGAATGATGCAGGGGATTGCATGGAAAAGAGATTGCCATGAAATCTCGGAGAAAGCTCAGGTTGAGATGTCCTTTGGAAGTATTGGGAAGCCATGTGGATTTCATCATGGTGTTTATTGCAAGTTTTTGTGTTTTTGGTCTTTTGTGATTTGTTTGCACTAGATTTGTAGTTGTGTTTATGTCTGGTGCAAGGCCTTGCCAATTTGTTTCGGTGTTGTATTGCTTTTGGTTTTTCACGGTCTTCTTCTTGTTCTTGTGTTTTATGTTTTGAGATTCTTTGGAATTGATTTGGGAAAGAGGAAAGTTAATGGAGCTCGGGGGGAGCTTTGTGGTACCCAACAGGTAATGTAAGACCCGAATGAAGCTCGGTTCATGAGTAAAGGGTAGCAGAAGGTAAGAATATGATAGTTGGTTGGAGTGGTTGGGTCCATTGTGGTAAATGGACGGTGGAAGTACAGACATAAGAAAGGTAACTGAAAAGGTAAAGTAAAAGGATCTAAGGTTTAAAATGCCTTGGCTTTGTTGGGAATGGTTGTTCTCAATGTTGTGCACAAATAAAGGAAGTTCTCTTAACCTTGACCTCATGTTATTTGGTAATTATGTTGTGATAATGATTATGTTGATGTTTGTATGTATGGATGTATGTCGTGTCTAACAAGGTCATGATTTTTGAATGCTAATGTATATGTGTGTGTATCTATGTCATTTTCTAACATGATCATGATTGTTTTATGATAATGATTATATATATGTATGTATGTATATATCTATGTCACTGCATGACAAGGTTGTTAGGGGTCATTCTTGTGGAGGAATGATTTCTTATGAAGTGAATGGAATGAAGAGGTTCTTGGTCTTATGAGGAATCAAGTGGGAAGATTAGAGCTGAAAAAAAATATGAGTTCAGTATCATGTGGATATGAGTTGATATTATGTGTTTTTACTGTGCCTATGTTTTGGACAGGTAATTCGGAGAGATACATCAACAAAATGAAAATAACATGATCTACAACATGCTAGGATAAGCATGGATGGAAAAGAGACATTAGAAGCAAGGTTGCTTGGTAGAGACAATGTGATTTTGGGTGTGCAGTGCTACTGTTCTGTATATGTTGTGGATATTGTACATTTAGTTATTATACCTATGGTGTTGTGTGCATGTTGTATATATGGTGTTGTGTGCATATTGCATATTCGGTGTTGGTATAGATGGTTCTATGTACATGTTGGATATGCGATATTGTGTGGACATGGTTTTGTGCACATGTTGGATATTCATTGTTGTGTACATATTGTATATGCAGTGCTATGTACATGTGGTGTTGTGTGTATGTTGTACATGTGGTGCTGTGTACATATGGTGTTGTGTGCATGTGGTATTGTGTACATGTTGTACATATGGTGTTGTGTACATGTCGTGTAGGTGGTGTCGTGCATGTGGTATTGTGTACGTGTTGTACATGTGGTGTGGTGTATGTGTGGCACTGTGTACACATTGTGCAGGTGGTGCCGTGTACATGTGATGTTGTGCAGATGGTGCTTTGTACCAGAGGTATTGCGTACATGTTGTACATATGGTAGTGGCGTACATGTGGTATTGTGTGGATGTTGTACATGTTGTGTTGTGGGCGTACGGTACTATGTATGTGCATTGTGTAGTCGAGGTATTTTGACATGTGTATTTGTTGTGTTGTACTTTGTGCACGTATATGTATTATGTTGTACACCAGGTGTAGGTGTATGTATTGTGTTGTGCCATACACTGGGTGTAGGTGTATGTGTTGTGTCATACACTAGATGCAGGTGTATGTGTTGTGTTGTACGCCAGTGTAGGTGTATGTATTATGTTGTGTCATACACTGGATGTAGGTGTAGGTGTATGTATCATGTTGTGTCATACACTGGATGTAGGTGTATGTGTTGTGTCGTACATCAGATGTAGGTGTATGCTTTGTGCTGTATGCCGGGTGTAGGTGTATGTGTTGTATGGTGTTGTATGCCATGTGTGATTGTATGTGTGTGATGTACACTATGTGTATGTGTACGTGGTGGAAGAGAAACGAAAGCATTTGGTGCTCTATGGGTGTGGCAATCGATCCGATGTGTGTACATAAAGAACATAGGCAGAAGAAAGGACAGATGAAGGAGAAGTGTCGGTATTTTATTTCGCTTTTATTATGCATGTGATTTATGATTATGATATATGATGGTTACAGGTGATTTATAATTTTTATCTATGATGGTTGTGTTTTGAGCTAATTGGATGTGGTATGTTTATACATGATTATTTGATCAAACAACTAGTTTGACTTGTTGTGACAAGAAGTAAACAAAATTTTAGGTGTACCTTATTGATGGGCCACCGATGAGGTATGGTGTGAATTTATTTCAATTCGTTTTGAGCCTAATGGAAATTATGTGCTTGGTACAGGAAAGCATGAAATGCCCTATTGGGTGGTTGAAACTGATTTCAATAAATAGCAGTGTTAGTAAAAGGAATTGGAATATGAAACAATATGTTGGTATAGCACTTGAGGAGCAAGGCAATTGTGGGACATTGATGCCCAATATTGTCCATTGATTTCCATGAGCATGTTGTTAATATGAATCTTTCGTCGTAAAAGATCACTTTAACTACGCATAAAAAATAGCCCTAACATCAATTATGGCTGCAAAACATCTTTAAATCTGCAATTAGATGATCCAAATAATGTTGCACAAATCCAGATCTAAGCATGAAAGACACTAAGCAGATAAAGTAAAATATGGCTCCATGCATCCAATAGACAAGACAAGAACAATGTATTTGAAATAATTTTTGTATTATATAAAAAGGGGGCACCTGAGAGGAAAACAAGAAAGGTGTTTTCCGGTTCTCCTCAATGGGATGGGTTCTTGAAAGTCCTCAGCATTTCAGATCTAAAATTCCTCTCTCTTATTGTGGTAGAAAACTCAAAACATAGAACTCAATGGGAGCTCACAAGGCAAAAATGGAAAATGGTGACCAAGAGTAGATCCAGAGTGATCTAATGCAATGGAGGTGACTAATGAATGGGGAAAACCCTTCTATTTATAACAAAATATTAGGGCGATCTAGAACTTGGTGCATGAATAAAATATTATTAATCAAATTCTAGAACCACCCTTTAAGAATATTTTATTATATTTGTTGGAGGGAAAATGATTTTTGACTTGGGTCAATTCCTTTATTTATAAATAATAAATAAATAAATGATTTATTTACTATTTTAAGGAAATGGTGGGAATATAATTAAATAAATAATGATTTATTTAATTATTTATAAATGATTTAGACAAATTTAACTAGGAATATTATTTAAATAGGATTTAAATAACTTATTCCTAGGAAATAATCAAATAAATAAGGATTTATTTAATTGATTTCCTTGTTTTGGGTTAAATATGACCAGGAAATATAAACAAATGTTATTTCACATGGTGAAAGCAATTTTTCTTAGGGTAAAATTGGTCTTACATGGTGTACTTGGGTTCATCTAATGATAATAGGTTAGATGACCAAAAAAATGGTGTAACACATGTTATGACCGGTATGATGGTTGAGGCTAGTATATTCCTTGGTTATTTGATCTTCTAATGTGAGGAAGCTTTGCCAAGGGATGGATTGCCTGGGATAGGGGATGCCAAGGAGCTTGGAAGGTGAGTGACTACACGAAAGGGGTTACCGGATTGCCGGACGGATTGTGCAATAGAGAAGGGAAGGTCGGGGATGGATTTGTCTCATCATTAGCATTTCCAGATGGAATCAAATCCATATTGGGAGTGTGCCCTAGAACAATGAGTCAGTAATTGTTCATTGAGAAGACAAGTGGTGAAAGATTGTAGTGTTGGACATTGGATGCAGATTTGATTTTGACAGTGGATTTTGGACTTGCTAGGAAGGAGGTGAATACTGGTACTACTTTTGAGGGTGGAGGTGTGAACCTCTGGATTCCCTTATTGCAGATACATGCATCATATCCTTTTATTTGTTGGTTAAGTAGATGTGGATATGTGTGTGTATATTATTGTAAATATTGTATCAAGTTGGGTTTATAAATATCCATAAACAATATGGTTATTTTTTGGTTGAAGCAAATGTGCACAAGTATATGTGGTTGTTATTGTAAAAATTGTAATTAGATGTGTTATAAAGCTCTAGTAAATGATATGTTGTCATGTTTTCAGCAGTGGTCATTGTAAATACTATAATGAGATGTGTTATAAAACTCCATGTGCAATATGTTTTTTTTTCAACAGTCTTGTTGGTTGTAGGTATCATTGAACGCTAAGGAAGACGTTCCCCCAAGGGGAGGGTTCTGTAACAACCTTGTTCAAAAAAAATAAAAAAATTATATATATATATATATATATATATATATATATATATATATATATATATATAACCAAGGTCATGGGACACGTATTCCAAGATGAATGGGGGGGAAAACATCCTAGTTGGTGTTCATTTGGTTTATTATGGCTAAAGGAAACTAGCAAAGAATTTGGAAAGGCAAAGAGGCATTAATTGGCATTTTATTTATAAAAATAATGGAATTTAGGAGAAAATGAAAGTGAAATGTCATAGGTTTCATGTGACGAGGAAAATGAAGGAAAATAATGAAAAATGAAGAAAATAGAGGTCTCATTGATAAAAAAGGCTTTTGAGGATCAGTTGGTAGACCTTTTGTGAGTTCAATTTTGGAGATCTCTCTATTGTCTCCCTTTCACACTCTTGGACACTTCGAGTTTTCTTGGAGCACATCAACATTGGATCAAGAAAGGTAAAGAATGCAAAGAGGAAGCAAAGATCAAGCAAGGAAGAGCGAGATCAAGCAACTACAATGGGTTTACTTGCATGTATTGATTTGCATGTGTGATTTCCATGCTAGATTTGGCATGCATGGTTATGTATGTGTGTTCTTGGTTCTCTTACTATTATTGGCATGGATTTTGCGAGGTGTGGCAGTGTTCTTGAGCTTTGCCTTGCCATTTCCAGATAGCAATGTTGTGATGGGGTTCTCATGTTTTGGTAGAGCTGGATTGTCGGATGGATTCGAAGCTGAGTGAGGTGGGTCTCTGAATGAAATAACACATAGCCTAGTGATCCATGAACCAGACCATGGATTGTGGTAAATCCATTGGCCTAGTGAACCCTGAACATGATTGTGGGTTGCAATAAAGACAGGTATTATGTGCCTCGGTGGGCCTATGAATCCTTGCCGGTGAATGTGTGGATATATAGTAATTCCTCGAGGGTGGTGTCTCAGTTAAGGCCTAGTGATCCTTGGATCAAACTGTGGATTGGGGTAAAGCCTAGAGAATAGGAGACAGGAAAATTCCTCACAATGTAGTTGGAGAAATTTGGTGGCATCCATGCTTGTTTATGGCCTAGTGATCCAATGAGGATTGCAGTAAATCGTGTTTCTATTATTAAGGGTGAGGTGGTTTAGCCTCGAGAATCCTTGGTTGGTTCTTTTGGTTTGAGTCCCACATTCATGCTTGGAATATGGCACAGGGGTGATTTGCTGAAAGAAAAATTTAGTTCAACAAATCTAGGGTCGGGTGGAATGTGGAAGTCCCCAACTTGGTTGGTCTTTTCATACATTAATAAGAGGTTATTTTCCCTTGTTCTCTCCTGAGTAATATACTGATTTGTATGTGGATTCCATGGTTGTTGTATCCTTGGTATTTCTATTGCTATTGTGCTGGTTATGAGCATGTATTTTGATAGTGATGGTGTATGAATCTCATCATGTTTTGACTTGCAATTGAATGAACAATGAATATATGACCTAATAGACGATAATGCAGCTAATGTGATAAGTGAACAATGCTTCTCAGCGAATCTCAGATAAGTATGAGACCCCTATGCTCAGGTCTATTGTTTAAACCTGTAGATTACATATTTGTGACATGTTTGACGAAATTCCAGTCATGGCTAGTAGGGGTCCAATCAAGTCATTTTTCAAGTGATTGCATTTACATCATTATTCCAATGTTATATTTCGGTTCTGGAAGTGTCATGGAGTTCTAGGCAGTGACCTGAGCCTTGAGCCTGAAAAAGTGGCATAGAAATTGGGGCCGCAGGCACAAAACTACCTAGAAAATCCCCCAGTCACATGCATGCCCATGTTGTGCGAGCGACTAGAGGATTACAATCACACTCTTTCCCATATCAAGGGAGCGACTAGGGGATTGATGCACAAAAAGGTTAGTTTGTCTCAGGGGTTAGCCACTTGGAAGGTTTGGATGGCTCCTAGATGTCCTGTAGTCGGTGCAGAAGGTCTGTGTAGTCGTGTGGTGTCGGTTCCACTTCCTTAAGGTGACCTAGGAGGTTGAATCATATCATAGTAGCCTCTCGTCGCATATTTACCTAGTGAACCAAGTAGCTTGGGTAAATGTGGGAAGAGGGTGTTACAATATTGAACCAACATTTAAATGTTTACATACAATGAGATGTAGAACAACTTTTGGCCCAACTACTGAATGATTTACATAATGTAATTTATTTTTATTAAAAAATAATAATTTCACGGAGAGGCGTTGTCCAGTCCAATAATGTAATATCCCGTATACATTGGTCAAAATAAAATAAAAATAACCCTACATTAAATATTTTTATTTTGTGAAATAAAAAGAAAAAATAGCTTAAGTTAAACATTTTTACCAGGTTGAAATAAAAATAACTTCATGGTATTCACCCATGGTATGAGAACCTATGGTACTAACCCATGGTAATGTCATGTAAACATTTTTACTTAGCCAAAATAAGATAAAAATAAAAGAATATGTATTACAAAATTAAAAATAATGTCAAAATAAAAATAACTTCATGTATTGACCCATGGTATGATAACCTATGGTATTGATGTGAAATATAGTGTATTTAAAGAAAGAAATTAAGTCCATATTAACTTTAGATCTACCAAGCTTGAGTGGGATCAAATCTCTTGAGATGCAAACCTTTTAGAATGAAAATATATTTCATCCCTCTCTGCTCTTGGTAGATGAGGAGTTAAGATGGATCTAGGCTGGTAATAATAACAATTAATGTAATAAATTTAAAAATGTTGCAGGATAATTTTCATCTTATACATAATTATCGATTTTTATTTATAAAAAAAATATTATTATTTAAATCTATTTATCTTTATTTTAATATTTTATAAGATAAAATATTTATTAATGTAATCAATATTATAAAAGTACGATTTTAATAGGTTTAATGGTTAAGAGTATGTGCTTCTTTGTAAGAGGTCACAGGTTCAAATCCGTAGTGGGTTAGAGTATGTACGCTTTCGCAGACTTTAGTAGCCAAATTTTTGTGTAGAGTTCGGTCCCTTGTCGCATAAACAAGGGGGTCTCATACACCAATTTGTCCCATAGACAAGGGGGGTCTCATACAACAATTTGTCCCTTGTCCCATAGTCAAGGAATTTTCATGCACCAATTTGTCTCATAAACAAGGTCTCCTCGTAGGACAACTGAGTGGTTGGATTAATGGGATGTTATCCCCTCCACCTAGTTTCAAATCACATGGGAGGATATCTTTGGCCCATTGTGATAAGGCTCAAGGAGTAGGCTCCTCCACCATTGTGGAGTCTCGACTCTTGCTAAGTCATAAATTCCTAGTATATTTGTCTTATGAATTGTTGGATATACTATTGATGTTACAGTGGCAACCACTAGGTTTGATCTTGGGCCTCGCCTATATTACTCCAACAAGTTACCGATTCCTCATGGTTTTAAAAAAAATGTCCTATAAACAAGGGGTTCCCACACATTAATTTTTCGCTTATCTCATAATCAAGGGGTTTTCATGCACCAATTTGTCCCATAAACAAGGGGTCTCATACACCAATTTGTTCCATAAATGAAAGGGTTTCATACACCAATTAGGTGTATTGTGATCTTAAAATTACATTATTATTATAATATATTTATGTTTTTATAATATTTTATTTCTTTTCTTATTTTTCATGAGGAATTAGGAGGAATTAGACAATTTTTTGTATATATATTATTTGAGATATACAAAAATATAAGAATCAAGCGAGACATAATTAAAAAATGATTAGTTAGAAAATTGTTTACTATAGCAAAAAGAGTTACAACATTTAGCCTCGAAGGTTAGTTCAATTGGTTGAATCTCTGTCATTAAAGCACCTTTGCTATTGAGGTTCACGAGTTCAATTCTCTCAACATTCTCGTTGTCAAGCTTTGTGGTTGAGTCAACAGGAAGTGATCCCTTCGATTGGATCTGGTTGGTAAAAATATTTTGTGGATGTGGCGATCATCGATCTCTAGGGAGAGAGAGAGAGAGAGAGAGAGAGTTACTATCTATCATGTAATTGAAAATTCCTAACTCCTCACCAATGGATACAACTCTTCTAATTTATTTTTCCAAAGTAGGCATTACCAAGTGGACCAAAATAGCGAATTATGAATCCATGAGCATGAGAGAGAGAGAGAGAGAGAGAGAGAGAGAGAGAGAGTTACTATCTATCATGTAATTGAAAACTCCTAGAGTTACTATCTACCATGTAATTGAAAACTCCTAACTCCTCACCAATGGATCCAACTCTTCTAATTTACTTTTCCAAAGTAGGCATTACCAAGTGGACCAAAATAGTGAATTAGGAATCCATCATGCACCATGGTCTTATAATGTAATATTGTCAATGTCAAGATCATGTTAAGGTTGCATAAGCATATGATCACTAAATCCAATACCTAAGCAAAACATATAATCTATCTTAAAGTGCACTTTGGATTGTCAATTCAACCTAGAGCTAGTTAGTTGTTTGATGTGTGTGTGTGTGTGTGTGTTTGTACACGTGCATGCACACATGTGTGTATGAAAGTATTATGAACCATGATCCCACTCGCTAATTATGTTTTCCAAGTTTTAGATATTTACGTGTATGTTCAATATTTAGTAAAAAATAGTATTCTTCTTCATCGGCGTTTAATGAAATGCTCTCATTAAATTTATTAAGTTACTTTCATATTAAAAATGGGGATTATGATTATTTATGTTATTAAAGAATTTTTTAGTCACATAGCTAACTTCTAACCCTAAGATTTGAATTCTTGCCAACCCTATTTCCAAAGTTGTCTTTCTTGATTGCATTGGTGTCCTGAGTCTATTGATGCTTCAACCCATAAATGGAAAACATATTTCTCATAACCATGCACCTCAAATCCTCTTTGATGATTTATGTACACTGCCTCCTCAATCAAGTAATTAAAAAACTTTGTCTTTGTATCCTTTTGTTATAAATGCCAACCAAATGTTGATGTTAAAGAGATAATGAATCTTACATAGACATACATAGCAATAGAAACAAATTTCTCCTCGTAGTCAACTCTTTCTTTACAAGAGAACTCTCTTACCATAAAATAAGCTTTAAATTTCCCCATTGTGTCATATGTTTCATGCTTAACATTACGTAGACACCTAGAGTCAATCATGAGATCTTTTCTTGTCTAGGCATAATGTCCCATGCATAATTTTTCATGACGAAGTTTCACTCCTCCACCATGGAAACCTACCAAGCCTACTAATTCTGTGCCTTATCAAAACTATGAGGTTTTTAATTAATGATACAAGACATCAAATGCGCACACCTAAAAAACAAATTGGGAGGCTAGATTACCTAAATAAAGTCTCAGGAGTTCCAAATTCCACCTATGCATCATATAATGTCTATGTAAGTCACCTAATATTTCTAGCTATACTTCCTCAATTAGATTTAGCTGGGGTGGTTGAGAGAAATTTTGTTACCCTCCCCACCTACGTTCAATTTTTGCACGTGACATGTTGAGTTCATAATGAGTATTTATTGTACAAGATTTGAGCCTTGTTGTTTAAGCAATCCCTCAATAATAAAAACACATTTATTTCTCATATGGAATACAAATATATTTCTCATGGAAATACATACACACATATATATATATATATATATAGCTATGGTAAAACGACATCCCTTGCACATCTGGAAGCTTGTTGATAAATCTTTTTTTTTTTTTTTCTAAAATATATGGATCAATCTTTGGAGCAGCCAGCTCCTCTACCTCCATAATGTTTACTAGACATTCATGAGACTTGGAGGACCATGCAAGCTCATCAAAATTAACATTTTTTTTCTTTCTCATAACTATCTTCCTTTGAGATGGAATGTTGACTTTGTAAGCTTTAGGTCTATATTCATATTCTTAATGAGAAAATGACTAGCCTTGGAGGACCATGCATCCTTTTAAAAATTAACATATTTTCTCGAAAATACCTTCTTTTGAGATGGAATGTCAACTTTGTAAGCTTTAGACGTCTCATTATAACCCGTGAAAATTCCCTTCGGGCTAGAATGTTCTAGGTTAGTCTTTTTCTCAATAAGAGTATGAATATAAACAAGACAACCAAAAACACTGTTGACACCTAATCCTATGGATGGGTGTGCATATGTATTTTTGTATATTATTTAATATTAGGAAATAAGGAAGGCCAAGAGTCATTGGGAGATGAATCCCAATAGCCTCACCTCCCATCTATAAAAGCATGTACATTCTTCAGCTAATACACATTCTGAATTTGAGGAGTTACCTCCTGGTTTGACATGGTATCAAAGCCAGCCCCACTATTGGCATTTCTGCCCTGTGGTGTAACTCCCTCTCCTTTACTCAGTCAATATTTTTTAATAGTTTTCTGCTGCTCTTAATTGCTAGACTGTTATTCTGCATTTTTTTTTCTCTATTTAGCCCTGACATTTGCAGCTCCAGCTCCTGCAGCTCCTGAAGACTGCAGGCTCCTCTGTCATTCTGCAAATTGCAGGCTCTGTCATTCTGCAGATTCCATTTCAAAAAAAAATTTGTAACGGCCTTTTGGGCCTCCTCCATCGACTCACCATCTCCAGCACCCTCACTCTGCATACATCTCCATCGACTCACCATCTCCAGCGCCCTCACTCTGCATACATCCCCACTCCCTGCTCGACCTACCCATCTCCTCCCTACGCACTTTCATCTCTGCAATACCCAACGTTCCACTCTCCCTCGCTGTCTGCGCTACCAACTCAATACACTACGCCCTCCTGGTTTGACATATATGTCAACCGTTCACATATATCAACAGCGCTCAATTTATCCATTACCTACTGGCTCGACTCACGCATTCACTCAACTCTGCGCCCTAACCCGTCTACTCCTCTGCTCTCACAGTACCTAGCCGACTCCTTAACTAACATAGCAGCGCATAAATAAATCGCCCTCCTTTTTCAATACGCTGTGTATTCACTGTTATATCGCTCTCCACTATACATAAAACACTGTTATATAACATATGATCTGTCATACAGCGTGGAGTCGACAGGCCACGGGAAGTACTATTATACAACGCCGCCTTTGGTGATATATTATTACGCCGTTTCATATACCCCTGGTGTAATACGCTGTTTACCATATGCTGTCCATACAACGCTGCAACGCTACCTCCATATCTATTACATTGCCTATCATATATATTTCAACGCCCACGCATTGTATCTAAACGCTGGTTTTATATTACAACGCTTGTCTGGTTTATAATCCAACGCTGTCAATGTATATAAAACGCTGGTAGTGTTGATTATTATATCGCTCACCGTTATATAAAACGTTGGTTGTATTATATCAACACCAGTCGTATGGTATCGTATTGAATGGTATCGTTGGTTGTATCGTATGGTATCATATTGACATATTTTTAATACCATTTCCCATATATTTCCGCCCTTTAATACGCCATTCACATTTTATATCATACGTTGTCCCTCCCACATTCATAATACCGCTCCACTTCACATTACACCGCTCCACTCATTTTTAATACCATTCACAATACCTCCCTTCCATTCCATATCGACTTTTCATACAAATTTTTTCCCCAAACAAAAAAATACATATTTTTTTTGGTGCAGAAATCAGTGTTTTTAGCAAAGAGCTTGTGTTTTTTAAATTCAGTGTTTTAGCAAAAAGAGTTTCTGTCCTTCTAAACTGAGTACATTTTCCAGCAAAGATTTTTTTGTTTTCTCTCCTTCAAGAGAAATTTTCCAGCAAAGTTTTTTTTCTCTCCTTCTTCAAAAGAAGATGACAGTCCCTTCATCTTCTAAAGAGGCTGCCTACTTGGCACAGAGAGAAAAGAGACACGCTTCAGGTCCATCCAGAGGAAGAGAAAATAAGAAGATGAAGAAGAAACTTCAGAGAAAAGGGGGGCAGACAATCTAAAGCTCAGCAGCAAACAAATCAAGACAGAGGTAAAACTGATGACAAAGACAAAGGTAAACCAGCTGAATCAGCTCATTCTGTTCTAGCACATTGTAACAATGGAGTAACTGAAAACCTATTTGATGTTTCATTTACTTCATGGAGAGATGATTGGTTGCTAGATTCGGGAGCAACATGTCACATGACATTTAGAAAAGATTTTTTTGAAGATTTCACTGACAAAGTTGATGGAGCAGTATATTTCGCAGATAAATCCAAACTCAAGCCATCGGGGCTTGGCACAGTCAGGCTTAAACTGCCTGGTCTTCCTGATCATATCCTACATGAGGTTCTATACCTCCCGGAGTTGAAGAGAAACTTGCTGTCCCTGATCAAAATCCGGCAGCAAGGACACTCAGTTCACTTGTTTGATGGCAAGGCAGAGGTCAAAAAAGCATCAGATCACTCCCTTGTCATGGAGGGAATAGAAGAAGGGAGACTTTTGAAGTTGAAAGGTTCATCTGCTCATGCTCAAAACTTTGCATTCAGTTCACATCATGATGAAGGTACATTTCCATCAAGTCTTTTATGGCATGCTAGATTTGGACACTTAAACTATGACAGCCTTCGTTTGTTGAAGAAAAATGGTGTTGATGGATTGCCTACAATTCCTAGAAAACCTAAGGAATGTCATGCTTGTATTCTAGGAAAGCATAGCAAACAGCCATTTCATGATTCACACTCAAGAGCACATAGGAAACTTGAACTTGTTCATTCAGATTTATGTGGCCCTATGCCTATTTCTTCTGCAAATGGAAACAAATACATGATGACATTTATTGATGACTACACCAGAATGTGTTGGATTTACTTACTGAAGAATAAGTCTGATGCTTTTCAAACTTTCAAGAATTTTCATGCATGGATTGAAAATGATGCACAAACACATATTGGCTCTCTACGTACTGATAATGGAAAAGAATACACTTCAAACGAATTTGAGAATTATCTTCGTCAACATGGAATCAAACATCAAACAACTGTGCCATATAATCCACAACAGAACGGTGTAGCTGAAAGAATGAACAGAACCATTTTAAATATGGTCTGCTCCATGTTATTTTTCAAGAATGTAAAATTGATGTTTTGGGCTGATGCAGTTCTATGTGCTGTTTACATAAAGAATAGGTGTCCTTCAAGTTCAATTAGAAACAAAACTCCTTTTGAAATGTGGCATGGCCACATTCCTTCGGTAAAGCATTTCAGGGTCTTTGGGTCCACCTGTTATGCCTTGATACCCAAAGGTCAAAGGAACAAACTTGGTGCTAGAAGCAGAAAATGTATCTTCTTGGGGTACTCCAATACCTCCAAAGGATATCGTCTCTATGATGAAGCAAATAAGAAGTTTGTGATAGAAAGAGATGTCATATTTCTTGAATCTTCCAAGAGTGACAAGGTTGTTGAGCGGCAACTTGATCGCTTGGATAGATTCACACATGCAAAGTCTTTCCAAGAATTTGATAATGTGATTCCACATCTTGAAGGGGGGATTCCAATATTGAATCAAACTATGGAATCATATCCTGAAGCACTCTCTCCCCCACATGAAGAAACAACCACGGATGACACATTGGATGATGTGATTGACAGAATTGGGAGATTGAATCTTGAATCAATCCCAACTCAGTCAAGTGACCAGTCGGGGCCATCTCAGAAAGGTCCTCCCAAATGGCTGACAAAGACACTGGAGGATGTTCATCTTGATGAGGTTGGAAAAACAGGAACAAGAAGTTCCACTCAAGAAATCGAAGGTGATGTAGATAATTCTGATTCTCCTGTTGATATGGATATTGCTTATAACTGTGAATTGAGTTTGTCTACGGATCATGAACCAACTTCCTTCAAAGAAGCCGCTTCTCATGATGAATGGAAAGAAGCGATGCAGAAGGAGTATGATGCCTTGATAAAGGATGGCACTTGGAAGCTGGTTGATCCGCCTTTGTGAACGAAACCAATTGGCTATAAGTGGGTCTACAAGAACAAGTACAAAGCAGACGGCTCACTTGACAAGCACAAGGCCAGGCTTGTGGCAAAAGGATTCGCACAGAAAGAAGGAGTCGATTATGAAGAAACTTTTGCTCCCACAGCAAAATGGACCACCATCCGGACTCTCTTTGCCTTAGCAGCTCAGAGTGGATGGAAAGTCCATCGGATGGATGTAAAAACAACCTTCTTGAATGGAGATCTAAAGGAGAAAGTTTATATGTCCCAGCCAGAAGGATTCGTGATAAAGGGTCAAGAACACAAAGTTTGCAAACTTGTAAAATCCTTGTATGGCCTCAAGCAAGCACCACGAGCCTGGTATGAGAAATTGACCGAGCATCTTCTGAAACTTGATTTCAAACATTTTGATCTTGATGATGCAACTTTGTTTGTTAAGAAATTTGGAAAAACAGTTGTATATCTTGTGGTATATGTAGATGATCTTTTGATAACAGGAAATAATGAGAGCTATATTGCATCCATGAAGAAAGAGTTGAAGAAAGGTTTTGAAATGACTGATTTGGGTCATGTTCATTACTATTTGGGTATTGAAGTAATTCAACATCCTAAATTCATATTTCTTTCTCAAAAGAAATACATTGGAGATCTCTTGAACAAATTTGGCATGGATGACTGTAAACCCTTAAGCACTCCAATGGAACAAAACTAGAAGCTTACATCTATTGAAGGGAAGGAATTTGAGGATGCAACTAAGTATAGACAACTTGTAGGAAGTCTTATCTATCTGACCACCACCAGACCTGACATTTCATTTGCTGTTGGAATCCTCTCAAGGTTCATGTAAAAACCTTGTGAAGGATTGGTCTGCTGCAAAAAGAGTGCTAAGGTACTTGAAGGGGACTCAAGACTTTGGACTCAAATATACACAGGTAGGCGACTTCAACTTGATCGGATACTCTAATTCAGACTTTGATGGCGACAAAGAAACAGGGGTGTCTACTACAGGTTACACCATGAGTCTTGGATCAGGAGTTGTCTCATGGAGATCACACAAACAGTCAGTTCCAGCAGATTCCACGACCGAGGCAGAATATGTGGCAGCAGCTGAAGCAACAAAGGAAATTGTGTGGCTCCAGAAAATCCTGGAAGATTTGCAGATGAAACAAATGTATTCCACTCCACTCATGATCGACAACACTTCTGTAATAAAGTTGGCCAAGAACCCAAAGTTCCATGATCAAACAAAGCACATCAATACAAAGTACCATCTAATTCGACATCATGCTCAGGCCAAAACCATCCATCTACATCATTGTTCCACAAATGAGCAAACTGATGACTTCTTCACCAAAGCACTTGGAAGAGAAAAGTTTGAAAAGTTCAGATCGATGCTTGGACTCACCAACATCCCTTCGAATTAAAGGGGGGAATTTTGACACCTAATCCTATGGATGGGTGTGCATATGTATTTTTTTATATTATTTAATATTAGGAAATAAGGAAGGCCAAGAGTCATTGGGAGATGAATCCCAATAGCCTCACCTCCCATCTATAAAAGCATGTACATTCTTCAGCTAATACACATTCTGAATTTGAGGAGTTACCTCCTGGTTTGACAAACACAAAAATGTGCTCCCTAAACCTTCACATTTGTGAATTACTCCTCTATTGTCTTGTCTTTCAAAACTATATGACGATTCCTAGTTTGAATATAGATAGTTATAAGACAAAATTCTACCTAGAGACACATGACAAAATTTAGATCATGAATCATAGATATGTTTATCTCTATGATGGCCCTATTATTCCTCTTTGTGACCTATTTTTATTAAGGATCGTAGGGAATTATTAGTTCTTGATTCCTACTTACCTGCAAAAAGTGTCAAGCTCCTTAGAGGTATACTCCCCTCCATAGTCAAACTTAAAACCCAAATATTCTTTCATATATGACTTTCTACAAGAGTCTTAAACTCTTTAAACTTTCCAAATACATCATCCTTGGTCTTGATGAAGCAAATCTAGGACTTCTTAGAGGAGTCATTGATTCGGATTTATGCAGGAACGCAACAAAATATAGAAATAACCAGAAACATAGAGATGCAGCAGAAATAAGGCTTCATTTCATTAATATCAAATAACATAAATATGCTTACAAACATAATGGAAGTAAAATAGCTAGGGTGTTGGTAGCGAATCTCTGAGAAGAGATGTGGTGGCTACAGACCTCTCAACTATGTTACAATGAGGCTCAAGGGCCTATTTATTATGGAGAAACAATGGAGAACTCTAAACGTCCAAAACCCTAACCCTAGGAGATGAAGTGCCAAAACTATGGGCCCCATTTGGGTAAATTGGTGTTTCAACTTCCCGGTGACGTATCTTCGACATACTATCTTTGTTTGACGCACATGATACATCATTAGAAAGATCTATCCAAGGAATACAACCGTCGCCACGAATATGGTTCTAGAATATCGATTCCGGAACAATATCATATTTGTTATAAAAAGGATGCCCAAAAAACGTCGTTTAGGGCCTCAAAACGGCTCTGGAAGTTCAGGACCCAAAAAACTGCTAAAAATAGTAAGTTGTGAAAAACTGAAAGAGATAATGGCGTAGGTTTTAACCCTGAACCGAAATTATCTACACACGAATCTTATAACAGAAAATAAACAATAGCGAGAGCATAAAACATAAAACAGATCAACACAGAGATTTTCCCCTGGATCCCAAATCGAGACGACCAACTTGATTTTTCATTATATTCCTTTTACTGTTACAACACATATATATATACATGCCGGAGCATACATAAACCCCAATCCATTAACCCTGGATTAGAACATAACCGTAGTTCCCTTGACCGGATCTACAAAAATACCAGGGGCCGAAAACCATCGAACCCCAAAACCATGTGCAAAACCATGCACAAAACCATGGGCGGATCCGCCTATGAGTGGGTCCGCACAAAAAACAAATTTTGGCCGGGGCGCTGCCCCGGACCCCAACGGTGGGGACTGCTTCGCCCCTCATGACCCCCCAACTATGCCCGACGCAACATACAACGCGTGGGGCCAATCGTGGAAAGAATATAACACATACCCAACAAATGGTGGGGCCCCAAGTGGAATAGGTAGGTGGCCACTAATACCCACCTGGATCAGTCATAATAATTGTTACACAATAATGAGGTTGAAGTCACAAGCCCACATAAATACGAGTGGAGTAGATCAAGAATATCACTTGACCTATTCTAATTTCTAGGAATAACAACCTTGACATCATTACAAAGTACATAGCCCATTTTTATAGCGGACAAGAGTGATCTCCCTAGATTCGAAGACAAATCTAGAAGCAAACAAACAAGTTTCTTCTACCTTTCCTTAATCAAGAACTGAAACATAATATATGAAATGTGCAAGAGTCTCTTACCTCTCTACGAAATGATTGTAGGTGTCCTTTTGATACCTTCAAAGGATCTTCCTTGCCACTTCAAGAGCAGATCCACATAAACATTAACAAATAAGGAATAAAAACATAATGTAGATAAAGAGTCGATCACAAAGTGAATGGAAGTTGCAACATATCATGTATCATAATGTTAATCCAATATTCAGTTATAAATCATGCAAAAGATCAAGGAATTTCTAAAAGAGCATCACAACAAGTGAAACAGGAAAGAAACAAATGCTTTTATTAATTTGAACAAGAAGGATCAATACAACCTTAGCTTTGATGATGTAAGCCTCCTCCTAATGATCTCCAATCCTCCCCTTAGGTGACAAGATTTTATCCCTAATCCGACAACATAAGATTACATTCAAAAGGCCCCCCTTACCATCTGGTCTATGTTGAATTTATAGGCAAAGAGGAGGAGGTTTGAGATCCTCTTTCTAAGGGATGAGATTCATAAAGAGAGGTATTAGGTTTCCACAAAGAGAGGGAGTTTGATTCATGAACCAAGGGATGAGGCCCAAGTATCTAGGGGATCAAGGCCTTTAGTTGCAAAATATTCCTCCGACAAGGATTTTAGAAATTACTCTTTATTTTACCTTTGTTAAGTGATTTGCGCAGTTTTAGTGGAAGAAAGTGCTTAGAATTGTGCAGGCCACAATGGTCAAAATTGCGCTTGCACATGCAATGGTTAAGAAGACTGCGTAAGTGCTTAAAATTATGTTTTTGAGCAATGTAAGCTAGGATTTTTATTGTCTTTGGGATTGTTTTGCTTCCAATGTTATGGGGAATGTTACGCCCCTATATTACTATTGTAGTCCCTTATTTTTGTTAGTGTAGCCCCCTTATTGTTATTGTTGTACCCATGTAACCCCAATATTGTTATTATTGTGCCCTTACATTATTACTGTTAGGTCGGCTAGGATTATATTGTGACCCGATGATGGACTCCGATATATAGAAGGAGGCTTTGTCATATGTATCATCCAAGAATTGTTCATTTATGTAATGTAAAGGAGGTTTCCCCCTCGTAGTGGCTTATTTCTAAGGCGCTGATCTCTCTTTTTTTTCTATTTTTGGAGCTGGTTTCATAACATTTGGTATTAGAGCTTTGGATTCTAGGGTTTTGCTGCTCCAAAGAGATCATCATGGAATTTTCACTATAAATTTGTTTTTACGAAGGTTCAGAAGCTAAAATTTTTATCACATGAAGAAGAAATCCTAAGGAACTTCGTGTAAAAATTTTAGATATTGGTTCACAATAGTTTCAGAGATATGATCTGTGGAAGTTATGGTTTTTTGTAGGCTCCCGAATTTCATCTAAAAGAGGTGACCTTGGTAAAATCGTCATAACTCTCTCTCTGAGCATCAGATTGGAATTCTGTAAAAAGTGGCCAAAATCACACGGACTTTAATTTCCTGTGTATCAATTTCAGATCTGAAAGAGGAAAAATGACACGTGGCACACCATACAAGTTCGCTCTACTGAACCAATCCATAATTAGGTCATTGTGGGAGATTGGGCATAACTTTGTCTTGAAGCATCCAAATCAGGTCAGACCCATGGCATTAGAAAGAAGCTTTAGAGGGCTACTACAGGACCAAATTTCAGATATTGAAGATCTGAAATTACAGAGATACATCAGTTTCAATATCGATCTCCTCAAAAGAAAGAAAAAGGTGTGTATTTTTTTTGAAATTGCATAAGTCTTGTTTGAAAAACCAGTTTGAAGTGATTCCAAGGGAATATTGAAACAAATATATCAGTATTGGGTTCTAAAATGCCAACTAAAAAGAATTCAACACCCATTAAGCCTTTAGAAGGCTCTACTATGACCCATGAATAGGAAGAAGAGCAACATGACATATAAAAATTACGAGGGCAATTCCACCAAATTTTGCTCTCGCAAAGAGCAACAAAAAATGAAATGGAAGTTTTGAAGAAAGGCGTGGAAGCTAAGATGGATTGTTTGAAGAAAGGCATGGAAGCTAAGATGGATGATTTGAATAATGGCATGGAAGCTAAGATGGATGAAATGGGAGCTGGCATGGAAGCTAAGATGGATGACATGGAAGCTAAGATCGTTGAAAAAATGAAAGACAACATCGAAGACATGAAGAATGATCTAAAAGCAGACATGGAAGGTTTGATGACAAGGTTGATACAAGAAATGATTCCTAATGGCAGAAAGATAGTAGAGGAAACTCATGATGAGAACAAAAGAAATGTTAATCGTGATTTCATAAACTCTAATGTTGGATTGAAGACCCACCATATTCCAAAGATCGATATGAGGAAGTTTGATGGCAAAGATCCCGTAACATGGATACTATAGATGGTGCAATATTTTGATCTCAATAATGTGCAAAACACACAAAAGGTACGAATTGCGACTTTATATTTAGAACAAAATACATTTGTATGGTATCGATAGCTTTGCTCCCGTAAAAAATTGTCACTTGGTCAATTTTTACGGAGGAAATGATAGCACATTATGAGGATACAAAGAGAAACACCTTCTTTAGCCAATTGATAAAGCTCAAACAAAAGGGTTCAATGGTGGAGCACATTGAAGACTTCCAAAAATTGAATATAAGGGTAGCTGATATTCCAGAGGAACACAGGATTGATGTTTTCATAAGGACTTTAAAGGATAACATCCAACATGAGGTTCGAGTTTGGGAACCTGATTCATTGGAGAAGGCATTCAATTTGGCAAGAAAAATTGAATGTAAAATTATGGCGACAAGGAAGCCTACTACTCACATATTTAAAGATGGAAGTGTTGCTACTCCTAGACTTCCACAACCTACAAGGTTGACACCACAAAAATTGGAAGAAAAAAGAGAAAAAGGGCTTTGCTACAGTTGTGATAGCAAATACACTAAAGGTCATAAGTGTGTCGAGAAGAAATTATTTTACATAGATTGTGAAGAGGAGGAAGAAAATGAACAAGAAACTTCAAAAGAAGAGGATATACACTAGGAACTAACCCTAAAGAAAGAAGAAATGATTCAGACCATATCGTGTAATGCATTGGCAGGAATTACCACTCCTCAAACTCTTAAGATAAAAGGACATATCAAGAAGAAAAAGGTAACAATGCTGATTGATTCAGGTAGTACCCATAATTTTATTCATTGTAAGGTAGCCAAGGAATTGAATTGCTTCCTATACCCAGCACCAAAATTTCAAGTGATGGTTTCAAATGGAGGAACTATAAATTGCTCTGGAAAATGCCATAATATCAAGCTAGCCATGGGGGAATATGTATTGAATAGTCCAATTATTTCCATTTCAATGGGAGGTGTTGATGTTGTACTAGGAGTACAATGGTTACAATCTTTGGGGATGGTAGCTTTTAATTATGTGAACCCTTAACATGTGTGAGAGAAATCACCAATAATGACTATGGTTTTCAAGGTACCCTAGTACAATCTATGAAGTGTGATTAAATTTCTTGAATTCAAACACTCATAGAATCATTCGATCGAAGGTCAATGATGAGAACCAATCATCGAAGGTGAGAAACTTTCCATTGAGGCATGCAACCTCCAAGGTACTAAAGGAGGTTTCTATATCAACTTCCTAGATAATGATTCGAAGTCGATAGGAAACAACCCGTCGCAAGAGAGCCTACAACACGAAACTCATGTCAAGTTTTGAAGAACAAATTTGGAATAATTTATGACTGATTCATGGATGGTTGATGCGATTGAAGGCTATGAATTGTAAGGTAATTTTGATTGAGGTTGGACTTCCCTTGATCATATTAGCGACACGACATTTCAACTTGGAAGCATTTGACTAAAAAATAAAACCCAAAACCAAAATGAAGACTTTAAATGAGCTATGATTAGCTGAGAGACAAATGTATTTCCCAACACAAACACAAAGGTGACAGAGTGTCATGTTTAAGAGTGACATGCTTCCTTTTTGTAATACAAAAACAAAAGTTTCTTTCCAATTCCCCCCACCATTACTAGCAAGTACCTCTTTATTTTTATGCAAGCTTGAGGAGGATAACATGTGATAGTCATGTAAGCTCATCCTTTGGACGAGTCCTTTAGAGTATTTTTAATGAACCCTAGGAAGGAGTGGTTCGGTCTTGTCATGATTGGCAAGTCCTACACTATTTGCATTTTACGAGACGAGTGAAGGGGTAACTCGATGTTGTTTTCGCATTTCAAGAGTTTTAAAATACACAAAAATAAAACTCACATAGTTCTTTCAATGTGAAATTTTAATGAGGTGTTTTTCATTTTTAGGGAGTTGGGAGAAAAACATAAGTAAAATCCAAAATGTCCTTTTTCGTAATTTTAGTCTTTCAAGCCTAGGAAAGGGTAAAATAATGCAGGAGAGAACTCTTTTGATCATGATTAATCAAAGTATACCTTTTTTCATAAATAAGCTATGTGGTCCATAAAAGGGGTAAACTTATACCACGTAGATGTTTTTTGTTTACTTTAGCGAGTTCAAAATAAGCAAGCATACTCGAAAATATTTTCATGTTTCGAGAGTCAGAAAAGAGCTTGAAGGTAACTCCAGGGTTTCACCTTTTCATAAATTTTAAGAGCCCAATAAGGTGATACAAGTTTACTCGTCACCAAAATGATCTATTTTTATAAATAGCCTTGTAAACTGCACATTTAAACTCAAATATGATCATAATTGCTCAAAAATAGTAAAAAACATTAGAAATTTTTTAAATTAAAAATTTTATAAGTAGAAAATATTATTTTAATAGGCATATTTTTCTTAAAAAAAAAAAAAAACTTTTACTATTTTGTTTTTTACCAATTGGGAGCTCTTGAGAGTGCATTTTCACCCAAATCTTCAGCTGCAGATTGTGATCAGACCGATGGACCATTTTACATTGCATCTTCTCCATGTAAGATATCGTTATTTTCTCTTGAAATTGATGGTTTTTATTTTGCAATTTTTGTGGTATATTTTATGTTTTTTAGTGAATTTATGGACTTAGGGTGCATTCTCGGGCTTGCACAATCGCCCTTCATTAGGAGTGGGCAAACCCGATTTTTCCCACATTGGAAAAATGCGGCTTGCGTAGTTCCCTTGAAGTGGATTTGTGCAAGTATACACTGTGAGTAAAATCTGGTTGAGCAAGGCGACAAGGGCATCCAAAAATATTAAAAATCGCTCAAACCTTTTGCAATTTTTTTATGTTCACTTTATAATCATTTTCCATCATATATTTCAGGTCTTTGGAGTGAAAATGGAATGTAGAGAGAGGGAACATGAAGCTCATGATGTCAAGGCTTTGAATGATCCAACTACCTTGCAAGAATTGATAAATTGTGGTTTGCTAAAATATTTCACGATTCCAGGGATGAAAGCTGAAGTAGATTTATTGACATGGTTTGTGAGGGCTTGGAATGTCCAAGACCAATGTTTTCAGATTGGAGATCAAAGACTAACCATTGATGCTGATGACATATATTTCTTAACTGGGCTCTCTCATCATGGGACTGATATTTCCTTTTTTGGTAGTAGGCAAGGCAGTGAAACAACAAAGACTTATCTAGCTCAACATTGTGCTCCTAGGTCCAAACACAATGATGGAAGAATTGAGATCAAGGACATCTAAAGACTTCCACTGAGGACCATTGCTTTTATTGTTGCTCGATTATGTGGAAGTGTCACCCTTCACCTTGTTACCAAAGCTCAGATGCAAATTTCCCTAGAGTGCTTGCAACCCACTGTGTTTAATTGGTGTTAAGGGGTTGCTACCAATACAAAAGGACAACTCACCAGAGCAAAGAATGAACGATTAAATAAATTTGGGTATGGTGTTATAGTAGTATCATTTGCTTTAGAGAGGATTCCTATTATTTTTCCATAGGTTTCCATGGAGATGGGAGGTCCATGATATCCTCGCATGTTGTAGTGGGTTACATTTATGGCTCGCCACGGAAGTGGTGATGGTCCAGTGGTCAAATATACTCCTGCATTTTTCATATGGATGAATCATCATATTATCATGATTGAGGACTACCCATATGTTGGTATAAAGTAAATAGGCGATCTAGATATTTCTCTTCCCACAAGAATGTAGTGGGGTGACATAGGTAAAAAATTCTCACTTTGGTTGTTTTGTATTTTTATTTTTATTTTTATTTTTACATCCAAGACTAATTATAAAAAATTATCATGCAGTTGTAGGACCAATTAGACCGGTAGAGGGAGATGGTTTTCCAAACGTGATGGGCTACTAGCTCTTGTGGCGCAGGATCCAGATGCAGTAGAGATTTTAATTGAGCTTGAGAGTAACCTAGAGAGGTTGACTTTGGATATCCTAAATATTGGGATTGATGATTTTCCTTTTCGCTATCAAAGGCACACTGTAGGTTTACCTAGTTGAATTATTCGTTTGTTAAGACAAGTAGTTCGAGCCATTGTCTATTACCATGAGCAACACGCCTAATCGCTAGTCATAGTGCTAGATTTTGTTTTTGGGTATATAGACATGTTCAAATAATAAAGACCATGAGTACTCATATGTATTGGATGAAAACTTTGTAAACTGAAACTTTTTAGAGACATTATGATTAATGAAGACTATTTCTATTTTCTCAGCTTATTTTGTACAATATGTGAATGATTATTATTTCTTTTTACAAATGTTTCAAATGTCGATTTAACACATAATTTTCCAATGCATTAGTTAATGTGTTTAAATGTCTTGGAATATGTTGGTATTGAATGTAATCGAATTCTCTTTCCAAGAGATGGGCCCGTAAAAACATCCTTAGCATTGTAGAAATTCTAAAAGAATAAACATGATTTAATGTAATACCATGAGTTGAGAATCCAACCTAATGATTAAATGACAAATGTCAAATGAAATGGCATCAAATAGTAACTCAATAACTGCAATATACTCTTCAATATTATTTGTCGTTCGACCAAGGCATATCCCATGGAGACTTACTAACTCATTGGTGGGTGAATAAATGGCCTAAGTTGTAGAAGAAATGTTTCGAGTACTACGACTAGCACCATTAGCCTAACCAACGTAAGTTTGAGGGAGCGTCGACATCTGCAAATCAAGTGTAACACAAGATAAGTAGGGGAAGTAGAGGAATATTGTAAAAAGATGTAAAATTGCCACATAAAAATATCATACAAAAATATACAATGTTCTCATGTAGTAAATTAGGCATAGTACTTTTTTAGGTAAAGCCCATTTCTTGGCTTTCCTAAAGGAATATTGTCACAGTCAACTAGCTCATAAGCCTCTTTTTCCAGTGCACATTTTATGATGTAGGGGCCATGCCACATAGATTAGTTCTTACCAACTCCTAACTTATCATGTTCTTGATCGTAAACCAAGATCAAGTCACCTTTTGAATATGTGTGAGGGTTTACATTTCGATCAAAATGTGATTTAACTCATTTTTTATGAGTCTCTCTAGCTAATGTGACATCACGGTGAGTCTCATCTAAGCATGTTAGGTATTAAAAATGTTCTTCCTCTACAAAAGTAGCGGGTAGTAATTTGATTGCTAGTTTAAATGATGGGATTTCACTTTCAATGGGTAAGGCTGCCTCCAGACCATAAACCAACTGAAAGGGCGTAAATACGATTGAAATTTTTGTTGAGGTGCGGTATGCCCAGAAAATTGAAAAGAAAAGAAAAGAAAATATGGTTTCACTGTAATACTTATATGTAAGCATCACCTCGACCCATTTTGTAAAATAATCCATAGCTAGGATAATATACCCATGCATCCTGACCGAGTGAGGGTTAAATGTAATGAAATTGATGCCCCATCTCGCAAAAGGATTGACGACGATAATTGGGTGAAGAGGAGTAGGAGGTGCAAACATTTTGTGATGATAGATTTGAGAATTATGACATTTCTAGACAACAGTGATGTAATATTTGAACATGGAAGGCCATAAACATCTAGCGAGCAAGATTTTTTAGGAAGTGGAAAACCCTCACATATGACCCCCACATGCTCCAGAGTGACAATCATTTAATGCTTTTTTTTCTTTATCATGCATCAAACATCGTTTAAAAACATAATTGGCACCACAACGATAAAGTGTATCGCCAACAATATTGAATTGTCGAGATTGGCACAGGATGCGACGACGATCAGTTCGAGATAACTCGAGCCGAAAAGTTTAAGATTGAATATAAACAATAATATATCTATATTAAGGGTCTAATGTGTTGATGAGAAAGAGTGATTCATCATGAAGAGAATCCTCTGCCATTGTTTCTATTTCAGAAATCAGCTCAACAAACACTAATGATTTCTTCGACTTGGATTTTTCAAATTCTAAGTCAAATTCCTATAGGATAACAATCCATCTGGAATATTCCCCCCCAAGTAATTGTCTCCTAAGAATGTAAACCATAGGGTTGCAATCTGAAATCACTATTGTTTTACGCAAAAGAATATAATGACGAAATCTTTTGACAACTTATACAACTGGCAAGGCAAATTTCCCCACATGTGCATATTTTATTTCAGATTTCATAAGATTCCTACTTAAATAATAAATCACATGCTCATTATTCAGTTTATCCACCTAAACTAATGCCACACCATTGGTAACATCAGATGCAACTAAATATAAAAAGTAATCTCGGTAAAGGTTTACGAGTCAACACATGTTTGAGTGCATTGAAAGCCTTTTGAGAAGTTCCATCCCATACAAAAGAGATGCCCTTTTTCAAAATTTGAGTGAAACCTTTAGTTAGCTCTGCATAATTCAGAATGAATCAATGTAAAATATTTGATTTCCCTTGCAAACTTTGGAGTTTGTGCAAATTGAAAGTAGGATGAAAATTTAGAATAGCCTCTACCTTAAGGGGTTCAACATGAATGCCTTCTTTTGACATGACAAATCCTGTAAATGACCAAATTGTACTCAAAAGACACATTTGTGAGGATCTAAGTGTATGTTGTAATGTCAAAATTTGATAAAGATTACTCATAGATGCAATTGATGATATTCACCTTTCAATGAATTGGTTGGTAGATAATCTAAATATAGTTGCAAAATATGCTTAATATCATGAAAAGCATAAGACATAACTTGTTGAAAGGTGGTGCCAACATTCTTTGGTCCAAATGGGAGTTTTCGATAAGCAAAATTTCCCCATGGAAAAATGAATGTGGTTTTATGCTGATCTCCAGGGAGTATGTTGATTTGATTTTACCCAGAAAATTCGTACATGAAAGAGAATATTTCATTACCGGCATAATCGTCAATTATTCGATCGATATATGCATTAGAATAGTTTTATTTTGGACAATCCTTGTTAATGTATCTATAATTGATGCATACTCTATTTTTCCCTTGCTTCTTGTTAACAGGAACGATGTTGGAAACCTAATCAGTCAAGGGAACACGATAGATAAACACTGCTTTAAGAAAATTTTCAACTTCAGCTTTGATAGTGACAACCTTTCGAGGATGCAGCAGACATAATCTTTGTCTAATAGGTTTAACATATGGGTAGGTCTTAATTTCATGAACAACAATACTTGGGTCGAGTCCTAGTATTTCCTCATAAGAATAGGAAAAAATGTTGCAAAATTATTGGAATAAGGTTTTGTAAGTCTGAATTTCTTCAAGCGAACATGAAGCATCTATATGAATGTTCTCTGTAATTCCATATTTCATTGAGATATTAACCGTAATGGTCATAGATATATTCCATAAATTCTTTTTGGATTTAGATTCAAAGATCAATATAGGGCATTCAAGGTTATCTACAATCTTAGGTGAAAAATTTGTAGAGAAGATATCATCAATGTTCTCTAAGTTGGTAAGAAAATATGAACGATGATGATAATCGTCCCCAGAAATTTAATCGAAATTCATAATTTCCATGATACTCTCATATGTTGGAAACATGTTAGCGAAAGGATCGGGAAATGATATTGGTTCCAACCAAGAATATTGAGAATACTCGTCAACGATCGAATTCACTCGATAATTCTCAATGGGGAGTGGTTCTGAAAATGATTGAATGACCTGATAAGCTAATTCAAATGTGATTAGAGGCATTTGGTCACCATAGGCGTTCAATTCAAATTCTAAAGGCACAATCCAAGGATCGTATGATTCTGAGGTGCTTAATGAGATCATATTGACCTAGGAAACATTAGAAGAAATGTTAGGTGGAGGGAGTGAAAAAGTTCCCATCAATGATGAATCCTTAAGCAAACTGACACCAATATCTTCATAAGGAGTAACCATTTTCCCCACAAAGGGTACACTACCAGTACAGTTAGGATCAAAAGTATAATAAGATAGCTAGTCTACCTTCACTATTCTTCCTTGATGAGGAAATAATATCATTCGTAACAATGATGAGACTACTGCAGATATTTCATAGGTCCAATTTCAACCCTATAAAACATGGTAATCAAGCTTAGCATCAACAAATTCTACCTCGATTACAATTTTTTTACCTTCTAACTCTATTATTAGGTCATTTAAAATACCATAAGGAAAAAAACCTCTTCCATCAAAGGATTTGAGAGTGGTAGTCAATTAATTTATAGTTGAAGAACCCAAAGCTTTCCAAAAAGCAATATATATAATACATGTAGAGGCTCCTTCATCAATTACTGTATGAAAGACTATTTTTGTTTTAATAAAAATCAATATTTGAAATTCTAGTTGATGCGGGAGTTTAAGTATATGAATTTCAAGATCAAAGACTCTGAGATTAGAGTACTGAGGATCAATTGCTCCAATAGCTGACAATAGTAATTTCCTTTGTGTTGGAGATGTTTGCAATACTTAAAGAGTCGACATTGTTGAAGAAGACTGAGATAGGTCTTTAACAACATTGTAATTTCGAGCCACTCTAGTATGTGGGTTAAAAGACGACTTTCAAACAAAACCTTTGGGAGGCGAACAAATCACCATGTTAGAATTTGGTTTCTCAATTTGTAAAGGTTCAGAAGGAGATGGAACTGATACAAAAGGCTGACTAGATTGACTAGCATCATTTTTGTTTGCTACAAGAGTTTTATATCCATAATATTTAGATCTAATTGCTACCGAAACTTGTGAAGACATCATCATGATATTTGTCGATACGAACGAAGAGGATAGATTATGTGAAACCATTTTACTGTCTTGAGAAGTGAAAGGATCTTTAAAAGCAATAGGTGTGGGAGAACCTTTGAGGAATTTACTAACATCTGCACGATGTGGGCATTCCTTCATATAATGATCTTCATTATAGATTAGACAACGATAACAATGTTTTTTTTTTTTCTCTTCAGAAGGTTCGTTTTTCGTTGGTTTCTCCTTTTGAGAGGCATTTTGCTTTGATTTTCCTTTGCCCTTTTTCTTACCTCTAGGTTTTTGAGCTTTTCCAATATATTATTCTACTAAATTAATTTCAAAAGTAACTTCAGGAGAAATGTTTTCACTTGGTGAATTTTGCATAGCGAGAGTTTGAGTATTTTTTGAATTATTCTTAGATTTTTACTCTTTGACTATTGGCTGGCATAAGCAATTACACCATCAACAATGTGAGATCCTGTAAGATTTGAAACTTGTTGATTTGAATTGGATGGGTGAAGTAAATTTGGGATATTTTTGTACAGTGTTGGATTTTGAATATAAAATTTCTAGGTAGTGGGCATGAGCAATCACCTGCTCTTCTGTTACAATAACTCCTTTAGAAACATCTTTCGTTATATTAGGAAGTAAAGATTTAGTGAAAATTTTTGCTAATATTTGGTTTGGAATAAAAAATTTGACTAAACGAGGTCTACACCTCCATTCATGTATGTGATCTGAAATGTAGGTAGAATTAGATTGCTTTAATGAAGTCAAAAGTTCAATACCGGAGTCATATAAAATGGGTAACTGAAAATGCGTTAAAAAGGTTGTTGCTAAGGAAATGAAATTGTGGAAAGAGGCACTTCCTAACTCAATGTACCGTTTTCCTATTGAACCTATTAAATTTTTTTGGAAAAGGCGTAATCTGATAGAATCATCAATCAATGAATTCGAGGAACACCATAGGTGTTGTAGCAAGGTCCCTTAGGGTACTTTTTGGGTTAATTTTGTTTAAGTTTTGTTGTACGCGTTGCACGTAGATGGTCAAAGGGGCTTTGGGGCGAGTCAAAGTCCCTTAGTTATTGTAAAGGGTTAAAGGGAAAACCATGAGTCTCAAACCATGGTTTGAGACCATGGTATGTGTGTGTTTTTTATATTATAAATATTTAAGAGTCGAGTAAAGAAGAAGACGAAGAAATCTGGGATCAATTTTGGCTATGTGTCTTTGTTAGTCTGGGTTTTTGTCTGGGTAGAAAGGCTCCTACTAGCTGTGTGCACGGAGACTGAAGTCCTGAGCTATGTGCAGACACTGCTGTTGTGTGCGCAGAAAGTTTGATTGTAGTGAATTGAAAATCGCTTAATAAAGAAGGCATTTTTGGAGAAATCAGACTCTCATGTGATTTATTGTCTTATATTTTCTCTTATCTGTTGTTTCATATTTACTTCAGCGAATGCGTAATTGCATTTGTGCGCAAGTACTATTTTATGTTAAGTAATTAGATCTTAATGAAGTACAATTAACTACTGCATGAGAACTTATATTGAAGTAGTTTGTGATAATATACGAAAGGATTATATCTGTTTACCATTGACTGTGTATGCACAAATATGTTATATTATCTGCAGTAATTATGATTAGATCTACCACATCAAAAGCCCCCTGAGGGTGCGGAAACCTGGTTCCAACACCCCCCCATACTGCTTCGGGTGAGACTTTGGTTTGCGCAAGTAGATCATTACCAAAAGGGCTAGTAGTTGGAGGGTTTTTTTTGGTTGCACAAGTACTCTAAAACTAGGTCAGTACCCCTTAAGCTAACAAATGGTTCCATTGTCGGGACCATGATCATTTTTAGGGAGAGTTGATGTGGCACCCAGCAAAGAATGAAATGCAAGATCATGCTAGTCTTGGGTCGTTGGCCATAGTTCATATCCCATCCACTCCACTCCCAAACTCATCTCACTCTAAAAGGCCATCCATTCCACCTCCACCCCCACCACCAGATGTCGATATGGCCTCTTCCATGAAGTTACCTAATTTTAGTGGTATCGGGAATGAAGACGTAGACCAATTCTAGTTTGTTATAGACACTGTATGGACAACAGAATAGATTAATAATGAGGATGTTAATAAAACACAAATGGCTACTACTTTTCAAGACCATGCACTAGATTGATACATAAGGTATGTGAATAAGAACCCTAATGCAAGTATTGATAATTTGAAGGTTGCATTGAAGGAACAATTCAAAAAGTCGAAATCATATGCTCAGTGCATAACTGAGTTGAAGGAGATTCGCCAAGAATTAAACGAATCTGTGTGGAAGCGTATCAACGAATGAAGTGCACCATCAAAGATGGAGGACTTACTATTGATGACGCAACACAAAGAGTGGTTCATTGCCATGCTACTGCCGCATCTGTGCCAAACCTTGAGTTAGCAGAATATTGCAACACAGGCTAAAGATGTAGAGATTGCAATGAAGCTAGAATCCTTGCTAGTACCAACTACGTAGATCGGGGCCCATAAGCCCATAAGATCCAAATCCATTTAGAGGCAATGCACGTAGAAATATAGAGTCCGCATAAATATAAAGGAAAGGAGGCATGTGCATATGTATGGTGTATATGTTATAATGTTTTTGGGCATCACAAGGATCAGTGCCCCATATTCAATTACTATCTAACAGCCAAAGGACCAAGCCCACTGAAGAGCGTGATATGACCAAGTGGAACTCCTATGTTATGGTGCGCGATTAGTCAAGCAATGGTTATACACATGACATACTTCTGCCCGAGGATTAGTAAATATATCCCTGAGCTTAAGAAACCTTTCTAGAAAGTTTGCTCATCGGTAGGACATGATGAGCAACACTGTCGAAGCTTCAATTTGATGATTGACCGAGATGATCTATATAGGATGCACACTGAGCCAACCTATCCATCATCCCCGTATGGGCGTGGTGGATTCCAAAGTAGAGGATGAGGAAGAGCATGAGGAGTTGGTCAAGGAAGGGGGCAACTCATTTGCTATAATTGTGGAAATGTGGGTCAATATGCATGCAAATGTCTTAACCCAACACAACAGTCTTGCAGGTATTGTAGACAATTTGATCATGTTATTGAAGATTTCCCTGTCTTGATTGTAAAAATGCAGGAAAAGAAACCACATAATACCACTCAAACTATTCAGATGGTAAGAGCTGAGCTACACAAAGAAGAGCCAAGTCTGAATGTCGTTACTAGGAGTGGTGCAACCATTGGTAAAGACAATGGGACAAAGCCTAATACTGATATCTAGATCCGAAAAGCACCTGAAAAGAAGGAAGGATTAAACTTACAGAGAGAAAAAGAAACCTTTGTAGGAGCAAAGAAGGATTTCACAGAGGTGGGCGCCTCAACATCTAAAGCATTAAGCAAGCCTATGGACGTGGTTGAAGGAAGTGAAGAGATAAATCCCATCCCGCGAGCTTGTATTAAATTGTTGTGAAATAAGAAGGAAGTTGAGAACCTCCAAGCGTTAATAGACAACCGCGCAGAGAAAGAAGAAATCTAGATGGAGCAGAAGGATGTTAATAAGATTTATAAGAACAAAAAACGAACTGGATGGGAAATGCGCTTGACTACTCAGATTGGTGCATACGAGATGGATTGGGTCATTCTGGATCTAGGATCTGATGTGAATGCCTTACCAAAGCAAACTTGGAAACGAATGGGATAACCTAAGTTGTAGTAGTCCACTATCCAGCTGCGCATGGTGAATCAACAAAAGATTATCCCATTAGGAAGGCTCTCTCAAGTAGTAGTGGATATTGAAGGAGTGAGGGTACTCGCAAACTTTTAAGTTATCTAGATTGTTGATGATACCGAACCTTATCCTGCGCTGTTGGGTTTAGATTGGGCTATCGATATGGACATCATCATCAACCTCGAGCATAGGAGTATGGTGTTTGAAAGTAATGGAACCAGGGTTGTGGTCCCCTTAGACCCTACAAAAGGAGAAAGATATACAGAGCCGGTGCACGTAGATGATGATGTCGATCATATCTATAAGTTGATTGCATGGGATGAAGACTAGATCAACCTAAAAGTGGATATAAGACTTAATTGGGAGAAGGGTAGCTCTTACTTTTCAGACTCAGATGAAGAACTAGAGAACGAGAAAAACCAATTGCATGAAGTCTCTGCATTGCGTTGCAATCGAGTGACAAAATCTCTTCAGTGCTTATCCTCAGAGGTACGAGATTTTCCTTATTATGATGGTATGAGTAATGTTAATATATTTTTAGAATAACTTGAAAATTTTGTTTTAGAAGCACATCGGTTCCATGCACTTGATATAACTCTGCGCTTGACCCCAGCCCGCTCGCGGGAGACACACAAATGTAACTTGGCTAACTGGGAAGAATGCACTCGCATGATGCGCCTGTGATTCGAACATCCAAATACCATAATGGGAGAGACCTATTCCGGAGAAGGTGATCCGCGCAAACATCTGGCTAGATGGACTAAAGCTTGGGGCAAAGAACCAAAGCCAAAATGGGTGCATATATTCATCCACACTTTGGGGAAGGTGCCTACAGACTAGTACCTCAAAATTGAGTTGCGACGAGGAACCGTTGAATGGAATGTGCTGACAAAAAGTTTTATCCTAACCTTTAGTTTTGAAAGTGGGTTCAAATGCCTTGATGTGGCACTACATGATATTCAGGAAGTCATCTTTGAGACCAAAAAATTGTGGGTTGAATGCACCTTGCTAGCATGGGACGCGCATATTAAGGACATCCTTGACTGTCGAAATTTGTTAATTGAAGATAACGAATAAGACCCAAGGAACATTATGATCCCTGAGTCTGAAGGACAACACGCAGTTGTTGGGCCTACAGTTGAGTCACTAGATGTAACTAAGCCTCTAAAGATTCGACAAGTCAATATTGGCTCAGAGGAACAGTCGAAATTAGCAAAGATAGGGGACTCCTAGGATGACGATATGGTGGGTAAGGTTGTTGAGATATTGACTGAATATCAGGAGTTGTTTCCTACAAAATTTTCTCAGCTGAAGGGGATAGTAGGATATCTCGAGGTAATGAAGATCACCTTGAAGCTAGATGAATGACCTATGAAGCAACGCTCGTATAGGCTGAATCAAAATACAAGCAGAAGGTCAAAGAGGAATTGGAGAAAATGGTTGTCGCGGGGATCATAGAACCAGTGGAATAATCAGATTGGGTAAGCCCTATGGTGGTGCAGGACAAGAAAACCAAGGGAGAAATAAGGATTTATGTGGATCTGCGCAAATTGAATGATGCTTGCGTACATGACCCATTCTTGACCCCATTTTCTGATGAAATACTGGACAAAGTGGGAGGGTAGGACGCCTACTCATTCACAGATGGTTTCTCAGAATACCACCACATAAGAATCGCACCGGAAGACATAAGCAAGACAACCTTTGCGATAGAGTGGGGATCCTTTCGGTACACAATCATCCCATTCAGTCTAAAGAATGTGCCAACTATCTTCTCATGTGTGGCAGTAGTTGTGTTCAAAGAATAAAACCATAAATTCTTAGAAGTATACTTTGATGATTGGACTGTATTTAGATTATTGCAGAAGCATGTGTCGAGCATGTGCCTGATGCTGGATACTTGCCGAAAGTATCAAATCTCGCTCAATGTGAAAAAGTGTATATTTTGCGTCCCCTTTGGGATCTTGCTAGGTAATATTTTTTGTCAGCAAGGATTGATGGTGAATCCAGTAAATATCATTATTATTGTTAACCTAAAAGTTCCCGCAAATGTAAAATAGTTGCGCTCAATTTTGGGGCATACAGGGTATTACCAAAAGTTTATTCAAGGCTATGCACTCATCACTGCACCCATGGAGAAGTTTATAAAGAAGGATACCAAATTTTGATGGGACGCAGACTTCTAGAGGAGCTTTGAATTTCTTAAGGAAAAGATGTTGGACATTGGGTTCAACGCTCCCCGTGTGTTTCATGACATGGACTAACCACCTCTCATGGATCCTAACTCTGGTGATTGTAGCAGAGACTAACGCCTGCGGGTTTTGGTCTAACGACAATCATGATTCCAACAAGTGGAATCAAAGCGACAGGTCTCGAGTTTGAAACTCACCCAGATCGTGTTGGGGGGGAGATTGTTGGACATCGGGTTCAATTCTCCCCACGTGTTTTGTGACGTCGACTAACCGCCTCTCGTGGGTCCCAAATCTGGCGATTGTAGCAGAGACTAACGCTTGCGGGTTTTGGTCTAACGACAATCATGATTCCAATAGAATATGGTCACTGCACCCATATTAGTGTTTCCATACTGGACAAAGGAATTCCATGTACATGTAGATGCCTCCTGAATCACGCTGGGAGGTATCTTAGCACAACCAAGAGATGGGGATATTGACCATCCTAATGCATTTCCAAGTAGGAAATTTTCAAGTGTGGAGCACAACTACTCGACCACAGAGAGGGGAGGATTAGCTATGGTCTACGAGCTACAGAAGTTCCTCCACTATCTATTAGGAGGCCATTTTAAGATGTTTACTGACCACTTTGCCCTAAATTACCTGGTCAACAAGCCTGTGTTGAGGGGGAAGATATGTAGATGGATGTTTGTATTTCAGGAGTATGACTTTGAAGTAATTGTGAAACCTGGGACACTGGATGTTGGGCCAGACCATTTGTCATGCATTGAAAGTGGAGAAGAGCCAACTATCTTGGAATACAGCTTACCAGATGCAAAACTATTTGCCATTAAAGTAGTCGATGATCACTTTGTAGATATTATTCATTTTTTAACCACTGGAAGTATGCCCACGTAATATACGTTGAAGCAGAAGAAAGAACTGGTCACATGCGCAGCTGATTTTACATTGATTGTTGGCTAGCAGTACAAAATGGGCACAGATGAAGTTCTAAAAAGGTAGGTGTTGGAATTTGAAAGACAATATATATTAGCCGAGGCTCATGGAGGAGTTGTAGGAGGTAACCATGCAGGGAAAGTAATTGCGTAGAATATTTTACGGGCTGGGTTGTGGTGGCCCACAATGCACAGTGACACACATGAGTATTGTCATGCTTGTGATGTATGTCAAAGGACGGGGAGACCGTCACGCAGAGATGAAGTGCCCTTGCACCCACAAGTGACTTTGAAAGCCTTTGAAAAATGGGCCATTGATTTTGTAAGACCTATCAACCCTCCACAAAAGAAGACCAGTTCGCGCTACATAATCACTGCGATAGACTATGTGACTAGATGGGCTGAGGCTAAGCCTGTGAAGGCTTTTAGTGCAGAAAAAGCTGCGCACTTCATTTTTGGAACATCTTGACTCGATTTGGGTGCCCTAAGATTTTGATGAGTGATCAGGGTACACACTTTGTGAATGAAACTATTCAAGCTTTGACTGAAGATGATCAGATTTGGATCAAGGACCTAAGTGATAGCTCAAATTTCAAATTGTTCAAAAATGTGTCGAACTTGAGTGACTGGATATATCTCGTCTTCCTAATTCCGGTGACGCAAACGGTTCGAAAAACCAACATCGTATGAAGAAGTTATCGCGATTTGAAAACTCTAGTAAACTGCAACTTTCGACCTTTGACCAGGTTTGACTGGGCATTTGAATATTCAACAAAAAGAATATTGTAGGGAATATTCCTAGAATATTCCTCAAAAATTCCCCAGAATATTCCTCTCGGGCCAGTTACAGGATGAAAAATGGCGCAATTCTATTGGCAAATGGACTGTACGTGGATTGTTTGGTCCAATCACAGGTCGCCACATGGCAGGCCCAGAGAACACCACGTGTCCCATGAACAGTGGTTTAAAATTTTGGTGGAGGGCTGGAGGATCGATTGCACGACCTCACGCGTAGCACGCCTACGAATTTACCACTCGCTCTAACATGTTTCTTAACATGTAAGGTTTACCTGTTATATTTAAAGCTTAACGCTAATGAAAATTCTAATGGTATTTAACTAACAACTAAGTCAGTTTTCCCTAATCTACCCTGGAAAACTTTCATTTATTACAATTTAAGCAGTAAAAGGACAAGTATGGCCATGCAAGGCCATGATGAGGTGAATCTGTCAGCCACCGTTGGTTGTATTACCTTCGATGACCCTTCGTGATGTATAAGGTGAACGCAATTGGTCTTTTAAAATTCTGAAAAGACAAAGTGAGACATTAAAATTGATGTTTGGCCCAACCTTTCTTTCACTGCCTTGGCTGGATCATTAACTCCAGTGCGACACTTATTACTTTGTTGTCCTACTGTCATAATGTCTAGCACTATTTTGATGGAAAATGGTTGCTAAAATATATTATCCTTGTTCACATCTAAGAACCATCATCAAAAAACAAATTCCTGAAAATCTTGGGATGTTTGTCATGCCGTAAAAAATGGGCGAAACTGCTGAAAATATCGGTCAACACAGACTTTTTTTCTCCCCAATGGTGACACTTATGCAAAATATGAGAGAGGTTATTATTCTTTGCCCAGTTCTGGTCAAAAATCTCTCTCGGATTTTCAAAATTCTTCTCCAGCTCTCCACAATAGTCGTCGTAAAATCGTGACCAACAAAAAAAACAGAAATCCGAAAAATAGGGCTGAGAGATGGCTTTCGATTATCCAAACTGAAGAAACCTGTGAAAAATCTGGGAGATTTTTTTGTTCTTTATCCCATGCTGAATAAAAGCCTCTCTTAGTTTGTCAAAATTCGTTCCCATTTGCCTAGAATATCCCTCGAAAACATACTAATAAAACTAGCTAGAAAGTGGTTTTTCATTTGGGGAAAATGGTTTTGTAGGAGAAAAGTGGTATTGCGGACCCTTCTGAAGTGGTAAGTGGTAATAGAAAGCGGGGGGGGGGAGGTGCGAATTCATGAGAGAGTGAAACATAAGGGGGTCCCTTTCTTAAAAACCATTCGTTCCGGACCCCCCTGCAAGGATGGTAAAAGGAGGTCAGAATGAAACGTAGGCCGTCGAATTTAAAGATGACAATGGTGCAATGAGTTGGAAAGCCTTTAATTCTTGCTGGGTCTTCTGGCCTATTTATCCATGAAATGAGCTATAAACCTCGTAGTCTTGAATTGACTAGCTATACGCACAAAACATAGTGACAACTCTTTCACCCAGACCTGAAATTATGTAGAATTTAGTTATGAAGCAGCATCGCATCCGCGCACTTCGCAACCTTTACAGTTTAGTTTATAAAGAATATGGTCAGTGATGCGATGCGATGGGGAGGTGATTGTTATCACCCAAAAAAATGAAGCATAATTTGACAAGGTTATATAGGTTCATGTGTCAAAAATAGGGTTGTAGGATTCATTTTTTATATGCTTGGTCAAGGGAAATATTAAATTTTTTCTTGTTTAAGATTACCTTAAGGTCTAAACCCACTCATTTTCAAACCCCCTCATGTCAAATTACTCATTATTTTTTGACTGATTTCAATTTCGAATATTTTTGTACCGAAAATGTCATTTTAGCCAAGAAACCATAGTTTTGTAGCGAAATATACTAAGAAAAGTCACTTTTCGCTACGAAATTGCTGATAGTTTCGTAGCGAAAATAGCCAAATTTACATTAGATACGCTACGAAACCGTGGTTTCCTGTCTGTCTTGTCAGATTAGCTGTTAGGTGTCAGAAAATCATTGGGAAAGGGTAGGTTAGATGCCATTCGAGTCATGGAGGGATAAAAACAAGGTACATGGTTAGGTCTGAAGTCATCATGATCAGTTTAGGTATGTATGAGTCATCATTGGGTCATGAGAAGACATCAACACTTCAAAATATTTCCTAATTCAGTAATTTCTCATTTCTCATTCCTTATTTGCATGATATTGAGCTCTAGAGAGCTATTGCATTAAGACAAAGCTTTGGCTGGTATTTTAAAAGGTTTACATTGAGCATTATCAAGTGAGGTTGCAAATTATCAAGCGAGGCTGTAAATCATCAAGCGAGGTTGTGAAGAAATTAAAGAAATCATGGCAGAAAAAAGAAGGACAAACAAGGGTGGCCAATGCCTAAGATATGAACCAGCGTATATGAATTTGATCAATAAAGACCCAACAACATTAGAAGTCTTCGGAAGGACAGGTTGCTTATAGTTTTGTGAGAAATCACAAGGCTACCATGCACAGGTTTCCAAAGATTTTGCTTTAAATTTCAGTGGAACATCCACCAAAGTGGAAATGCTCAATCTTTCCATCACACTAGAGGTTATTGCAGCTACTACAGGGATTCCAAGAGGACATGAGAAGTGGTTCAAATGTTCAAGTTTAACATGGAGCAGTGCACAGAATTCATGAAGCCTGAAAATAATGAAATGGATCTCACCAATGCCATTCCAAGGAGCTGCATAAAGGACAACTACTCAAAATTGCTGCTCATCATCCAAAAATACTTTACTTCTGAAGGGAGATGCCACAAAGTCTACTCATATCATTTCAAATTACTTATGCATTTTACTGGTAAGATTTCCCTTGATCTGCCTTTCTATTTACATAGAAGTTTCTCAAAATGGTAGATAAGATCCAAGCAAAGTCTGAAGGGAGTGAGACTTCATTATTTAATCATGGTTTAATGAAGCTTTTGGTTTTAGATGGACTTCAAAGGTTAGGCAGAGACTGGTCCTCATTTTTGTTTGTTAGTGGTTTTGAGAACTCCTAAACCTAGGAGAATTCCATCACCATTAGCAGCAGAACAGAGTGAACCTTTGGTAGCAGAAACAAGTGAACCTACAAGAGTAGAACCAAGTTAGCCAATTATGATGGAGATAGAGCAATTGCAAAGTTTTGATACACCAAATTTCCCACCTGCAAAATAGAAGTCAAAAGTGGTCAAACTTTCAAAACAAAAACAAGCTGTGAGTAAACAAGGAACAAAAAGGATGACAAAGAGCCAAACAGTGGCCTTAGAAGAGAAAATAGTGGCTGTAGAAGACAAAGCAGTTGCTAAAGGAAATACATAAGATATCTTACATGCCATTGACATAGAAAAAACTCCTATAGGCCAGGCTGAGGACATAGATGAAGGTGGACAGAAGTTAAAAAAGGCTAAATCTGCAAAGAAATTATAATTTGAGGGAGAAGATGCAGGTTTTATGTTCCAAGCAAGAAAGCCTATGACAAGGCATGCTAGGAAACTATTAGAGAGCAGTAAAGAGGTTCAAACACCTACTAACACAGTTCAGCCACCACAAGATATCATTGACCTTTCACCACCTATAGAGAAAGATACAGTTAGAAAAACAAAGAAGGAAAAGAGAAGGTGATGGAAAAATAAGAGTTACAACTCCTTGAAGAAAAATTGAAATTGGCCAATCATGAAATTTCTGTTATGAAAAGAGAAGAAAGGAAACACAATGTAGAGAATATTCAGTTTGAAAAGATGAAGGCAATTTGGGAAGAACAAGTTAACACTGTTTGCAAGACTTTGGATAATACACACAAGCTTATCAAATGGACCATTCCAGTGATGAAAGAGGACAAACATGTCAGGAGGATGAACACACATTTTAAAGCCACCAAAAAGAATTTAAAATACCAGGTTAAGGACCTCCAGGAGCGTCTTGAACTAATTCATGAGGAATTAGAGAAAAAAGGCCTTAAAATGATAGTGCTTGAAGAGCCAATAGCTCAACCCATCATAAATGAGGAAGAAATTCCTCAAGGATCATAAGGTGAGTTTTTTTAATGATTTTTAAGGCTAATGGCATGTTAGAAACAAGGTTTTGGCACTTCAAAGTTTTATTTTCCAAGTTAAACAAAAATCTGGAATTTTAGCACTTTTCAACAGTTTCGTAGCGTGCCTGGGCTTGAAGGACAACAAAACGCTACGAAACTACTGTAGCTTTCCTTTTTCCTTTTTGAACCAGTTTTGGGAGCTTTTAGAAGGTGAAATTTTCACGGGAGATGTGTCTAAGGATGATGAAGACCATACCAAAGGAAAGAATAAAAAATATTGAAGGTGAATGGCATTTTTGCAGCACTACGAAAGTACGCTATGAAACTGCCTTACTTTCGTAGCATACTGTGTGGGAGCCTTTTAAGAAGACTTTTAGGCATCGATGGACAGTTGGGTACCATCCAAGTGTTAGAGGATCATGAAAACAATTATTCAGCACTTATAGATCACGAAATGAAGATAAGTTAGCAGCCAAAGCGTTCGTGGAAGAAGGAGACCAGTTTGCCTAAAAAACATGGTTTTGTTTCCAGTTTTAAAGGAGGTCAATTAAGTGGTCATGTAGTGATGAGTACCATCACCCCAATTCGAACATGTGAAAGAATATTTGTCAAAGATGTAATTTCTTTAGAAGAAAAGGTTGTTAAATGTAATAATGAGCAGTTTGAGTCCTATCAGGAAAAGGAATGTCTAGTAGGATAGCTGTCATTTTGTCATTAGATAGATGTTTTATGGTTATTCAAGGTGTCATTAGGAAAAAATTCGATGAATCTAGCGAGGAGGCAGATCATCTTATGATGTAACAAGTATATTAAAGGGCATAGAGTCGAATTTGTCAAGGGTTGGAGATTTTTTGGCAAAACTGCAGCTTGATGTAATTTGACTATTTCAGTAATACACAAACTTGTTTCTTGACCAACCTGAGATTTTGACTAAGTTTTTAGTGCCTTCCTATCTTATCTATATCTTTTATGTGTATCATTTGTAGTGTTTTTTATATATAATAATCAGAATTCATTCATGTAATGCTCTAACTTCCTTCATAGATAAATTGACTGTGTATTTTCCTGTTTAATGTGTATGAGTACTACTACTAAAAACTCTTACCTACCTCAGCTTCCATGTCAATTGAAATTGCTACTGAATCACTAAAAATGTTGACTCCATAAGCCCAATGTTTTCATACTGATACTATTTTCAACCTACACTCATCATAAGCAAGTTGTTTTCCAAGTAGAGTTAGCCATCTAAATACATATTTATTCACATTAACCCTTTGAGAGAGCCCTCCCAGACTGAAGAGGCTACGCTTCAGTTAAACGATTGGTTTGAAATAGTTATATGAGATTGTCTGATTAGCATCCTATTAGTTGAAATTTTGTGATAACAATGACATAGAGAGAAAATGACGTGGAGGGTAAGTGGGACTGGAACACAATGCACAACACAATTCGTAGCATTTAGTTATAAGCGTGGAATATGTAAACTCTAAAATATGCGAAGTGTGATGCGTGGGGGAGGAGATGAGTGACGTGGCAAGGAAGAAGTGGGACCAGATTACAGGTGCACATCACAATTCTTAAGTTTTATTTATAATTTGCGGGGTTAACTCCTAAAATTTGTGAAGTGCAGGGAAGAGGGGCCCACTGGCAATTAGCGAAGTGTTATGAATCAGTGGAAGGTTTTTAAGCGGTCAGTGTTATGAAGTGTTATATGATATAACAATGTATTACAACGGCTGTGTAATGGCACAGAGCTGCTGAGGTGGGGCTGAATTACCGCATCGCAAACTAAATAAAATATATTGTGGGCGCTCACAAGGTAAAACAATGCGATGCGATATCGCAAATCGACGATCGCATTACTTAAAGTTTAGTTCCAATGCCAAATACGTAAAGTCTGCGAAATGCGATGAGGGCCCCATTTTGATCAAAATCGGGGAATAAAAAGCAATGAAACAGTAAAGGTGGAAGGGTAAAGCGGAAAGGCGGAAGAAAGGTAAGGTAACATATATTTCAAAATGGAAGATGAAATGGAAGAGAAGCATGGCGGGGAATGGGTTTCAGAGCATGGGAGAATATGGAGGAAATGAGGGGGGCAAATAGGGTGAATGAAATGAAATGGAACAAGGGCAGAAATGAAGTTTGATCCCCATCACACCTTGTCAACAACAATTTTTCTCCTTTCCACTGAATTATAAGGCAATTTGATTCATTTGATGCTCTTTTACAGTCAGGGTCTCCCTTTCTTATCTGAAAATAAATGATAGCCATTGAATATTATTTTCAGTATATGAACAATCTAATATGTGATCAGTCAGCTTGTGATACTGTGAAATACATGAGTCTAATAGAGCCCCTTATCACAATCGTAGGCTAGCCTCTTACAAATCATATTATGAACTTTTTCTAACACACTTCATCCTTGGCACACTTGAATTCACTGAGACTCCCTGGAATACACTACTATTTGTTCATTTCCATGCATTTTGACCTAGTTCTCCCTTGTGATACCTCGACACTCCTTAACACTCCTCAACATGCATTGAGATTTTCCAGCATGTGTTAGCACGCCTTTTCATTCCTTAGCATTTCCTAACCCTTCCTAGTTATCATGCCCTCACAACTATCCTTACTTAATTTTCAACTTGCGAACCCAACTAAGTCCTCGCTTGAAAATAGGAGTTTGACCAAGTTACGATTACTACAACTAGACTATGTTGTTAAATTGTGTAGCTTGGGAGGTACTCCAAAAGCCTAGTGAGATGGGTTTGTGTGATTTTTACCACAAAATGTTTTGTGGGAAACTAACCCAAGCGAAGGGGCTTTGGACTCGAGATGAGGTTTAAAATCTAAAAGTAAATTAAACATAAAAATAATATTTCCTAAGGTCTAAGTAGATAAAATTCGTAAGTTCTAGAGTGTTCTTAAGAGGCCTAGCTAGGAAAAGCTATTTAAGGAGGCCTTAGTATGAAGGCAAGAACATAAAGTGAGAAGGAGCTCATTTTATCAAGGAGGTTAGGAGAGATGTAGTCCTAAAGTAGGTCTAGTTAGAGGTCTAAGTAAGCGTTGCTAAAGGGAGGCCATGATCATCCACCAAGAGTAAGATCATCATGTGAGGGTTCACAAGAATGTCACATACCTTAATGGGTTCGAGATAGGAAGTAGGATGGCATATTGTTGGTTCTCTTAGGGCAGATAAAGCTCAAGAGAGGCGACTCATGAGAATTTGGGCATGTGATTTCAATGTTGTTTCTGTGTGAAGTCCACATCAAATTTTGAAATAGTAGAGAGGGTTGAGACCCTACCTTGCGCTGGTTACTAGGTTAAAAGGTCTGTGATAAATACCAACACAAATGGAGGAGGGTCTGCACTAGAATTTAGGTTCGGAGTAGAAGTAGCCACAGGTGTAATATTGACTGAAGTAACCATAGTTTCAGGGTCGTAGAGATCTAAAGTTTAGGTCAAGATTCAGTCAAAGAAATGACCATAATCTATGGATCCATATGAGCTAGGCCGAGTCTCTTATGGAGGAAAGGGTTTTCTTTTTTGATATGGGTGGATATCATGGTTTGTTCTAAAGCAATTATAATAGAAGTATAATTCCCTATTTAGGGAGGTTCCCTAGCATGTTCAATCCATAAGGTATGTCATTAATACTGTGACAAATCTACATAAAATAAGAGGGGTTGCGACCCTTAGAGAGAGGTTTATCTCTGCAATATATACCAAAAATTTGGAAGATGGTTTGCAGAAGTATGTGTGAAGATAGAAAATCCAAAGGAAGGTGTAGCCTGAGTAGAAGATGGATCAGAATAAATGTGCCATATGAAGAATGGATTGACATGAAGAGGAGTTGATTTTGTTGGACTGTCTATAGAGTTTTGGATAGAGATCTGAAGCAGCCTATAAACAATTAGTGAATGGACTGTTAATGGATATTTGTGACCCTAGTTCAGTCATCTACAAATTTTTAGAAGGATGATAAGATGAGTAGTTCATATTTGTTCATAGATTGGACAACAAAAAAATGGTACACAAGAATAGTGATTTTGAGAGGACTCAAATCACTATTAGGTGGCATATTTGAAGAGCCCTAGATAAGGGCAGTGTTGTCGGCACTAGATCAGTAAAAAAATTTACTGTGGTTGGGAAAATTGATGGTAGTCCAAGTACAATTGGAGGGTTGTTAGGTGACTGTCAAAGAAGATCTCTAAGTCCTGTACTTATGAAGGAAAACAAGACTGGTAGAAGGGTAGGTGTATTGGGCCTAAGGATGTGCAAAATTTGAAGGAATAAAGTGGCAGTCAAGTGGGGTAGCCAACTAGCCCTATTTCATTATATTGTAGAGTATTGTGTCATTGAGAATAAGGGAAACCTCCATATCCATAGACTTTTCATACTGCTTTGTTCACAACAGAGTTGTGAACAACTAATAAAAAACTTTAAGTGTTGCAGACCTTAAAGGAAAAAAGAGGTAGATAGAGGGAATTTTTTTTTGACTCGAGTTTAGTAACATAAAGGAGTTTAGTTCATTGATAGAGGCAGATTGAGGAGTTGCATAATGAAAGGAAAGAGGACCTTCCAGATGTGTTCAAGGCATGTGGATTGAAAGGGCGATGTGTGTCCACCATCAAAAAGTTGGGTCAAGCGTTATCTTGTTCAAGGTATATTGGTTGTCAAAGGACTAACACCAAGCCCTGGTTGTATTCCTTGTATCAATGTGATTGTAAAGGGCCATCATCCCTGGTACGAGATCTCTAGCCTATTCTATTACAGTTTGTAATTTAATGAAGAAAGGTTTGAAAAAGTTAAAAATTTCATGTGCACTAATTGATTCCCTGATGTGTGTAGATTTCGTTGTGAAAAGTTGATGTGTTGTGGCACTTGAGTGTGTTTGCATGAAAGATTCTAAGACCAAACCCAAATTCTCATGTGTCGTGGAAATTCAACATATGCCTTGGTTACCTAAGAACTACATGTAACTCATATTAGACTACTCATGTCCAATCTCAATTGATCCCACTTAACAAGTTACCAAGACAAGGCTCATCACATACAACTATGGTCGTAAAGCAACTAAGAAACACATTTTACATCTTGACATGCCATAACACCTGACATTTCTTAAATGCCTTGGAATTATGTGGCATGTGTTAGCATCCCCTACATTCCTTGAAATGATTTTACACTCCCTAACACACCATAGAAATTCCTGACACACCTTGGTAGCTTAACATACCTTGGCATTGCCTAGCATATATCCCTGTCACTCCCTCTTTAACACACCTAGAACTCATTGACACTCCATATCACACACTCTTATTCATTCATTTCCATGCATTTCGATCTAGTTCTTCCTTGTGTTTACCTAACACACCCTAGCACTCCCTAGCATGCATTGACACACCCTAACACCTAGCACATCTTGGTATGCCACCCTAGCACTCCAGCATTCATTGGCACTACCTAGAATACCTTTTCGCTCTCTCCTTAGCACACCTAGAGCTCATTGAAAATCCTTGTCACAAACTTGTATTCATTCATTTTCATGCATTTTTACCAAGTTCTCCCTTGTGTTTCCATATCATTCCTTAACACTCCTTGGCACGTGTTGGTACATCCTAACACCTAGATAATCTTGGCATGTCACCCTGACCTCTAGCATGCCTTAATACTACCTAGCATATGCTGTCAATCTCTCCTTATCACACCTGGAAGTCACTGACACTTCCAATCCCAAGCTCTTATTTGTTCATTTCCATGCATTTTGACGTAGTGTTCCCCTTGTGTTTCCCTGGCACTCCTAGTTAACACTTCCTTGCACGCGTTGGCACATCTTGGCTGCATCCCGCCCTAGCACTCTATCATTCCTTATCACTGCCAAGCATGCCTTGTCACTCCTCCTTATCACACATGGAACGCATTGAAACTCCTTGTCACACACTATTATTCATTCATTTCCATGCATTGTGACATAGTGCTATCTTGTGTTTCTCTAGCACTTCCTAACTGTAATGTTCCCAAATCGAGACAGCTAACAAGGCATGACTGGAAAACGCATTTTCCAGTAATGGCTGCTACAAGATTTGAAACCAGGACCTGGATGCCTTAGAAAAATGTGTCTAAGTGCTAAATCTAAGAGGAGGATCCAAATAAATCCTTCTAGAGTGGTTAAACAGATCTCCCACTACTAGATGTCCTCAGAAAGTGTCCGGTGAGGAACTGCAAAAATTCTCAAGCAAGAAATGGAAAGACAACGTTATTTTACAGCTGTGAACACATGAAGAGAAGTATAGCCAACAAATATATGATATAGCAACAATTGTATACAATGTGTGGAGAAATCAATCACTCCAACTAGGCAATGGAAGCCTCAATAGAGCATATACAAGGAAATACAAGAGCACTGCTACATATGAAAAGCCCTGGCTAAAATAACGCAGTTTATAGGAGATACTGCTGCATACAAAATGAGAATAGGATGATATGATAATATCAGCTCAAAGAAATTAGGGGGAGCAAGCTCTCAACCCCTAAAAACACTAATACAACACTAATACACAATCCTTAGAAGGATTGGATGAAATAAAAGTACAAATGGAAAATTTGTAGAAATGCCGGAGTTGCTGGGAAGTAGCTGCAACTCTAAAAATACTAGAGATGGTCGATGATGATATGCAATCTAAAATAACCTCCTCCAATAGATCTATCAAGTGCAAGGCTGATCCTGGCACTGAAGATCTCCTCCTCCAAATGGTGGTGCAACCCTTCACTGCAAGTGTGCACTGAAATAACGTAGTATGGAGAATGGACTGCGCTGTATATGATGTGAGATGCTTCGCCTTGGTGCCAAGATATGAAAATTAGCTCGGAAACCTTCCTTCTAACCTTCCCAAGGAATAAAGACTCACTCCTCTGAAAGATGAGACAAGGAATGGTGTTGTAGAACCCCTCCACTACAACACCCAACAACACTACGTTATACTTCAGCAGAAATAACGAAGTGACTGAATAATGGATTTGGCCTTGAGCCAAGATGTGGAGAAAATGAAGTGCAATCCTTCAAGAGGCCTCTCAAGAAGGAGAGGAAATCCTAAACAGGAATCCCTCATGCTAAGCAGCACTACAACTCAGCTGAACAGCTGGAGATTGCAATTTGTCTGAATAGAAAAATATCAAATGATCCAAGATGTCTCACTATGGCTGCCTCTTCCTCCTTTTATACAAGTGAATGCCTCTTGGCCATGGACCGCACACACTAGGGTTTCTTCCACAAGGAATATTCCTCCCTCTCAAACTACGTTGTGTTCTCATGCAAGCTACACCTCTTAGGCAGTGCTGTTGACTTGGTGAAACTTGACCTTGTCCTCATGCAAATTGCCCCATTTTCACACTGGAAGGTGAAAAATAAGCTGCTCCAATTATCCTTTTCACATTATGAAGGATCTTATTCCTATTCATGGGCCCTTTACCCATTTTATTCACCTCCTAGATGAAATAAGCAAAAATTAATGTTCCAATTTTCTTCATGAAAATTTTGGAACATTACACTAACACTCCTTAGCACACATTGGCACACATTGGAACACCCTGGAACTTGGAACAACTTGGCATGCTTTCCTAGCACTCTATCATGCCTTGGAATTGCCTAACATAGCTTGCCACTCCCTCCTTAGCACACCTAGAACTTGCTAACACTCCCTCCTTAACACATGGCATGTCTTGGCACTATCTGGCACATATTAGCACACCCTGACACTTCTTGAAATGCCATAGCATTCCCTAGTATGCCTTGTCACTCCCCCCTTGTCACACTTGACACTCACTAACACCTCCAACACACCCTCTTATTCATTCATTTCCATTCTGTTTGACTCGATGATTTATGTTTGATGTGGTGCATGTCTAGAAAGAGTTCCTTTAAGAGAATAAAAAAATGATCTCACCATTACTGACTTTTCATCTCTTTGTAGTTCAACTTGTTTCTCCGTTTGTTTCCTTGACTGTCACTAACACGCGTTGTCACACCCTTGCACATATTGGCATGCCTTAACACATGGAACATCTGAGCATGTTTGACATGCCTTTGCAATATATGTCACATATTAGCATTCCCAAGCACGACTTGACACTCATTCCCTAACAACTAGCCTTACTTGGGAACCTTACATTCCCTGGAAAACCTTGGCACTCCCTAGTTGTCACACCCTCATAGATAGCCTTATTTTTTTTGCAACTTGGGAACCCAACCAAGTCATTAGCAAAACAATGTTGTGCCCGACCCAAAGTATCCCTTATCCTAAATTGATCTTTCCACACCTTATCAAAACCATATACTACCCTCTTGTAATTATTATTTTGAACTTCTCCTAAAACACTTCATCCTTGGGACAACTGGAATTCACTAACACTCCTTGGCACACAATTTTATTCGTTCATTACCAAGCATTTTGACCTAATTCTCCATTGTGTTCCCCTGGAACTCCCTAACAATCCTCAACATACATTGACATTGTCTGCCATGTGTTAGCACACCTTTCCATTCCTTGGCATGCCTTGGTACTCCCTAAAACTTCCTAGCACATGTTGGCACACCTTGGCACCTGACACATCTTGGTCGCATGCCACTCTTGCACTCCAGAATGACTTAGCGCTGCCTGGAACACCTTGCCACTCTCTCCTTAGCACACCTGGAACTTGCTGGCACTCCCTGTCACACACTCTTATTCATTCATTTCCATGCATTTTAACCTAGTGCTCCATTGTGTTTCCCTATCACTCCTTAACACTCCTTAGCATGAATTGGCACAACCTAGCACTTGAAACATCTTGGCATGCTTCCCTAAGACTCTAGCATGCCTTGAAACTACATAACATACCTTGTCACTCCCTCCTTATCACACTTGGAACTCGTTAACACTTCATTTCAATGCATTTGAAACTATTGTTCCCTTGCATTTCCCTAGCACTTGGACCTAACACTCCCTAGCATGCATTCGCACCACTCCTTGGCACTTGGCATATCTTGGCATGCCTAACATGCCTTGGAATTTTCTAGCATGTGTTAGTATTTCCTGGAATTATTTGGCACACCTTAGCACTCCCAAGTTGTCATGCCCACATAGATAGTCTTACTTTTTTTGCGACTTGGGGAACCCAACCAAGTAATTGGAAAAAAATGTTGTGCCCAACCCAAAGTCTCCCTTTATATGAAATTTCTTTTACCAACCCCTTATTGTAACCATAGGATTCCCTCCTACAAGTCCTATTATGACCTCCTCCTAACACACTTTGTCCTTGAGACACCCGAAATTCGTTGACACTCCTTGGCACACACTCTTATTTGTTCATTTCCATGCATTTTCACCTTGTTATCCCTTGTGTTTCCCTTGCACTCCCTAACACTCTTCAACACGCACCCCCAAGGCAACATTAACATGTGTAGGAATGCCTCTTGTTGCAAAACTTACAACATGCAACCATTACAACTATTTGGGTTTGCCTCCCAAGCTCAGAGGGAGCAACAATTTGTTTAACGAAGGTAGAGATGTATCATCATCCAAGCTCTGCAGCTCACGTATATTACCCAACGCAGACCTTGCATGTCCTACTGCTTCAATACATTACAAGTACCAAATTCTCCTTTGGCCTTGATCACAACAACTCCTTCAACAATCCTTCTTAGAGCCTCACTAAGGTTCCAAAAACCATAGACAAAAGTCATACGTGAATTATGTCTGTTGATATGGTGTATGCCACATAAGTTTCAGGTTGGTGACGAGTTATGGTTGGACTTGCATAAAGAGCAATTGACAAACTCCCAGAAGAAGCTCATACCATTTTGATACGAGCCTTACACCATCACCAAGGCTATGGGTGAGAATTCTTTTGAGGATAGTCATAGGATGATTTATATTACTTCAAATGTATATGTTAGGATGATTTATGCTTGATAGGGTGCATGTCTAGAAAAAGTTCCTTTAAGAGAATGAAAAATATGATCGCATGATTACTTACATAAGTAATTGTGATATCTACCCGAATGACATGATATAACTACATAAGAGATTTTTAAAGTGACATTTTAAAGGTTTTTTTATATCAAGGTATGTGGATCATTATGTTTTTTTCCAAAGAATTTACATATGACTAAATTTTTTAAATAGTACATCACTCTAATATTATTTCTCTGACATGCTCCTAGGTTATAATTCAAATCATCATAGGTACTAAAATTCATGAAACTCTTGTTTTTTGCTCTAAATAACTAAAACTCAAGTGTGCTACTCTTAATATTCAAAATTGCAATATTGTTAAGACTACTTCCTCTAATTGTTATTGTTCCTCCATAAGTAAGCTGACTACGAGGTGGACTTGAACCATTATTAACATGCTAGTGTAATGTTACCTATTTGTATTTAAGAAGCATAAGGGGCAGGGTTGGTATAAGGCCAACTTTGCTATTGTCTAGTGCCATGCCCACTACTAGGTTCTCATCCTCTGCTGGCCTTAGGATATGGTTTCCCATTAGTTCATTTGATTCTTTCTCATTCACAATCTCATCCTACATTGTGTGGAGTATCGAAATTTGCTGATTTTGCTGATTACTTAAAACTACTAGCATTACTCTGACAAATGAGCCTCGGATTGAGTCACTCTTTGTAATGACAAAACGCTCTCGGGTTGACATATTAATGTGAGGTAATTAGAGTGTAGAAAGAGACCCTTATAGCTCTACACATTGCATCCAACCTGCTATTTTGTAATCACATATCTCTCGTAACCTCACTCCAGTGTGCTCATTAGACCTCATTGAGGTGCATTGACTATCACTCTTTATTGAGCTATATTTTATCATCAACCTTTTGTTTCACAACCATCAGCTCACCTTTCCCATTGAAATTCTCCAACTCTCTCATCCTCACTTCACTACTCTCTTCCTAGTTAATCTACTTTTGCAATTCCTCATTGCCTTCTTCCTTTGCTCACATCAAGTTCAACCACCACTCATTAGTTATCTCTACTTCCTCAAAACTTATTCAACTTGATTTTTAGCTTTTATGTTCTTCATAGCCATTTATTCATTTGAACTCTCATCTTTTCCAGCCCCATTATAACCCATTACTTAATGAAAATTTTTACACCACCATACCATAATCAAAAATTTATTAGGAAACAAAATTTCCTTCATGAACAATCCTTGTAGAGTTTGTGTTCAATAATCTCTCTCAAAGCCCCTTTTCCTTAGCTTTTGAGTAAAACTAGTTCATGGGATTTTTGTTTTTTGAATATCAAACTTTTTCGTTTCCCTCGCATTGCAGGGTTTGTCCAACAAAGGAGGAGGAAGGGCGCGTCCATGTTATCCCAACTCTGATTTGATACACTTGGTTGCACTCAAGAAATTGGATTCCCGGTGCCTCCAATCACGGTGATTTCATTTTACAGAAGGAATTTGTCAATTGAACTCAAGAAATTGGATTCCCAGTGCCTCCAATCGTGGTGAATTCATTTTACAGAAGGAATATGTCCCTTCAAAACTTTTCTAGTCCAGCACAACGAGGCACTTAAGAGGTTGTATGTTCAAGATTCCACGGAGGAAGACGAAATGGAAGGCGTAGGTGATAATATGTTGAAGATTTTGTTGATTCTCCTATGTTCATGAGCGATTCCTACTGAAAACAAGCCATATTGAAGCATGTCTACCATGCCCAAAATTCAAAAGTTGATGCTAAGACAAAATAAATGAGAATTGTTCAACACATTTTAGTGATTTGTAAGAACCGTGGGATAACTATCACCAACCAGTGAATTGATACAGATTAGAAAGAATTTATGCACATTTTAAGCCCTTTCGTGATTACAACCTGAGATGTCACGGGTGTGGGTGCCTCTGCTACTTTGCTGGTCTTTAACAATGAACTAGGATGTAGCAACCACAACATATAATCTCTCTGTATCATTGGACGATCTACCAAGAATGGCAGAAGACAAGGAGGCTACATTGGCGAGAAAGGTATTCATTTCTTAAAACCCGCACTCATAAAACAAAAGGAAATTGGGGTGATAGGGAGGTTTTTAAATCCTTGACTATCTACTGTTTAGATAAAATGTAATATCTATTTCTAAATTTGCATAGATCGAGTTTAAAAAATTCGGGGAATGGCTGCTCATATGCAACATGTTATGAAAACAATGTAAATTGTGGTGATTGGGAGCTTTTTCTAGCCCTTTCTATTAAGATTAAATTTGCACTAGGTATCTGAATTTGAAGAGTTTCACTTTAAATGCTTTGGCTCATGGATGTTTAGATGAAATATGGTATAAAAACATAATAGAATTGCGGTGATTGGGAGAATTTTGTAGCCCTGTATTTTTAGATAGAATTTGGTGTGCATTTTTAAATTTATGGAATTTGGGTTTAGAAGCTTTGGTCATGGTGTTTAGATGAAATATTTTTTGAAAACAAGATGGAATGGGGGCAATTAGGAAATTTTTTCTAGAACCAACTGTTTAGGTAGAATTTGTAGAGCATCTCTCAATTTTGAAGTTTCGCTTTAATAGCTTTGGGCTATGGCCATTTAGATAAAATATTTAATGGGAATATACTAGAACTCATGTGATTGGGATATTTTCCTAGCCCTGGCTATTTAGATAAAATTTGTAATGTATTTTCAATTTGCATAGTTTGGGTTTAAGAGCTTCCAGTCATGGCTGTTTAGATGAAATATGTACAAAAGAAAATAGAATTGGGACGAGGGGGAGTACTTTCTAGTCCTGACTGTTCAGATAAACTTCACTATACATTTATAAATTTGCAGAGATTGACTATGAAAAATTTGGGTCATAGATGTATAGCTTAAGTATGTTATGAAAAAAAAAAAAAATTGTGGTGATTGGGAACGTTTTCTAGCCTTGACTGTTGATAAAATTTGTTTCATATTTCCAAAATATGCAAAGACTGGGTTTAAGAGCTCTGGGCCATGGCTATTGAGATGATATGTGTTATACCTTTCTATATGTCCAGGGATTGGGTTTAAGAGTGTTTTCTTGATAACAAAACAAACTTACATATGCAACAATGGATATAAGATAAGGTTTAATGAGATACCTCCACCTGGAACCAAAATTGAATATATCGTTCCAGAGTGGATAGATGAAAAGCCGAGCATTAAAGACCTCCAAGAAGTGTATGGTTGTGAGCTTCCAAACACAATAATAATACTGCCTTTGCGGCCTGAGAAGGTTGATGTCGTGAAAGAGCAACTAGCTAATATTCATCCCGAAGTAATTATGCTTATGTCTAAAATCAGAAAGATGTATGTTCGTGATAATAATGAATACTTCGCACTGAGCAGGGTTAATGCAATCTGAGTTTCACAAGAAACAACATTTAGAACTACCAAGAATGAACACAATCAATCATTTATTCGTCACAATTTAAAAAATAAATAAAAATAGAAATCACTTATGGAGATATTCACTTCAACTTATCATGGAATTGAAACTCTAAAAATGAGTTCTTGGGATGGAGAAAATTTCATAAGGAGCAGGCATATATTTCTTCCTCCCCATCACATATTAGAGTGAAAACCCTTGACCAGAAATAAGCTTGAAGAATTTTGATTGCTAAACCACTTTCACTGGAAAGATTTACTATTTTCCCACATTTGCAAGGCTTGATATATCATATGAGGTACCCCATTATATTGGCATGGGATTGAGAGGGCCATGATGAATGAAGAAACTGATTAAATACTCAATTAAATATTTATGATAGCATAGTAACATTTTTTACTACAAGTTCTAATCCCTTTTATATTCTTCTAGGCAGCTGAAATGTCATTTTTGTTGGGTTGAAATATTGTCATGGATATATGCACATAAAGAAATTTGTAGCAGACAAATTACTGGATGGTTAGTGAAGAAAATACATTGCAATGCTAGCATCAAAAAGTCTCTTGTGGATATTTAAGAATGTTAGGGTGACAAATTTCATGGCTTGGCCTACATTCAAAGATGGATTTGTTCAAGTTCTTGACTATTATCTTTTCCAGGAGTTCCATTTTAGCAAATAAACAAAATTTAATTCCATGAATACTATTCACAGGTCAATCTCAAAATCAATACCCCAATTGAACGCATCACAACACAGGCCCAACAAACAATCTTGGAAAATAGCTTATAGCTCCCTCCATCTAGTGGCTTCTGCTCTAATGCTTTTCTACTATCAATTTCCAGCCAATCCTGCTGACTTCAATCCCAAGAATTTAATCTGTACCAACAATGGGTTGAAATCTCCCTTGAAGATTATATAGTTAGGTCTAACATTAAGTTATAGTCGTTTCTATAAAAACAGGCCTAAAATTCAACTAGTTGTGTTGTAAGGGGTTTGCAAACAACAAAGAAGATTTCCATGCCCATGTTTTTTAGACATTTAGCAGGAAAATCTAAGGGCTCAAATGTAAATACATGTTGCTTAGCTATGTATGTTTAGCTACGTGTGGTCTCACTATGGTCTGGTTGGCCCAAGCCAATTTCACTATGATTCAGAATCCTTGGTGGTAATGTTGAGTACACAAACAGTACAACCTCATTAACAAATTAGGCAGTAACTTAAAAGGGAGTAATAATTTATCCATCATATTTATATACAGAGTTCAACCCTTTGAACCTCAATCATTTTCATGCCACAATGACTTATAAAAAATGAAATAGCATCTCTACACCAAATCTGACTATATCAGGAGAATTTTCCAAAACAATTTAGCTATTTGGAAGAACTGTAGGATAACAATCATCAACCAATGAATTGATACAGATTAGAAATAATTGATGCATATTTTAAACCCTAGTGCCATTCCGAGACACATTCCTTTCTTCACAAATTCCTTTTTTTGACAAATTGAATATTATGATTTATAATCTTGAAACTTCATTTCTACTAGTTGGCTTCGTTGTATTATTCCATTATTAGTCTATGGAACTTTGTCCTATTCCATTACCTCTTAACACATAAGCAGGACTTGAATAGGGTTATTGTAGATGAAATTTATAGATATAGTACATTACTTCTCCTCCTGTGGGCCTTAGAACTATGATGGATTTGTACAAGGAGCACTTCATGCCTACATAGGGTTTGGATGCATGCTCTTGGGTTTTTCTTGGCCATTTTAAGGTCTTCCATGAGAGAAACAACAACATAATCAGCCCCAACCTTGCTAGTATGACGTGTTCACCTTATCTGAAGTTTCAGTTATTTGAAATTGTGGTTATAATGAAATTGCAGTGATAAGGAAAGATAGACTGGAATTGTGAGTTTTGGAAATTATTCAAATCTGTTAAATTTGTCTATTATATTTAGCAGAGGAGGATCCCACAAGGTAGAATTTGTATCTCCATCTGTGATAGTGTTTGCTAGTTTGGTTGAATTGGGTATATCTTCCATTGGAAGAAGTAACAACAATATTTCATTTGTTTTTTATGCTTCTTTCTTGGTTCTTGTTTGGGTTTTCTTGATTTTGTGAGTTTCTGTTTCCATTTTGTTATTGTACGAGGTCATTAAAATATGATTTATTTTGTCTTTGAATCTGACCTTTGTAAGCTATGCTCTGCATATTATTTGGAAGTTTTTTTGAATTCATTGAAGTGGAATATAATGGATCTTCAAAACTAAGTTGATTGTGGTTGTAGACAAATTTCAATGTTGAGAGCAGCCATTATTTCTGCATATGGATGGAACTACCATTTAATCAAATCATTGTTAGTGCATATGGATATGGTTCCTCAGCCTGTGCATAAGTATCTTATTTTGAATCGACTTTGAACCCACTAGATACTGATCGTTCCTCCCTTCCATGAGAATGGTGGTTGCCTAATAGTCGTATTGTGTTGGGTGTTTGATTTGATTGTCATGTTTCAAATTGTAATATTAGGGGTTTGGTTTCATTGGCATGTTTCAAATATATCATTGGTTGTGAATTTGCAATTGGATTCGCATTGTTATGTAAGGTGGTTGTCTGAGTATGTTTTTGTGTTCATAAGGGACAAAGAATTTAGTGGACTCTAACAGAATGAGTTTTGCAATATGCTGCATTTTTGGAATGATATTTTTGTGAAACCAACTCCAAAAATAAAATAAAAGAGATATTAGCGCCTTAGAAATAAGACACTTCGAGGGGGAAACCTCCAATACATTACATGAATGAACAATTCTTGGATGATACAAATTACAAAACCTCCTTTCTATATATAGGAGTCCATGGGGCCACAATGTAATCCTGGCCGACCTAACAATAATAATTTAAGGGCACAATAATAACAATATGGGGGTTACAGGGGTACAATAATAACAATAAGGGGGTTACACTAACAACAATAAGGGACTATACTAGTAATATAGGGACCTAACATGCCCCTCTCCTTCAAAAAGTGTTGTCCTCAACGCTTGAGTAGCTCTGGGTGCTTCTGTATAAAATTCTCATCCTCCCATGTAGAATCTTCAGTGGGTAAGTTCTTCTACTTGATGAGATACTCTGAAATTGATCGATTTCGTAGCCGTCGAGTTCTTGTTTCCGTGACCGCTTCAGGTTCCAATATGATTTTTCCTTCCTCATCAAGTTCTGGCAATATTGTTTGAACTGGAAGATTTTCACCTATAACCTTCTTTAAGCATGAAACATGGAAAACTGGATGCACTCGTGAAGAAGCAGGAAGCTCCAATTTGTATGCCATAGTACCAATCTTTTGCAACACTTTGTAAGGACCATAGTACTTTGGCGATAATTTATTATCCTTCTTAGCTTGCTTGAGGGACATTTGTTTGTATGGTTGTAGCCGTAAAAATACCCAGTCTCCTACATCAAAGCTTCTCTTGCTGTGATGTTGATCTGCTTGTTGTCTCATTCGATTTTGTGCCAAAGTTAGGTTATCCTTTAAGAGTTGGAGAACTTCTTTTTGATGCTCGATGTGATCTTCCACTGCTTGAACCTTCAAATTTTCTCTTAAATATGATGTGATGGATGGTGGATGATATCCATAAAGTGCCATAAATGGGGTCATTTTTGCTGCAGTATGGAAGGAAGTGTTATACCACCATTCAGCGAGAGGTAACCACTTGACCCATCGTGTTTGTTTATCAAATACAAAGCAACGAAGATATCCTTCCAAACATTTATTTGCTATCTCAATTTGACCATCAGATTGAGGATGATAAGATGAGCTATGAGCTAATTGAGTACCCAAACAAGAAAATAACTTCGTCCAAAAATTTCCAGTAAAAATGGGATCTCTGTCGCTCACAATAACCCTTGGGCTTCCATGTAGCTTTTGAATTATGTCCATAAATATAGTAGCAACTGTACTTGCTTTAAATGGATGAGATAATGCACAAAAGTGTGCATACTTGGTAAGTCTATCAACTACCACCATGATGACACTCTTTCCTTCAGACTTAGGTAAACCCGTGATAAAATCCATTGAAATCTCCTCCCAACGTTGACCTGGAATGGATAAAGGTTGTAGAAGTCCTGGGGTCTTAATTGTTTCCACTTTATTCTGTTGGCAAACCAAACATTCCGCCACAAACTTTCGAATATCAGATTTAAGGCCATCCCAAAAAAATTCTTTCTTCACCCCGTGGTAAGTTTTTAAAAATCCTGAGTGTCCTCCTAAAGGAGAAGTGTGCAATTCCAGAAGAATCTTTTGTTTTAGTTGGGAATTCTTACAAAGATATAATCGATCTTTGTACCATAAGGAATCATTTTTCCAACTAAATGTATCAGATGTACTAGGATCTTGCTGCAACTTTTGAATGAGTGTCCATACATCTTTGTCCTTCTTCCATTCATCTCTTGCTTCGGTTATCCAATCTGGTTGGATAATAGAAATGACACAAAGCAATGCTTCCACCTCTTCATTCTTTCTTGAGAGTGCATCCGCAACAACATTTAGCTTCCATTTTTTGTATATTATTTCAAAGTCATAACCCAACATCTTTGTGACCCATTTTTGCTGCTCTTCTGAAGATAGTCTTTGTTCCAAAAAGTGTTTAAGACTATCATGATCAATTTTTACCTTCAAGTGTCTTCCCATTAGGTAAGTTCTCCATTTCTTTAGTGCATGCAGTATTGCTAACATTTCCTTCTCATAAATAGGTTTCTGTAAATACTTTCCTTTGATTGGACGACTTTCAAAAGCAATGGGTCTTCCTTCCTGCATTAAAACTGCACCAATTCCATTTCCTGAGGCATCACATTCCACAATAAAGGTTTTTGTGAAGTCCGGTGTAGCTAAGACCGGTGCTAGGCTGCCTCTTTAAGACGTTCAAAGGCCTTAGTTGCTTCAGGAGTCCATGAAAATGCATCTTTCTTCAATAATGTTGTTAGAGGTGCTGCTATTCTCCCATAATTCTTAACAAACTTGCGATAATACCCCGTTAACCCGAGAAATCCTCGCAACTACTTTATGGTTGTGGGGACTTTCCATTCCTTAATGGCTTTAATTTTGTTAGGGTCTACCTTAACACCCTCGTGAGATACAATATGACCCAAATATTCTACCTCTTGTACTCCAAAGAAACATTTGGATGTTTTTGCATATAATTGTTTCTCCTGCAATAGTTTGAGCACCCTGTCAACATGTTGAACATGATCCTTCCAAGACCCACTGTAGATTAGTATATCATCAAAAAATACTAGCACAAATTTTCTAAGGAAGGGTTTGAAAATGGAATTCATCAACCCTTGAAATGTAGAAGGTGCATTGGTAAGGCCAAAAGGCATGACCAAAAAATTCATAATGACCCTCATGAGTTCGAAATGCTATTTTTGGAATATCTTCAGTCTTCATTCTAATTTGATGATATCCTGAACGAAGATCCAACTTGGTAAAATAAATTGCACCATGTAATTCATCCAATAATTCATCAATCACAGGAATGGGAAATTTATCTTTAATGGTGAGCTTATTGAGCTCCCTATAATCCGAACACATGCGCCATGATCCATCCTTCTTGTGTACCAATACTACAGGAGCAGAGAAAGAACTTTGACTAGGTTGAATTATACCCGCCTCTAACATTTCTGCAATCATACGTTCAATTTCGCTCTTTTGGATATAAGGATATCTATAAGGCCTGATGTTTGGAGGAACACTTCCTGGAATCAAATGAATAGCATGATCATGATCACGAATAGGTGGGAGTCCTTTGGGAGTTTCAAACACCTTGGAATGCTTGTCCAAGACTTGTTGGAGATCTGCAGAAATAGATGATTTTGATGTTGGAACTTCTAGTGAGCATAATTGTGCAATTACGCCTCGCTGTTCTTTCTTTATAAGCTTTGTCATGACATTAGAGCTTATTATCCTTCCTGGCTTCCCCACAATACCCCGTAATTCGACTTCCTTTCCTTCTGAAAAAAATTTCAAGAAAAGTTTTTGAAAATTAAAAGCTACCGTCCCCAAAGATTGTAACCATTGTACTCCTAGTACAACATCATCACCTCCCATAGGAATGGAAAGCATTGGACTAGTCAATACATATTCCCCCATGGTTAGCTTGATATTATGGCATTTTTCAGAGAAATTTATAGTTCCTCCATTTGCAACCATCACTTGACATTCTGGTGCTGGGTATAGGAAACAATTCAATTCCTTGGCTACCTTACAATGAATAAAATTATGGGTACTACTCGAATCAATCAACACTATTACCTTTTTCTTTTTGATATGTCCTTCTATCTTGAGAGTTTGAGGAGTGGTAATTCCTGCCAATGCATTACACGATATGGTCAGACTCATTTCTTCCTCTTCTAGGGTTGGTTCCTGGTGTATATCCTCTTCTTGTTCATTTTCTTCCTCTTCACAATCTATGTAAAATAATTTCTTCTCAGCACACTTATGACCTTTAGTGTATTTTCTATCACAACTGTAGCAAAGCCCTTTTGCTCTTTTTTTCTTCCAATTGTTGTGGTGTCAACCTTGTAGGTTGTGGAAATCTAGGAGTAGCAACACTTCCATCTTTATAGAAGTGAGTGGTAGGCTTCCTTGTCGCCATAATTTTACATTCAATTTTTCTTGCCAACCTGAATGCCTTATCCAATGAATCAGGTTCCAAATGCAAACTTTTATCCTTTAAAGTACCTATGAAGATATCAATCCTGTGTTCCTCTGGAAGATCAGTTACCCTTATATTCAATTTTTGGAAGTCCTCAATGTGCTCCCCCACTGAACACTTTTGTTTGAGATTGATCAATTGGCTAAAGAAAGTGTTTCTCTTTGTATCCTCATAATGTGCTATCATTTCCTCCGTACAAATTGACGAAGTGACAATTTTTTTACGGGAGAAAAGTCATTGATACCATACAAATGTATTTTGTTCTAAATGTAAAGTTGCAGTGTGTACCTTTTGTGTGTTTTGCACATTATTGAGATCAAAATATTGCTCCATCTGTAGTATCCATATTACAAGATCCTTTCCATCAAACTTCCTCATATCCATTTTTGGAATATGGTGGTTCTTCCCTCCAACATTAGAGTTTATGAAATCACGATTAACATCTATTTTGTTCTCATCTTGAGTTTCCTCTACTATATTTTCACCATTAGGAAACATTTCTTGTATCAACTTTGTCAAACCTTCCATGTCTGCTTTTAGATCATTCTTCATGTTTTCCATCTTAGCTTCCATGTCATCCATCTTAGATTCCATGCTAGCTTCCATGCCATCCATCTTAGCTTCCATGTCATTCTTCAAACCATCCATCTTAGATTCCATGCCTTTCTTCAAACAATCCATCTTAGTTTCCACGCCTTTCTTTAAATCTTCCATGTTATTTTTAGTTGCTCTTTGCGAGAGAAAAATTTGTTGCACTTGCTCTTGTAGTTTTGATATGTCATGTTGCCATTCTTCGTCTTCATGAGTCATAGTAGAGCCTTCTAAAGGATTAATGGGTTTTGAATTCTTTTTAGGGGCCATTTTAGAATCCAATACTGATATCTATTCTACAATATGCCTTTGGAATTAATTCAACTTGATTCTTCAAGCAAGACTTATGCAATTCGGAAAAAAAAAATACACACATTTTACTTGCTTTTGAGGAGCTCGATATTGAAATTGACTTATCTCTATACTTGAAGATCCTCAATATCTGAAATTTGACCCTGTAGTAGTCCTCTGAAGCTTCTTTCAAATGCCACAGGTCTGACTTGATTTGGATATATCAAGGCAAAGTTATGTCTAATCTCCCACAATGACCTAATTATGGACTGGTTCAGTAGAGCTAGCTTGTATGACTTTCCACATGTCAATGTTTACTCCTTTGGCTCTGAAATTTATAGACATGAAACAACAGTCCGTGTACTTCCAGTTAATTTTTACAGAATCCTAATCCAATGCTCAGAGAGAGAGTTATGAAGATTTTCCCACGATCACCTAAATTCGGGAGCCTAAGCAAGACCTAACTTCCACATATCATATCTCCGGAAATATTGCGAACCAAGATCTAAAATTTTGCGATGTTGTTCCTCAAGATTTCAGATTCGCGCTCTAAAAATTTCAGCTTTTGAACCTTCGTAGAAAAAAAGTTATAGCAAAAATTCCGCAGTGACCTTTTTAAGTGAAATTCAGGAGTCTGCAAAAATCCCTAACTTCCACAGATTATATCTTTTAAAATATTGCGAACCAAGCTTTGAAATTTTACGACGATGTTCCTCAGGATTTTGGCTTCGCACTCTAAAAGTTTTAGCTTCTTAACCTTTGTAGGAAAAAATTTATAGCGAAAATTCCACGATGCATGTTTGGAGCAGCGAAACGCTAGAATCCAAAAGTCTGATACCAAATGTTGTGAAACCAACTCCAAAAATAGAAGAAAAGAGATATCAATGCCTTAGAAATAAGACACTTCGAGGGGGAAACCTCCAATAAATTACATGAATGAAAAATTCTTGGATGATACAAATTACAAAACCTCCTTTCTATATATAGGAGTCCATGGGGCCACAATGTAATCCTAGCCGACCTAACAATAATAATTTAAGGGCACAATAATAACAATATGGGGGTTACAGGGGTACAATAATAACAATAACGGGGTTACACTAACAACAATAAGGGACTACACTAGTAAAATAGGGACCTAACAGATATTGTTGATGGTGTCTTTGGTCTTCTAGGCTTCTCTCAAATTGTTCCAGAAAAATATCATTTGCAGCAACTGGACATTGTTTATCGGGCATCTGAATAAATTTTGTTCTCTCAAAAGAAAAATAATTTATTGGGAGCTAGCGCATTGAGTTCTGCAATATGCTCCATATAGGTTTGAGTGATATCATTTTTGGTGTTATTTCTATTCTAGGCTCCTGTCACATCATTCCAGAAAATATATGTTTACATCTACTAGACAAAATTGTAACTGCATTTTTTCCATGTATTGATGAATTAGCATGAATGATTATTTGTTGCTTGATTGCTATGGTATTGTTCCAAACCATAATCATGTACATCATAGTACTGTTGAATTATCATTGTCTGTTTTCCCAACTATGAGGTTTCTCTACTATCATTGATGTCTATCATAATCATGTGCTACTGTTAAAGGTTCTCATGGGCTGATTTGTGCAAGAGGAGTTTAGTAATTTGGCATTAAATTTGCAAGAAATTTTTTCTTTGGGACTTTTACCCTTGAGAACTAGATGGCATACCAAAATGATTTGGAGACAGGAAATAGGGTTGACAGTAGAGATGTGAAGAAGCATCTTTTAGAAAAAAGAAGTAGTTGGCGTAGCAGATCAAAATCTAGTCATCTTAGTGGTAAAGGGGAAAAAAGTGCAAGTGTTCACTCCTTCCAAGGGAGTTCTCTCGTTGCAATACTTGGTACATATATTGTTGCCTTGGGGCTTGTAGAGTTTGGATTCTGTGTAAGTTCTTTTTTTTTTATTTCTTAGTTTGCTTCTCAACCTTTTTCTTGAATACCTTTCAATATTCAAAACAAGGAAGGGTTGATTAAATTTCTCATGATTCTGGCAAAGTAATGTTGTAACAGGTTGAATATTCATCGCCTACTCAAAATGGGCTCATTGATGATATTGATTTAACCTTGTCTCAGGAATGTTTTCACTGTTAGATGATTTTTAAGGGCATGTATTTCAGTCAAACCTTTAGGATAAATACACAGACGATCATACATCTCTTAAGAAATTCATGGACCTATTAAATATCTATTTTGGTGCATTTACTATTGTCCAACGCAATCAAGTCCATAAGTTTTGAATACTACCACAAAAAATTTCAATTGTTGCCTACTCGGTTAAAGTGATTAATATTTCCCAACGAGACTACAGAAAGGCCCATTGTGACCTAAAACATGTTGAATTCTATGTTAGTTCTCTTTATTTGGATCATTATCAAATGTGGGAGCCACTGTGGGTGCAATAGTCAGTGGACAGGTTGCTAATTATATTGGATGGAAAGGAGTAAGTCCCCTTAATACTATGTATATCAAGTTCCAACCCTATCATTGCTCAAGAAGACTTGGATTTAGCTTAATTACTAATTTTTGTTTTTGATATTATAAATCTTTATTTCAAATAGATATCAGTTTGTTATGGGGACAATCCTCCCCTCATTTATGTGGTCTTAATAAGATTTACTTTTTTTTCCCTGGGGATTCATCCTTTTGATTCAATTTGGTAGGATTAATCTCTTCTATGTTTGTATGCAGGCATTATTTTTTTTTACAGAAACGGTTATGGAGTAGTTATATTCATCTTGGCCTAAATGCCGAAAATCTGATTACATTGAGGATGTCTATATCCTGTTGCATCTCACTGCTAAGAATGAGAATGCAGCTAAAGCTTGGAGACTTCTTCCTTGATGAGGAATCTATAGATTTGATTTCGGAGATTTTTCCAAGCTTCAAGATACAAACAAATTTATTTAAGAGCAAATAGTAAAACATGACAACAATCAGCTTATGGAATGGGTTCCCATGATTCTTCTTCGTCTTTCATCTTGACCCCAGCAGAGAGGAGGGCAACTTTATTGGCTTCAATGTCCGCCTCTTTGTTATGAGTTCGCAACACATGGTAGTAATTCAACTTCTGAAAAGCGTTTTCCAAACCCTTAATTCTGGATATCAGCCTTGCCAGTTTAAGATCCAAAGCTAGGGAGTTGGAGACCATTGCGTTTATAATGATCTGGGAATCACCTATAACATTAGCTTCACTTATATTTAATTATTTGAGGATCTTGAGACCTTGAAAGAGAGCCAAAGCCTCAGCTTGAATGTTGGATGAATGTCCAAGCCCCCAAGCAAATGAATGAATTTTTTCCCCATCTGGGCATACAACAATGCCTCCTGCACCAGCTTTGCCCGGATTGCCCTTTGCTGCCCATCAAAAAAGAGAGATTGCCTTGAATACGATGTGAGCCAGTCTCAAAAGTCAGTTTCATATTTCCTTATTTTCCAGTCTTTGAGAGGAGGGACGTTTCTAACTACTGTTTGAAATTGCAAATCAAGGAATGATCCCCAAGAAAAGTCATGTTGGCTGAGATTAGAATCATCTTTTACATCAGTCAAGCACTCCTTTAAATGACATTTAATCTTGTTTTCTAAGGCCTTGTGATTCTGTTTAGTATTTCTGAAAATTCTTTTGTTTCTTTCTAGCCAGATCTGCCAACAAATAATTTTTGGAAGGACAGCCCATGCAGTTCTGATTATCTGGTTTTTAGGAGGAGGGCCAAGATATCTGTTTTCCCAATTATAAAATAGATCAGCAGCGGAACAAGGAAGCAAAATGTTGGGATCCAGATTGTGGATGAAGGAGAACCAAATCTGCTTAGAGAAACTGCATTTAAGGATTAAATGGACTGTTGTCTCTGCATTTTCGTTGCACAACGAGTAGATGGAGGGACCGTAGAACCCTTTCCTCTGCAGTATGTCATGCGTTAGAATTTTTCCATGACAAAGGAGCCAAGCAAAGAAGTCGACTTTGGGCCACGAAGGAAAATGCCAGACACCATGCCAAGGTGCTGGGCCAAGGGGGACGTATGGCCTCTCTTTCAGCTTGGCATATGCCATGGAGACAACATAACCTCTGGCATTCGGCCCCCAGCCTTTCAAATCTCTTTTCCTCATGTGCGTGGGTGCTAAGCCATGAAGGAGATCAAGAAGCGTGGACCATTCGTTGTTCAGATGAGCCGGCACCTCAATACATTTCCAACCTGCCCAAACAGATTCGCTCCACAGCGAAATATCCCACAACGAACACAACCCCTCTCTATCCATCCAGCAATGCAGCGCTCTAATGGAGGCTCTGTCTTCAATTGGATCCATATTCATGATTTTATCAGTCCAGATGTTGATCTTTTTGCCATTTCCTAGAATCCAGAAGGAGTGCGCATTGATTAAAGGAGTAGCTTTAACATACAGTTTAAGGAAAGATGAGTTAGGCAGATGGATCACATTGTCTAAACAACTAGAACGAGGACCTCTGAAATACTTTTTCCAGAGAACCAATTGGGCCCAGCCAGGCTTGGGCGCAATAATCCTCCAAATAATCTTCGCTGCCATAGCTACATTCTGCTGACAAAGATTTTTGAAATTCAAACCACCCTCCCACAATGGCTTGGAGATGGTTTCCCAATTGATAAGGGGAATCTTGTTTTCATTCTGTTTGCCTCCCTTCCAAAAGAAACTCCACATGTACTCTTCCATTTTTTTTAATATACTTGCCAGAGAGAGAAGCACAAAAAAATGAAATAGAGGGAGGCTGGTGAGCACAGATTTTATTAGGACAGATTTACCAGCAGTGTTGAGCCAGGAGTAACCCCAGGCTTGGATCTTGGTCTTGAATTTTTCGAGTTGTGGGAGCCAGTATTTTCTTGCAGGTATTTTATGATAAATAGGAAGGCCCAAGTATTTGAAAGAGGTCCAAGAAGAGGAGGCTGCAAAACCAAAACATCTAGAAATAGTGGAGAGCAATCTGGGCGAAGTGTTCCAATTGAAGATATGCCATTTTTTATTATTTAAGACGCTGCCTCAGGCCTCACAGAATTCATCCAATACTAATTTGAATTTAGAGGCAGAGGAAAGAGAGGCAGCTCCCAATAACAGAGTGTCATCCGCAAATAAGGCTTGATTTATGTTTTTGACCCCTCTTGCAATGCACAATCCATTAATATCTTGATCTTGCATCTTTTTGTCTAACAGGAAGCTGAGGACAGAGGCTTGGATGACAAAGAGAAAAGGGGAAAGAGGGCACCCCTGCCTAAGCCCTCTCGAAGCTTTAAAAAATTCAGTGGCTCTTCCATTTACAAGAAGAGCAATCCATGGCTCCGAGATGCATGCCCGGGTCCATTTAATGAAATTTGCTCCAAAACCAAACTTGCTCATGACTTTTAAAAGAAAGCTATGATTTAATCGATCAAAGGCATTTGCTAAATCGAGTTTAATTACCATACCTTGTTCTTTTCGATGAAGACTTGAGTGGATTTCCTCTTGGACAAGGGTAAAGTTGTCCACGATCTGCCTTCCTTGGATGAAGCCTCCTTGATTCTCTGGAATTATTTTGGGAAGAATGAGCTTCAGTCTATTTGCAATTACTTTGGTGATTAACTTGTACCCTGTATTGCATAAGGAAATCAGACGGAATCTGCTGAAATTGTTGGCGCCTTTTTCCTTGGGGATGAGGGCTAAGAAAGCTGAGTTTGTGCTACCTCCTATTTTCTGAGTATTTTGAGATTTTTGAACCATTTTGAATAGATCCTTTTCAACAATCAGCCAGCAAACTTGGAGGAACCTGGCAGAAAAGCCATCCGGTCCAGGGGCCTTATCCGGATCCATGTCAAAAAGGGCCTTTTTAACTTCATCTTTAGTGACTTTGGCCTCGAGGATCTCGTTCATACGAGGAGAGATTGAAGAAGGAATAATGTCTAACAGATCTGAGTGTTGGTCCGGATCCGCATCCTCACTATACAAGTTTTGGAAGTGAGAAAAGGCTGCTTTCTTAATGTCTTCAAATTCCTTGTGGGTGTCGTTATCCTCCTTGATCTCAGAAATAGTGTTGAAGCTTTTTCTGGCCTGGGCTTGTTTGTGGAAAAAAGTAGAATTCCTGTCCCCTGCTTTGAGCCAGAGATTTCGAGATTTTTATCTCCAATATTCTTCTTCAGCTAAGCAGGCCTTATGAAAACACTGCTGCAGTTGAGCCTCTTGATCTAGCAGCTCCTCTGTGACTATAACATTCTCCATATGAATTTGATGAGAGGCAAGAGAAGATTTGATGGCTTTTCTTTCTGTAGCAGGGTTGGACAGGGTTTTGGCCCATCGTTTTAGAGCTCCTTTTACCCTTCTAAGCTTTTCCTCCCAGATAAATAAAGGAGATCCTTTGACTGGCTGACTCCAACAATCCTTGACTAATTGCATGAAGTCTGGCTCCTTGACCCAGGGGGGACTAAACCTAAATGGAATAGGCCCCAGATCCAGATGGGCCAATAATTCTAGCTTTATGGGCTTATGGTCCGAGATGCTGTTTGTGAGAATGCGCATTCTGGGTTCTAATCCTAGTAACAGAAAGGAGCTTTGTATGAAAAATCTATCCAATCTGGCAGCAATATGACCTAGGCCCACTCTTTTGTTAGACCAAGAGTACTTACCGGAGGAAGGTTTGATATCCAGCAAGTCCCAGTCCTGCATAAGATCCTCCACCCATTCCCTTGCCGGATCTCGGACTACACTGCCTCCTCTTTTTTCAGACGAGTGGACAGTGAGATTGAGGTCTCCAGCAATAATTATATTTTCCAGGTTTATCAAATATGCTTGGTGCCTTGTAGATTCCCAACAATCCTTTTTTTCCCCGACATTGACTGGAGAGTATACATTGAAAAGGCAAAAAATTTCTTTAGTGTCCAAATTCTGCATTTTCAGCAGCAACCAGTGAGTATTACTAGCCTCAAAGATGACTGCAAATTTGCTGGCATTCCATAGAGTGCCAATCCCTCCCGAGGCACCCCGGGCAGAGATTTCTCTTGCTTCACTTTTGAACCAAAGTTTCTTGCTTGCATGCAGGAAAACTACGTCTTCCAGCTTAGTCTCCTGGACGAGAAGTATATCTGGAGATTCTATTCTTATTAAGCTTCTCATGGCTTCTTCCTTAACTTTTCTCCCCATACCTCTACAATTCCAGGAGATGACCTTCATTATTTATGTTTCTGATGGGCTCCCTTGGAGCCTTGGGGCTGCTTTTTCGACATCCTAGGCTTTGAGGCTAGCAGTTTTTCCAGAGTTGGCTGACTGCCTTGTAGCTTGTCTTTGTAAGTCTCCTGCTCTCTTTTTTCCTTGTCAGTTTTGCGACCTCTTGTGGATCTCCTTACCGAGGTTTGAGACTCTCCTATTTCTCCTTCCTCCTCTGACTCGTCCGTTTCCTGCTCTTCTTCCTCCTCTTCTAAAGTCATATCTTTGGGATCTTCAACACTTGTTCCTTTAAGGGAGGCTGAGGGAGTACCTTTGCTTGGAGAGACTGGTTTTTGGGTCTCAATCTCCTGAATATCTTATGTCTGCTATCTCAGCGGATCAAATTTGTTTTCTTGTGCCTTTTTGGGAGGGGGGCGCTGAGCGTTAGCCTGAAGAGAGCCTTTTCCAGTGGGTCCTCCCGGTTTTTTCCCTTTGTGGTTGATTTTTGCGTGCTTGACTTGATTCCAACCCTCTTCATTCCCTTTCTCTGGCTCTGCGTTGGATGGACAGTTTCTAGCAAAGTGTCCATGAACATGGCATTTCCTGCATTTGAATGGCAACTGCTCACAATCCAAGATCTGCACATGAGACCAGTTGCCGACTTTGATTTTGATTACCTCTGGGAGACCCACCTCTAGATCTACTTCTACGCAGATTCTAGCACAGTCGTACTGGTCCTTGTTTTTTACCCGATCTATGAATTTCCTGAGAATATTGTCAATGTGTTTCAAGGAATCCCAGTTCCAGCAGTGAACTGGCAGATTTGGGAGCCGAACCCACACCGGGACAGCCGGATCAAAGTCCGGAGTCCATTTGTTCAGATAGAGGCCTTGAGGGCCCATGAAATATGGCCCATTCTGGAAGATCAAATATTTGTCTTCTTTGGAGGAAAATTCGAAGAGGAAGTACCCTCGCCCAAGAAAATAAGAAGTAACACTATGCTTGATCAGAGGAGCCCAGTTCCTGTTGACCCATTGCTCAGTAGTTTTCGGAGAAGGCCAAAGTCCCGTGAATTGGCCAATGAGACCACGATAAGCCAGAGACAAAGCTACTTGGATGGGGGTCTCTGGAGGCAAAGAGATCTCTGGAATATCATCGAGCTTCTTAACGAATTTGGATGCTTCGCTTCTTTTCTTCTGGGGCAAACCGGAAAGAAGCTGATTGAAAGCATCAATGGCAGGAGAAGAAGGCGGTTCCTTGGGAGAACCCTGCGTTTCCATAGGATCTGGCCTTATGCAGGCCGCCGCAGGGGCAGCCACGCTGCTGAGAAACCCTAGCGCATCTCAGAAACGCGCAGAGATGGCAATACCCAGTAGCTTCTATGCAGGCATTATTAGTGGCTTCCATTCCAAATATTATTGGGTGGCTTGTCATTTTTTTTTGCAAAGGCAAGTTAAACTACCTTAGAGAAGGGTCTTTTCTAGAAATTAAATAGTTTCTGGTGCATTTGGATTCTAAATTGGAAGCCAATTTTTTATTTGATCTTGCTATTGTTGCAAGATTCTTTATTCTTATACTGGGAAAGATTGTTCACAGGGTTTGGAGTTGGGGTCATCTCATTTGCTGTAAGTAAGACCTTTCTCACAAGGTTGGGAAATGGCTATTTCTCTTTGTTTTCAAACTAAGGAAAGTGAAGTGAGTCATTGGGGTCGTTGGAGAAAAATATAAAAAAACTGTGAGAAAAATATTTTGGGTTTCTTGTACCTGAGGAAAGGACGGATAAAGGGCTTTTTTTTTCATGTGCCTTCCACTTTGCAAAAACAATATTGTGTCTTAAAACTACAAAACCCCTCTTTTCATCACTATTATGTGCCTTTAAGTTAATAGTGAGAAACCAAAAGCTTTCTTATATAGGTTACAATAAATTTGAGTCAATCCACTTTATGAATGTGAGATAGACCGAAATACACACTAAAGTGAAACAAGACATCAAACACATAAAATAAACTAAAGCCCATCTGACTTTATTAGTGCCTAAATCTAGTGCCTAATTGGCCATTATTGAAAAATGAAATAATATTTACTTTAATACCCTCCCTTAATGGTCAATCTACTAACTACACCAAGCTTATCCCAAAATTTTACATATTTTTCAGGACCCAAACCCTTGGTGAGAATGTCTGCAGTTTGATTCTTTATAGGACAATACTATAATTTGATAGACCCATCTACTGGAAGCTATGTGTTGAAGTGGTAATATACCTCAACATGTTTGCTATGCTCATGAAAGACCATATGCTTGGCCAGTTTCATCAAGCCTTGGTTCTCACATCACAGGGGTGTTGGCTATGTTTGTTTCATTTCAATGCATCCTCTTGAGCCAAACTGCTTAGCATGCTTCTTTCACTACTTGATATTTTTCTTTTGTTGAAAAAAGGCCTCCCGGCTTGTGCATGCTGATTCTTGCTGGTCCATGTGACTACACCTATGCCAAGGCTAAAAACATATCCAGAAGTCTATTTTCTATTATCAAGAGAACCTTCCCAATCTGAATCTGTATACCCACACAAGCTAGGGTCTTTGCTTCTATCGTATAAAATGCCAAATTCAAGTGTCCCTTTCACATATCTCTGCACTCACTTTGTTGTTGTCTAGTGCTCTACCTTTGGCATTATCATGAATTTGGAATTGAAGCTCACAACAAAGCTCAAATTAGGTCTAGGGACTCTAAGATATATCAACCTACCAACTAGTTGCCTGTACGTTGACTCATTGAATGCCTTAGATTAAGTTTTGGTTGAAATTTTGAAACCCTTTCTCCATAGGTGTAAACGAGACTTTTTAATTTGTCATTCTAAACATGTCCAACAAACTCCTGGCATATTTTTTTGTGAGACAAAAATTTTGTTACCTATTTTCCAAATTGCTACAACCAGATTGTAGTGTGGGAGGCCTATATCTATCAAGTCAAAAAAAATCCTCATATTGGATTTGATGTGTTATTGAACTTGCCTCACTATGTATGATAATGATATCATCTACATGTATGAGAGAAATATGATATCATTACCAACTCTTTTCACACACATGTTGGAATCTAAAGCACTCCACTTGAACCCCTGTTCATCCAAATACCTATCAATCTTGATATGCCATGCCCTAGGTGCCTATTTAAAACCATACAAAGCCTTCTTTAGTCTGTAGATTGGATGCTCCATCCCTGAAACCTGCAAACAATATGGTTGATACATGCAGACTTCTTCCAACAAATATCCATTAAGAAGGCACTTTTCACGTCCATACAATCGGCCTTCTAGCCAAATTGTGCTAGCGTGGCTAGAACAAGTTGGATGGTGCTCATAATTTTTGTAGGAGCAAAGGTATCCTCATATTCAATGCCCTATTGCTAAGAAAACCCTTATGCAACCAACCATACTTTGTACTTGTCAAATGTACCATTTTCCTTGTACTTTATATTGTACATCCCTTTGCAGCCAATAGGTTTCTTCCCTAATTGATGTGATGTGAGACCACAAGTTTGATTTTTCATCAAACTCTTATATTTGACTACCATGGCTCTGTTGGAAATACTGAGAGGGGGTGAATCAATATTTATTTTCAATTGTTAATTTTACCAGTTAGATCACTTATATTTAGAACACAAAATGAACAATGATGGAATATATACTTTTATTAATTTCTTCTTTACAATAACTAAAGTAAAATAATGATATAGGGCTCCAACCATAGATGGAGACTCCAATCTTCCAGGCTCCAACTTGTATTGTGCCAAGCACTGAATTGGTATTTCCAAGGCTCCAACCTTGTCAAATTGAGGCACCAACCTCTAGGGCTCCAACCCCATCTTCCAAGGCATCGACCTTGTCTCTATGAGGCTCCAACATCTTGCTTCAATTCGTCTAGATATATTTGGTTATACTTCACGGCTCCCAATATCTTCTTCAACAAGCCCTAACAATCTTCGGCTATCCCCTCACTTAGTCTCCATGTCACTTCATCAATGACAACCTTGTCCTTCTCATGAAGGTGTCACCACTGCTCTTCATCGTACCCAAACACAAATCTCCAAGGTTACCTCATGATGACTAATGCATCATGATCTTCAAAAATATCTCAAAGAGTTTCTTCACAGGTTCCTTAATAGGTGCTCCAATGACGTCTTCAAAATTGTCTTTAAGATGCTCCAACAAGATTTCAACTCTTCAATAACTGCTGCAAAGAATCTTCTCCAAATATGTTCAAGTATGAAAGTTAACTTCAACAAGGCATCATGGATATCTCCAAGGCTGGCACACAAGATGTTCTTCAACAGTTCTGCTTCAATGGAAGGTAGCAACTCAAAAACGGAGATCAAGTCTATAAAGGTTGCCTTCCAATTTTTCCACTAAATGTTCTTCAAAAACTTCACTTGTCCAATGTAATGTTCCAAGAGTACTCTGTCTAAAATTTCCAAATGTTTCCAAGAATGTGACTATCCAATGCTATCATCCTTCCATATGATTGCTCCACGGTATTCAATATATATCTTCAAAACACTTCACCTCCCAATGGTCTAAATACTTTCCAAGACTTCTATTCATTCCATATCTAGTAGTCTTGAGGTGTTAAGGCCAGGTCCAAATTCTACAACTCTAGGTTATTTCAAAGGATGTCTGTTTCCACAATTGAGGACCAAGGTCTTATAGTTCTGAGGCATATATATAACTCTCCAGTAGTGCACAAAATTTTTATATGTTTGAGTTCTAAAGATGCACTAGAAGGCTGACCAAACAATGATTATTGCATTTAGGTGTTGTTTGATACACAAATCCAAGGTGTTGAAGGTATTCGAGCTTTCCTTGTCACAGGTTTGTTGTTCGAGCCTCAATTTAGCTGAACAAAATCTTATCAAAATGCTGCAAAAATCATCCTTCACTCTATAACACCTTCAAGCAAGCAATACAAGTACTGTCCAGAAGTCCGAGGTAGTGAACACTGTTTTGGTCACAAGTTCGAAGGTTTTTGTGTAGCCCTTTGTCACAGATCAAAAGGTTTCCAGCCCTTAGTCACAAGTCTGAGGTACTGTGAGGGTTTTACTTGATGTTTTACAACTCCTTATCATAGAATTTTAACCCAATCACTTGTCTTCAAAAACTCCTTAGTGGTTCCATAGTGTTGCAAAAAGGTTCAGCAATATAATCTGAGTTCTCTTGAGCTTCCCCTTAAGAAATTGTTCAAACAAAAGATTTTTAACTTCTCCTCAGCCTCCTGTAGGTTCTGTCTGAAATTCTGTGTCTTTTAACCAAAATTTTTCCTGCCTGGAATGAGGATTTACACTTATATTTATGATAGTTTCGACTTCTATGAAAGGACGCGACAGTTGGGTGAAGGAGCCGACATGAGGAATTGAGCTTAGGTCAGCTAGAAATAAAAATATAATATTAAAACTTGAAAATTCATTTTCTCTTTAATTAGTGGGAATTTTTGGGCAAGTGATAGCTCATTAGAAAGATAAAAATATACTCTATAAGATGGTATAGGAGTCAATTTTAAAGGATGCTTCTAAGGTGGTCAAAAATAATTTTCCTTTGTGACTATCCTTAATTTTTGTGTGTAGAAAGTGAATAGGACAACATGGCTTCTTCATTGCTTGGCTTCTCCTTTGTTTGTCTTCTCCATTGTTTGGCTTATCAATCATAGGATCATAGTGTCATCATGTAGGACATCCATGTCATCATGATAGGTATTGCATCATGTATTCAATAATGGTGCAGTAATATGTCATAGTGCAGCATCATCATTAGGAAAGTTCTAGGATAGTAAGATAGTCTTCCAACCACCAAATGAGATCAAGTGCATGCAACATTAGATCAAGTACGTCTTAGGGCTTCCTTCATTAGTGGTTTGACTTCTTCGTGCCTTTCCATATTCATTGATGGTATCATATTCAACCAAGAGTCATGTCATCATCTAGAACCAGACATCTCAAGAATATTGACATCTCAGTTAATGCCATATTGACATCAATGACAACCTTGATTAACAGGATCTTTCCCAATTCGGTCTCCCTTGTGCTTCCTCAAAAATCTTGACTCATAGATTTCCTTAATATTGACCATGAGAGCAAAGTTTACTGCGTTTTCTATTTTATCTTTCCACTCAATAATCATCCCTTTATCATTTTTCTTAAACATATCTAATGGTGTTGTGCCATTAATTGGGTCTCTTTTTTGATCTTCCTCATCCAAGTCAGTATTGTCACCATGACCTAGACCACCTATATCTAGATCATAAATTACTAGTCTAGGAGACTCATCATGCTCAAAATCTTCCACCCCCCTTCAAGTGCAGCTACTTGAAGCTTGACACTTGAATCCTTAACCCCTTCCAGCTTCTAAGTAATTCAAAACTTAGAAGTTTGGAAAGGTCCAACCTCCTCATCAACAACAACTTCAGTATTGAATCTTACCCTATCAGTGTCAATATCAATCAACCTATAAACCTTATAGTGTTGTTGTACCCTATAATCATTAGTGATGCTCTTTGGATCTAATTTGGTTATCTTCTTAGCTAAAATCCAAGTGTAGGCAATAGAACCAAAAACTTTAAGATGAATTACTTGGACTTTCTTCCAAACCATGGTTCTTTGTGACCTTCTACTTCATTGCCATCTTGGGAGATCTATTCAATAGGTATACTATTGTGAACATTGCCTCAACTCAAAACCTATCTGGAATAGACTTCCTATGCAACTTACACCTAGCCATCTTTGTGATAGTATAGTTTTGCCTCTCAACCAATATATTTTGTTGTGGAGTGTAAGGTGTAGTATATTGTCTTTGGATCCCATGTTTAGCACAAAATTTATTGAAATATTTTGAGTAGAATTCCCCACCAGTATCATATCTAAGAGAGGCAATATGACAACCTAACTATTTCTCTATTAATGCTTTGAACTTTTGAAATTCATTAAACACATCATATTTTTCTACTGAAATAATCAACAAACGGAAGGAAGTGCCTAGCACCAGTGGTTAATGTCATGTTTATTGGTCCACATATGTCTGAAAGTACCAACTGAAAAACCCTCTATGCTCTCCAAGCTTGTCATTCATAAAATGGTATTCAATGTAGCTTCCCTACTTGACAAGCTCTGCAAACTCTGTGGATCTTCTACAAAATGTTCGGAAGTCCATCTACTAGTTTCTCTCACGCAAACTAAGAGAGATAGGTCAAGTTGAGGTGCCCATACGTATGATGCCATAGGGGTGCTAGATTTTGCAATAACAATTACCTTTAACTTACAATTTCTAATAGGATCAATATTAAAAAATCTTAAGACAGTGAAAGCTAAGAGATTCATCTAAAATGGATCATTATAATATTGGACATAGAAAGCACTCATTGTTGCATAGTTTCTGAAAAGGTCAAATAACCTCAATTATATGTTGAACCTACCACTTAATTTGAGGTTCAAATATTAAGCCATCAAATTCTCAAGTGCAAAGGTGAAATAAGAAAGGTAAGAGTCACTATAGGAGATCAATGTTTCTTTTCAAATTTCTTCTTCCTTCAACTAGAGGGAATGATGAGATCCTAGGAGTTTAAACTTTAGTTTTTCAAACCTTGGGAACATATGACATGAATCATATTAAATGTTTATTTCCATTAAGCATGAGGGTAGAATTATTAACTTAAATGTTCTTTAACACAATCCCTCTATATTTGTCTCTTCAGATGTGATGGCACCCACTCTCATAAAGGACATGTTGGGAGTTTAAAATTTAGTTTTTTCAAACCTTGGGCACATATGACATGAATCATATGAAATTTTTATTTCCATTAATCATGAGGGTAGAATGATTAACTTAAATGGTCTTTAACACAATCCCTCTAGATTTGTCTCTTCAAATGTGAGGGCACCCACTCTCATGTTCACATTTACTAATATTAGCCTTTAGGAAAAGATAAGAAAATATAAATTGGACTAATGTATCAATCCATGTGAACATGATACCCATTCGCCCTCTCACACACTCAATGTGAAAACTTTGTCTCCTAAAGGACATGATTTGGGAAGTATATCAGTTGCCTCAAAAACTTAGGTTCGAGTCAATTCTTCATGCAACATGATGCTAAGAAGTTGCTAAGTTGTCTCCTAATATTATGCTAAATTGGTCAGCATCAGTTCAAAAATTATAGATGACTCTCATGGTGTTGCAATGTTATTTAATCTTACAAGTTGGCATACTTTCTTAGTCCCACACTGCTGAAAAAATTTCCTCAACTATTAATCCTAAAGAAGCCCAATAATGGGTGAACATGGACAGGCCAGCTTGACTTTTCTCACATGTCTTCCATCTCACTTAGACACTTATTTTGGGAACTCTTATACATTTACTATGTCATTTTGCTAAGGCCTAATATGGGCAAAATAAATAACAAGTGTATGCAAGCAACAACACACTTGACTAGATTAAACTCGACCTAGTCTTCTGATGGATGTAGATTTTAAGGGCTTCTTTCCTAATTCGAAATCGCTGAAGATATATAAAATAACGATTTCATTTGTCCTACAATTCCAATAGTGCACATGGAAAGCTTCTCTGAAAATCTCTTTTTTTGCATATGGTAGGCCTCTTAATAGACTAAGATTGTACTAGCATAATCCAAACATGACCTGCAAGTCACCACTGTGTTTTGGTTTTTGAAGGCTGTTGCATTATTGACTGACTAGTGAAGTATCAAATGGTGAATAAGTTTCAAGCTTTGGAGAAGTCACAATATATATTATAATTTTGTCTTGCAGATTGGCCTCTTGACCAATTTTTTCTAGGAATGCCTCTTATGAAAAAATGAGTTCTTTCCTAACAGGTTATGACCCTCTTGAACATACCAGGTTCACTAGAACATTGGAAGTAAATATCTAATGCGCATCATGCTACCACTACAAGCCATTGCAGAAAATAGAAACCAAGGTAAAAAAGGATCTACAGCTGCGTTGTAGACGTGTTATAGTGACAATACTTTCTTGAATGTCTATTCCAACATCCATAGCATTACCACAAATAATCATATTTTGTATTTAACTCCAAATAATATAGATTCCAAAAAGAAGTTGTCAATCCTAGTTTTACCTTGTGGCAATGATTTTCCTTATGTCCTGCTCTCATTTTCAGGCAAAAACTAGATTTCCTATATTGATGACGTTCCTACTGTAATATGACCAACTATCGGACAACTATCTCACTGTAATTCTAGATAAAATGAGCAGTGTACCCAAATAATAAAGAAACTGAAAATGATAGTAGATATTGCAGGGTAAGCAACTAAATAGGTAGTATACATGATATGTTATTCCATAATTCACTACCTTTCCCATTTATAAAATAGTTTCTACAAAAATTCCACTGCATATTAGTTCTTTATGTTGCTATTTATTGAGATTTTGGCTCGCATGAGGATTACAATCAGCCTTTCCACAGGAGATACATATGGCTTATGCAATTAGCATACCATTGTTATTACTGTAACTACCATTTCATGATAAGAAGTTACAGTTGAAACATTACATTTACTTGTTTTAGCTTCCTAATTGTTATGTATGGCATATATAATACCAGTTGTCCATTAGGATTCATACGTGACCAAATGAAAAAGGCTTTAACTGTTTCTAAATGCAAAAATGTGACAGGCTAGGATTGAAGGGATTTTGTGCAAATTATAATGAAAAATAAAAAAGTGAAGGCCTGCACCTCCAGTGCAGTGATAGTAGGGTTTCCTATTTATAATATTCTAGAGTTATTATTATTATTATTTTTTCATTTCTTTCTCGCTATTTTTCCATGGGCAAGGTGTTTCTCAAGTTTGTCAGCTCTGAATGCTAAACACGTTGCTTGATGTCTTGCAGTGGAAACACCTCACATCTTAGCATAGGTCTAAGTTCTAGTTCTGATACAATAGCGCAAATTGTGGAAGATTTGGTAAGTGCCTGCTACTGAAAGCCTTGCCAATGTGACCCAAGTGCTATTTGGCCACAACTAGAAGGTTAGTGCATTGGGCAAAAGAGAACGTTGTGTGCGTTGATGCTGCACACAGGGCATTTTTTGCAAGCCCTTTTTCCCATCATGTTTAAGAGCAGTTTGCATCTGCAAGATGCACATAGCATTCTCTTTGCCCAATAAAATAACCTTCTAGTGTTGCATGAGCTTCTAGCCTCTTTAGACTAAGGAACTATCCATAACTTTGTCACTCTTGGTTCGTATTTATCCTGTGAGTTTAGTCTTATTGCTAGACTTTTTCCTTCACGTTCCTTTTCAATGTTTTTGCCATAACCTCAGAGATACTTGGGTTTGGGGTTGTTCCCTAGATATCTCTTAGGGTCTGGACCATCCTCCTGATCTTCTGGCAACATTTCTATACCTCCAACAAGTATATCACTTATCATAGGCATTTTTGTTTCTCCAAAATGTTGTTACTCTCGCAAAAGGGTGCATTCTAATTGAAGATTCTTTCTCCCACAACTCAACATGTTGTGTGCAATGTGGTGCTCGTTGGGTGATTTCGATGGCTTCTAAAAACTAGTTATTAGAAAATTTTTCTAACCTCTTAGGAAGAAGCTACTTAGCGGTGGCTATTGTTCATTAGTATATTGAAAAATTCATCGTCGGGGATTAATGTTTCAAATTTATCAAGTGTCTCTTGTTTCATATTCAACATATTATCACAAAATCAGACCTGATAGGCTGCCAATCAAATCAATCTCATGTAACTGTTTCAAACCAATATTTTGATTGAGGCTTAGCCTCCTCAACCTGAGAGGGCTCTCTCAAGGATTAATGATTTTTGATAGAAATATAGATGGCTAATTCTATGTGGGGTAATAAGCAGATAAATGATAGATATTGGTTGAAAATCACATTAGCAAGTGCACATTAGGATTATGGAGTCAAACTAGCTTCAATAAAACCAAACAATCTACTTAGCATGGAAGTCAAGGCATATCAAAGTTCTAGTCAAGAGACATACATGTGAAACTGTAAAACACACAGTCAGTTTGTCTATGAAGGAAGTCAGAGCATAAATGATGAATTCTGAGTAACATAAGCAAACACCATTGCAATAGGGTAGTAAAAAGATGTAATTAGAACCACTATAACTCTCTATTAATCTCAAGTTGGCTAAGTAGAAAACTCTGTATTAAGCTGAAAACCAGTTAATTACAATGAACACAGTCTTTTGCCAAAATGTCCAACCCTTGGAATTTCGACTTCTTCATATTTTATCATTTACAACATAATATAACCTTATCCTAAGCTAGATACATCGAATTCCTAACTTTTGACACCTTGCCTAACCATATGACATGGTATTTATTACAAAATGACAACTGCAAATCTAATGAACAGTCCTATTACAAATAGGATTCAAACTCTTTAATCCTATTCATAACAACCTTATCTAAACTATATTACATCATTTGTCAATTTTATTCCCATAAGGTCAAATCTAGATGATAAGCTTCAACACTTTATGACCATAACACTGATCTCCATCAAAGTAGGAAACTGTCCCATGTTTTCTAGGTATAGGATTCTTTGTATTCTTGAGACACTCTAACCATCATGAACCCATCACTTCGAGGTTATTTGCTATTAGAAACCGAAGTAATACCTGCCCAAAACCATTCTTAAGTGCCAGCTATCCAAGACCACCATCAAACTGTTCAAAATAGCTGAAGTAGACCTGCGCTACGAAAACAACACAGTTTCGTAGCACTTTTCGTAGCACGACCTTTTAACCCTTTTGCCTTCAAAATTTTGGTTTCTTTCCTCCAGGATTATATTCATTGTCACTTAACACAACTTCCCTAGCAATTTTAGGTCATAATACACACATTTTCTCTTCAAAAATTTATGAAAAAGGGTGAAAAAAGCTGCTACAACAGTTTCGTAGCGCTTTTCACTCTTTTTGCACTATTTGCGCTACGAAAATGCTGAGTGAGCAGTTTTGCCCAGATTTCTTCAAAATTTAAACAAAAAATGTGCCAAAACTTCAAAATACCACTGGTTTCATCAAAACAAAAAGTCATATGTACTAAACAAAACATAATTTTCATGAGGTAATTTTCCATTTGATTTAGCTTTTGACTTTTTATTGATTGTCATTATGCACCTTTGTTTTTTAGCTCATCCTGAGTCAATTTTAGCTGCTACTCCAAATTCTCCATTTGGTCTCTAAGTCTTCTATTATTGGCTCTCAAGTGAGTATTTATTACTGTGACAAATTTTGCTTCCTTGATGGCTGGAACATTCCACGTTAAAAACTGTTCTGCACTGCTTGGAATTTCAGACCTAGGACTAGTTTGGCCTTCCCATACTGCCTTCATTCTTTTGAACTTTGTTTTCTCGATACTGTGATTTCTGTCCCTCTTTCTCATCATAGCAATCTCTTGATTTGCTAACCTCAATTTCTCCTCAAGATATTGACATTCTGTGATTTCTTCTTTTCCCTTTATTGTTCTACTGGATGCATGCTCCAATGTTGGTGATGAGAGATCAACCACTTCTTCAGGGACTTTGACTGTTTCAATAGTTTCTTGGACCTCCTTGCTACCTTCCTTGAGATTCTTAGCATGCCTAGTTAAAAGTTTCCTTTCTTGAAAGATAAAGGCTGCATTTTCAAATTCAAGTTTCTTTGCTGACTTATCCTTTTTCTGTTTGTGTTCATCTACTCCAATGAAATTAGCTTGCACAATGGGTGATTCCTCTATATCAATTGCATGAAGGATATCTTCTAAATTTCCCTTTATCACTGGGGTGTCCTCTGTACCTGAAACAACTATTTTTCCCTTTGATACCACTGCTTGGCTTCTTGTCACTCTCTTTATTTCTTGCTTGCTGGAAACTTGTTTTTGTTTTGCCTCTTTGACGCTTTTTGACCTCTGTTTTGCAGGTGATGGATTTGCTGCAACAAGAACTTATTTCTTCTCTATCCTTTTGTCAACTTGTTTCCTTGGTTTCAACTTTACAAACCTCTTTGATTTTGCAACCATAGGCTGACTAGACTCTGCTACTGGTGGTGAAGGAGTTCCTTTAGTTTTAGGGTTTCTAGTTGGGGTTAGGGTTTCCAGCTCAAAACCATTCATAAACAAAAAGGAAGACCAATCCCTGCTTATTTTCTGAAGCTCATTCAAAACCAATAAATTTATCAAACCATGGTGAAACAAAGATGTTTCACAACCATCAAATTTGGCTTGTACGTTATCAGCCATTTTGGCAAGGCTCCTATGCAAATAAAAGGGCAAATCTAGTGATATCATATCTGTGAAATGCAGAAGCAGCATAAAATGATAAGTATAAACTTTATGGTATCTACCTTCACATGTAAAGTATATTTGAATGTTGAACAACAACTTTGCATAGGTGTCTTTGATACAGCTTCTAAGTATTGCCTTATTGAGGTCCATATCTACATACTCAGGTTTCATGAATTCCTTGCATGGTTCCATATCAAATTTAAAACCTTTAAACCAAGTTTCCTGTCCCCTTGGTATTTATGTCACAGAAGCAATAGTCTCAGGTGCAATTGGCACATTTAACATCCCAACTTTGGTAGTTGTTCCACTGAAGTTTAAGGGAAATTCTTTAGACACCTATGTGTGGCAACCCTGCACCTTTTCATAAAACCGAAGACAAACTATTTTGCTAAAAGCATCCATCACTGTTTGATCTTCAATTATAGCCTTCATATTTTTAGGCTCATATATTGAGCAATGTCCCCCTTTGTGGAATTTCTTTTCCTCTGCCATGCTTCTTAGAAAACACCTGTAAGCTTCTCTTGAATCTATAAAACAACCTTGCTTGATTAGGATATGAACAACCTCGCTTGAGTATATGGAACAAACTTTCTTGAATAGGATGAAGATAGCCTTTGCAAAGAATAACCACAGGCTTAGCTTGGATGCTTTAGAGCTCAGACACTAGTATGGAGGCAAATGAAAATGAGAATGACCAAATTAGGCAAGATTTTGAATTTATGATGTCATCTCACAACTGAATGATGCCTCACTCATGCCCTATCATGACGATGATGACTATGATACAAGTAAGTACATTGAATCTGATCACTAATTGACTCACCATACCACTATCCTATCATTTCCTAACAGATTCTGACAAATCTCATCTCAGTTAACAAGACAGTTAAGAAACTGTGCTTTCGTAGCGCCCACAGTGTATTTTTCCTAGTTTGCGTTACGAAAGTATTAGCGCTTTCGTAGCGCAAATCCACTTTTTTGAACTATCAGTGCTACGAAACGGAAGATTCTTGGCTAATTGCAAAAATTTAACCTGAAACCTTATGGAATGACTCCTAAATGGAAAATGTGAGTATTTTATCATGGAATGGACCTTTAAAAGACTTTATTTTAATTCAATGATGACCTTGAAACTTATAAAAACTCTAATCTACCCTTAACCAAATCCTAAAATGACTTTCAAACCCATTTTGAGACCATGATAAAAAACAGAGTTGACACAATGATGTTTTGAAATTTTTTGGGGTGATAACACAACACAAGATGGACTTTGAATGCACTTAGTTCATTGGAGCAAGGCTTTCTGGCTTGCCTTGAATATTGAAAGCAAGTTACAGAAGCAATCTCTAAATATGGAGCATCATTGACAATAATTAAAGCTGCTCTCAGTGGATGTTTTCTAATCCCTCTTCTTCTGCTCCTTCCCCTTACCATCTTCATTTGTTTACAAGGCATGACAAAGATACCCATAAGTATAAATTTTAGCCCAAAAGCAATTGTAATGATAGTGGAAATATTACGAGAATATTGTTATTATCACTAATGGTCTGCCCATTCTAATGAGGGATGTCTTAAGCAAAGAATTCTCAACACATATTTCAGTGGCTGAGCAAAAGGAAGGAGAAGGTTAAAATGATTATAGTCAACAATCCCAGTTACATAAGTGGTTCTTGTGGACTTCCTAATCCATGGTGGAAATGCCTCTGCTACTAAGTACGGTAATTCTAACAATTAAAAAAAAAATGGAAAAACAATTCTAAGCCCACAATTAGTCTTAATCATCATTGACTACTTCACTTTAGACAACGATGCTTTGTTTGTGCAAAATTGTTGCATTATAGTTAATTTCCCTTCAAAAAGTTAATCTTGGTCTAAAATTTTAGGGTTGGATGAAGGATAAGGAACCAATGCAAGTTATGAAGGTCCGTCAATTCACTTTTTCTATTGACCACTCTTTGATAGTAATAAGTATGATGATACTCTTGTTGACTGCTGTGGTCTTATTCCTTGGAAGGTTTTATCAACACGATTAACATGCAAAATATTATACATTGTCTTGAAACTTCCCTATTTTTGCAAAGAAGTTAGCATCATTCTAGTGATTAATTTGAAATTGTATTTTCGTGGAAAAATTCACTGTTTTTTGGTGGAATAGTTCATAATTTACTCTGATCTTTTTTTGCAAGTGTACTAGTCACGATGATAAATGTGTGGTTTACTTTAGAGGGTTCTTAGTTCTTTCTAGATACACTTTTCATCATTTTCTTTGAATACTTCTCTAGTGCTTTAGCTTCATATTTTATCCCCTGCACAATTGCTCTTGAGGTCCATGTTGTTATGTTTATTGGTTGTTTTTGTGGAAAATTTTTCCTGAGGTTCAGCAAGGTAAATCCAAATGAAAAAAATACTATTTTACATATTGATATTTGTTCAAGACATTCTTGTGTGATACTTGAATTTCATAAATCTAGATTTATATTTTGTTATCTATATCAATATATAAGAACAGGCCCATGGATTGTTCATATTTCTCAAACTGTGGAGTTGTTCCTTTCCTGTTGTGTGTTCTTTTATATTGTTATGTTGTGATTCAAATTTCTAGTTGTGCTTTCCAGTTATTCTCCTACGTAGTACATTATTTGTTAGATTATATCAAAAGTTATTATTATTGTCTTTTTATTATTTATATTGAACATATTATTTCTAGCAAATTTTCGTTTTCCTAGATTTTCTATTCCTTTGGTGTATCTTTGCACCTTTAGGGGCAATTTCTAGTTTAAATGCTAATTCTTTAAAGGGTGCTAGCTCAATGGAAGAGCACCTACTTTACAAGCAGGAGGTTGGTGGTTCGATTCCATCGTACCCTGATATTCATAGGGAATGATGACGATCAGTTTTTGGTGACGGATGCTCTTTTGACCATCACCAATGAGCTTATGGTGACATTTTCGACCCTCACGAAAGTATGAAATGGTGATGGTCAACGAACGCCACCATATATATGCATAAATAGTGACGACCATTAAAGGTCTGTCACCATAAATCTTTGTTGTTGATATGAAATGCTGAGGGCCACTATTTTTCATTATAGTCATTTATTCGTTACGTAGCTTGAGGTCACTAATGAATTTATGGTGACAGTCAATGAATGTTGCCATATATATGCACTAATAGTGACGACCATGAAAGCTCCATCACAAGAAATTGTTGTTGTTCATATGAAATGGTGATGGTCACTATTCGTCATTATAATCAATATCCGTGATGGACCTTGAATGTCACCACAACACATAGTTTTGGCGATGCCACCTTTGGTGACGTTCAGTTTTTTGGTGATGAAGGCTATTTTCCATCACCATTGCTCATATGAAATTGTGACGGTCACTATCGTCACTATAAATCATTATTGGTGACGGACCTTGAATGTCACCACAATACCTATACTTTCGGCGATGCCACCTTTGGTGACGTTCAATTTTTGGTGACGAAAGCTCTTTTGACCCTCACCAATGAACTTATGGTGGCCATTTTCGCCCCTCACCAATGTCATTTTTTCTTATAGTGGCCTTATGTACTCAAGCGCAAATAACCTCATAAGGAGGTATTTAGGCAGTTTATATGGAACAAGACTTGATGCATATACTCTTATCTCAATATGGTTTTGGTACAAGTACCAATCTCCTGTCCTATTATGTTCTGACAATTGGAGGACCTTCTTAATTTCTTCACTAATTCTGGGATGCTTGCTGCTGTTTAGAAAATTGACCAAAGGATGAATGAAGGAATTTATAAACTCTGGATAGGTGGAATGTGATGAATCTTTTCTTACCAAAGGAGTCCAAAATATGACTGACTGTGGGTTTCCATCAATATCAAGCTTTTGAAGGTTTATGGAAAACTTCTTAGACTGAAAGTATAAAAACATGTAGAATAAGACTGAGGAATACTTGAAAACACCTTCAGAAGGCATTTTGACCAACTGTTCATGAATATTGTTAGCAAGGTATTGGGCAAAATTAAAAATAGTAGCAGGAGGCTGACCAAGTGTGAAAGTAGACAAAAAACCTAACACTGCAACATCAACATGTTCATATGTGAAATAACCGAGAATAAAAGACAACATGGAGATGAAATGTTTTGTCCTTTCAGAAAATTTTGCAAATGGGTATGGATGATTTATCTTGGGAATTTCTACAGAAGAAGGCATGAAAGTTTGAAATATCTGGAATCTCTTGGGGAAGTCCAGATTAAGGTGTAACTGTTTGAGAGTTTAAATGGACAAAGGAACTTCATATGGTCTGGATTGGATTTGGAGCATTTGATTGATTGACTTAGCAGTAATGGTAAAAAATATTTATTTTTCAGAGTTTATTATGGCTCTCTGATAAGGGAAATAGTAGGATTGACATAGTCTAATAACTTATGTGCATTGAAAGGTCTGGGGGACAACATATTTTGGAAAATTAGACTCCGAAATAAAAATTTCATCAGCTTGATCTATGGTTTTTTCATGACTCCAGTAGTGGAGTTCAAGAAGGTTAAATTCTGTGGTTGTGTCATTAATCTTGAAATATTTATCAGTCAGGGGAGTATGTTCTACATCTACAACAGGGGGTTGTAGAGGATTAACAGATACTACTGCTTTGGAAGCCATTGTTTCCATTTGATTTTAAAATTAATTACTCTTTTGACTTAGAAACAACTGATTTAGGCCTTTAGGATCACCTTTGACAAATTATAACAGTTTGCAGACTAATTTAAAATAAAACAGGGGTTATGTATGGTCTACAAAGGTGTAATTAATCAAATTTTCAATCTCTGTGCTTAAAAACAGATTTTAGGACCTCAAAATTTCTGTAAACATATGCCTAGGGTCTATATGAAAGGATTGGAAGACAAGAAGGCTTCTTAAGGTCTGCAGATTCCTTATAAATGATCTAATTAATCAAACTCTGTGTTTTAAAACACTCTTAGACATCAAAATCTATGAAAATAGGTTCAGGGTTTGCAGAAAGAGCTTTAGGAAGTAACAGGGCTTTCTTTAGGTTTGAAAAAGGCTCCTAAATGATTCAATTAGTTGAATTACTTCTTTGGATCAAGAAACAGGCTTTTGTTTGAGGAATTCCTGGGAAAAACGAATATTTTTGTTTGTAGAGGGTTCCTGAAGTTGTAGAAAGCTTTTTTGAGGCTCTGTTGGTCTTTATAAGTTTCAATTTGGTTATGAAATGTCTTTTAGCGACAATGGTCTTGATTTCTGGTGAAAAGGGTTAATTATAGGTCGGTTAAGTGATTTGGTTGCTTAAAAACTAGTCGTCAATACTCTTTCAGCGTGAAACTATTATGAAACCAGCTCCAAAAATAGAAGAAAAGAGAGATCAACGGCTTATAAATCAGGCACTTCGAGGGGGAAACCTCCAATACATTACCTAAATGAACAATTCTTGGATGCTACAAATGACCAAAACCTCCTTCTATATATAGGAGTCCATGGGGCCACAATATAATCCTAGCCGACCTATCAATAATAATGTAAGGGCACAATAATAACAATATTGGGGTTACAGGGGTACAACAACAACAATAAGGGGGCTACACTAATAAAAATAAGGGACTAAAATAGTAATATAGGGACCTAACATGCCCCTTTCCTTCAAAAAAGTGTTTTCCTCAATGCTTGAGTAGCTCTGGGTGCTTCTGTATAAAATTCTCATCCTCCCATGTAGAATATTTAGTGGGTAAGTTCTTCCACTTGATGAGATACTCTGAAATTGATCGATTTCATAGTTGTCGAGTTCTTGTTTCCGTGACCTCTTCAGGTTCCCATATGATTTTTCCTTCCTCATCAAGTTCTGGCAATATTGTTTGAATTGGATGCACTCGCGAATAAGCATGAAGCTCCAATTTGTATGTCATAATACCAATATTTTGCAACACATTTTAGGGCCCATAGTACTTTGGCGATAATTTATTATCCTTCTTAGCTTGCTTGAGGGACATTTGATTTTATGGTTGTAGCCGTAAAAATACCTAGTCTCCTACATCAAAATTTCTCTCGCTACGATGTTGATCTTCCTATGTTTCATTCAATTTTGTGCCAAATTTAGGTTATCCTTTAAGAGTTGGAGAACTTCTTGTTGATTCTCGATGTGATCTTCCACTGCTCGAACCTTAGAATTTTCTCTTAAATATGATGTGATGGACGGTGGATGATATCCTTAAAGTGCCATAAATGGGGTCATTTTTGTTGAAGTATGGAAGGAAGTGTTATACCGCCATTCAGCTAGAGGTAACCACTTGACCCACTTTGTTTGTTTATCAGATACAAAACAACGAAGATATCCTTCCAAACATTTATTAACTATCTCAGTTTGACCATCGGATTGAGGATGATAAGATGAGCTATGAGCTAGTTGAGTACCCAAACAAGAAAATGAATCCGTCCAAAAATTTCTAGTAAAAATTGGATCTCTGTCACTCACTATAATCTTTGGGCTTCCATATTGTGTCCATAAATATAGTAGCAACTGTACTTGATTTAAATGGATGAGATAATGCACAAAAGTGTGCATACTTGGTAAGTCTATCAACTACCACCATGATGACACTCTTTCCTTTGGACTTGGATAATCCTGTGATAAAATCCATTGAAATCTCCTCCCAACGTTGACTTGGAATGGATAAAGGTTGTAGAAGACTCGGGGTCTTAATTGTCTCAACTTTATTTTGCTGGAAAACCAAACATTCCGCTACAAAATTTTGAATATCAGATTTTAAGGCCATCCCAAAAAAAATCTTTCTTCACCCTGTGGTAAGTTTTTAAAAATCTCGAGTGTCCTCCTAAAGGAGAAGTGTGCAATTCCAAAATAATATTTTGTTTTAGTTGGGAACTCTTATAAAGATATAAGCGATCTTTGTACCATAAGGAATAATTTTTCCAACTGTTGGTGTCCCGTGTTTTGATAGTTTGGCAAATCAAAAGACAAGGCAACATCAGAACCAATCTTTAGAGTCCCAGGATCTAGTCCTCCTGTTCTCAGAGAGGGATCTCTTGAATGTTTGTTTGCAAAGGTTTATATTGTGTGCTTAGAGTATGATTTTAGACTAGTTATTAAGTGTATGTGTTTGTTTGTTTGTTTGGTTGGGTTGATACAACAGAACATGAAAGACCTAGGAAATATATATAGAATGGAGGAACATCTGGTTCATTGGGCAATGGAGTCAAAAAGAGGTCATAACATACTTATCAATGGATATGGGATATCAGAGGGAAAATCTAACTTGGCCACAGGATCCTTTGGTTTTTGGAATGAGATGGACATTAATGATTTGAAAAGAGAAGTTTAATTCTCAACAAAGGGAATTTGAAAACACAATTTGAACAATAAAGAGCTTTTTGATAGACAGGGCTAACCATGAATTCTACAAATCACACCTTTAAGCAAACAATGATTTCAAAACAACTTGTAAAATGAAATCTAAGATTCGGGGAACACCCTATTTCCTCAAATATTTTATTTCAAATGACTTAGAAAACATAAAATATTTCACTGATAACTGTAGTCATCGAAGAGGGAACACCTAACACATCTATGATTACAACTATAAAGACCTTTGAGACAACTATTTAAGTAAATACAAAGGGCAAGATTGAAACAGACCTCCTTGACTCACTGTAAATAGAAAACTACAAAGGGAGACTTCAATGACAGTTTTAAAGTGGCAACAGACAAGCAGGGAGAACCATAAATCATGCTGAAACCAACTATTCGAACTATTAAGGAAATAAACAAGCATGAAGACTAAAGAGAGAGATTAAAGACTCTAAAATACTTCAGCAGAAGAAACACATGAAACAGTGAAGGATGAACAGGTCTAAGGTGCTTCCAGGAGTCATTTCTTAGCCTAAAAATTTCAACCTACTGTAGTAAGAAATTAGGGAACAGAATGAAAACAGGAGAAAACATTAAACAGTTTAGAATACTTCACCAACAGCCAAGCTCATGGATCCAATGATAGAGCCTTCACAGTAACAAGCATACAACAATATCATCAGGGCTCCAAGACTTCAATTTCTTCTTCAACTTCAACGGACTATGTATTATTTCAGAGAGTTCCAATATTACAACTAGTGATCAACCAACCCCTCACTCATATTCTTTAGAAGTATATATAGAAGAATTAGGAGGTGAGATCTGATAAAAGATCTCAAAAACTAATTAATACAAACTTAAATGGCTACTTGGCCTTTGGGGGCTCAATGAAGCAACTTACATAGGTGTCCTTCGTATAAAATCATTTACATTAACTATTACGTTTGCTGGAAAGAATTTGTTGACTTCAAGGCTTCTCATCATTCTTGAAATAACTTCTGCTGACAGCTACAATAAGTTTCTTTGGTTGAAATAACTGTTCAATTGTATTGATGCTAAATATCTCTTGGTCTGGTAATAACTTCGACCTTCTTTGATTACTTTGAGGCTGTAGGTGGCTCTGCGACGGCTGGAAGTTTTAATTAGCCCCTGAGGTGACAGTGGAGGTCTCTTTTCTGATAAAACAGTCATGATTTTCTTTTAAACTATGGTTTAGGCTTCTGATAATCCATTTTTAGTCGTAATCCCCATAAATCTTTCTTCAATTGTTTGTCCTGATAAATTTTATCTTCAGCACTGATACTTCTTTGACTGTGCTTGATTCATGGTGTTTTTGCAGATGTGCAGGGCTGCACAGGGGTGATATGGCATCAATGCCTCAAGAATCACTGATGAAACGTGAATTTTAAACCCTGCGATTGATTTTCTTTGGTGAATCGAAGGCAGGAGGATCGTCACCCTTTGCCTTTGAATTTTCTTTGGGCATAGCAGAAAAATCACTTGGAACCCTACACAATACAAAAAATATTAAAAAATCCTGCATATATAGGTTTATTACTGCGAGAGGACATGTGGGGAGAGCATGACTGTTGGATGGCATCATCCAACGGTCGAGATTGATCGAGGAGGTCAGAGGAGAGCGGAAGAAGGATTTGAATCAGAGCCGTTGATCGCACGAAATCGACGGTCGGGAGCGTAGGTGGAAAGTCAAAACAGAGAAAACGGGTGATGAATTTTGGGCCGTCGATCTGCAGATCAGATCGACGCTGGAGATGCTGTTACCGCTGCGTCGGAGCTTGGTTATCGCGTGGGCATCTTTGGTGAGCGATCGCCGTCCGATGGGCGGCCTCAGATCAGACGGTGGACGTCCATATCGCGCCGGGTCCACATCCAAACTTTAACGCGCGATGGACGGCGGTTTGGTGAACAGTGCCCAGGCGACACGTCAATCGGTGAGTGGAATCGCTACCGATTGGGGGAAAATCATCTTGCGCTTGAAAGCGGTGTGATGGATACCGCCGGTTTCTGGACAATGACCGTGGCGCGGGGACCACTGGGTGGATGAAAATGGGTCGTCGGATCTGTGGGTTAAATGGACGACTGTGATGCGATTGGGCGGTGAACAGGAGTGGGGACCATGGGCGCGATGGGATTGCGAAGACCGTTGGATGGGCCGGGAAAATCAACAGTGAGAAATGCTTTCGATGACCAAACACGCTAAGCACTTTTTCGAGCTAGTGCCTAGTTTCAGTGCTCGGGTCACGTGGGGAAAAGGTCGAGGGAGCTGGCCGAAGGGGGCTAAGACCCATATGTGTCCAAATGTGGATTTTTCATGGTTTTTCAATGGTTTTCAAAGGTTTAGAGGGGTTCCGATAAGGCAAAGAAGGAGTCTTTAAACCTTATCAAAGGGTTTCGATGAAGGGGAAAGGGAAAAAATCATGAAAATGAGGGATTTCATGGGAGAAGGAAAGGCAAAGATGAGGTTAGTTTTGGAAGAAGGGGAAAGGGGAAAAAATGGTGCTTGCAACAGTTTTTCTTCATGTAATGACAACATAAATTCGGAGTTGAAATGGGGAAAAGCAGTGACGTTTATCCAAAGGATAGGATATTATCAAAAGACTTTAAGCATCAGCAATTTTAGCAATGAAATTGTTTCTTGAAGGCTATCCAACATCATTTAGCCACCACCTGATATGACAAAATTTATGGGTGGTTAACAGTGGCTCCACTTGGGGATGGTGCCTTTTTTGAAGGCATCAAAAATTTCAGACTTGCATTTTTTGGGAGGCTGATCAGTTGCCTCATCCATTGGGTTGCCTTTATTTCTGTGGATGATCTTCTTTTGCTCTGAAACATATTAGCATTCATGGATCAACAATGGAACTTCATCAATACAACCTGTCTACCTACCCAATCCCAGTGATCTAACATTTTTTCTTCCTTAGAGTGCACTTGGATTAGCAAACTATTTCACAACATTTTATTCTTTTGAAAGTAGGAAAACTAATCTACTTCTACTCCTTATTTCTCCATGGACTTAGTTTAAACAGTTGATTCCACATGATTCTCTACCTAATCCACTGTCTGTTGGGATTAAACTATCCAATAGACTTTATTCTCTAATTTCTACAACAGAAATTTAAAAAGCATTCAAGTCAAGATTAAGTTGTTTGACTTGATGCTGATCTATGGCATAAGAACTACTGCACATAGACATTATTTTGCACAAAATTAAAACAAAAATGAAGGCCTAAGATCTAATTTTTCAAAGCACTTCCTTATTATTTTTACAGCTCTGTTTTTGAATTTGTTTGAGCTGTTTTATGCTTATCCCCTGGTTCAGATTTTGAGCTAATTAGAACCAGATTTACCTCTTGTTTGACTCAGGATTTGAAACAGATTTGAGTCACTCTCTTTGCTTGGAATATTTACGTTCAGATTTTGAGCATATTTGAACCTTTAATTTCTAGCCTAATCTACCTACTGATAAACCAAGATTTAAACAGTTTGGCAAATCAAATTCACTATCCTATCAGTAGAAAATTTAAAGCTAATTAGTCAAGATTAAACTGTTTGACTAACTAGAAGTGTGTTTTTTAGGAGTGGCATTTGAGGTTGCACACTTTCAGATTTGTTTCTCTTTTTTGGTATGGGGCTATACCTTTCCTGTTTTCACAATATGCCCTCTTTTCTTTCTTTCTCTGTTTTTGTATTTTTGATTTTCATAACTTTGAGTGCAATGTTAAGACTATGATATTTACAATGGTAAAATAAAATGCTTTAAAACTTATGATTCTTGGCAGAAGTAATGCTTGAGCATTCTGCCATTGACAGGACCTCCATACAGATCTTCTCCATTCAATTCCTTCAAGAAAAATGCATTATGACCCCTCTCGGCATGTATAATATATGGCCCTTTCCACAAGTTCTCAACCTTTCCATGTTTTCCCTTCTCTTCTCTTCTTGAATCCCATTTAAGAACAACATTCCCAACTTGGAAATATTTTGCCTTAGTCCTCTTATCAAATAACTTCTTCATATTTTCTTGGACTAACTGTGTTCTTTCATAGACTTCCTCTCTGGTCTGCTGTAAATGGATTGTTTGGTTGATTCTTCTCTGCATATCATTCTCTTCAATCTACACTTCTTGAAGGAGTTTCATAACTGGAACTCCTAATGAGGTGGGAAAAGCTGCGTCCATACCATAGACTATCTGATAGGGGGACATGTTTATTTATTTCTTTGTAGTTAGCCTATCAGCCCACAAGGCATGAACCAGCTTACTGTGCCATGATTTTTGATTCTGTTCCAACAATTTCTTAATGATATTGATGAGGCTCTTGTTGGAAGATTCAACTAATCCATTTCCTTGGGGATAGTAAGCAGTGGAATGGCCCAAGGTTATGTGGTATTTGTAACAGAAATCAACCATCTTCTTAGATTTAAAAGCAGTAGCATTGTCTGTTATGATTTTTCTGGGACAACCAAATCTGGATAGGATATTTGTTTCAAGGAACTTGATAATGATAGAATCATTGGTATTTTTGGAGGGTATAGCTTCGATCCACTTGGTAAAGAAGTCAGTGGTTGTGAGGATCCACTTATGTTGAGCTGAGGAGGATGGGTGAATTTCCCCAATGAAGTCTAAACCCCATTGTTGAAAAGGTGCCTCAACTCTGATGGGATGTAAGGGTAAGGGAAGGAGTTTTCTTTTTCCATCAAATATTTGACACTTATGGCAAGACATGACCAACTTTTGAGTGTCTGGGAAAATGGTAGGCCAATAGTAACTAGATCTAAGAATTTTGTTTGCTGTGGCCTTCCAGTAGAGGTGTCCTCCACATTCTCTGTCATGCAATTCATGCATGATTTTTCCTGCATCATCTTCAAGTAAACATTTAAGCAAAATTCCAACAGCATTTTTCCAATATAATACTTCATCTAATATGCAAAAACTCAAAACTTTTTTTTCAAAAATCTAGCTTTAGTTTTAGACAGAGAAGGAGGGGCATTTAAATATAAAAGCACATAAACAATGTCAGCATACCAAGGAGAGTTTAGAAAAGTTTCTTCAATAAAAGGAGCAGTGGATTCTTCTATTTCTTCCAACACATCTACCATATTTATGTCAAATTCTTGGAAGTTAGACTCAGCCATAAGTTTTTCTAATCCTTGCCCTTTAAATAGTTTGGTGGGCCTAATTTCTATGTCATATTCAAGAATAGTTGCAATCCATTTTCCACTTTTACCATTAGGGTCTTGACTTAGAATGTCCTTGACAACAGTATGTGGAACAAAAGAAATTATGTGAGAGTGTAAAATATAGACCCTAAAGTCTTTTAATGCTTTCACCAATGCTAAGGCTTGCTTCTCCATGATTTTATATTTGAGAGGAGCATCTCTTAAGGCCCTACTAAAAAAGGATATTGGTTGTTCTTGCCCTGAATCATTCTTTTGAAGTAATATTGCAGCTATTGTATGTTCAGATGCAAAAGAAAAGATATAAAAGTCTTTGGTGAAATCTGGACTAATCAGGACTGGTGTTTGAGTAAGAGCTTGTTTGACCAGTTCGAATGATTGTTTAGCTGGTAAAGTCCATTTTACACCTAAATCTTTCTTAAGCATGTTTGTAATGTTTTTTAATAGCTTAGCAAGGTTGGGGATGAACCTCCTCAGAAAATTAATCTTTCCAATGAAAGATTGAAACTCTTTGAGGCTTCTCGGATGGTTGATTTGTAATATGCCATCTATCCTTGTAGGGTCTATTTTGATTCCCTCTTCTGAAATTATATGGCCAAGAAGTTTACCTTCTCGGAGACCAAAGAGTGTTTTCTTGGGATTCAATGACAAGCCAAATTTCCTACTTTTCTTAGGTGAATCAAATGTTCTTCATCAATTTTTGAGAAAACAATTATGTCATCAAGGTAAATGATTATGAAATAGCCAATATATTTAGAAAAGGCTATGTCCATGGCCCTTTGGAAGGTGGCCCCTGCATTCATTAATACGAAAGGCATTTTGACATACATAAAGGTGCCCCAAGGTGTGGTAAAAGCAGTTTTGATTTGGTCACTTGGGAGCACTAACACCTGGTTGTAACCCGAGAACCCATATAAGAGGGATATCCTTCTTGACCCAACTACCCTTTGTAGTATATGGTCCATCTTGGGCAAGGGGTAGTTGTCCTTTAAAGAGGCTCTATTTAAATTTCTGAAGTCAATACAGAGCCTGATTTCCCCTATTTTCTTCCTAACAGAAACTAAGTTTGATACCCACTCTGAAAATCTAATGGGTACTATGATTCCAACATCATGCATTTTTTCAATCTCTGCCTTAACCAGAGGTAGTAAGAGAGGATTTATTCTCCTTAGTTTTTGTTTGAAAGGCTTTTGATTTTCCTTCAAAGGAATTTTATGTTGGATGATGCTGGTATCACATGATTCTAGGTCTTTGTATCCCCAAGCAAAAACATCTTTAAACTCTTTGAACAACTCTATGTACTACAATTTTATGTGAGCTGGGAGAGTGCTGGATAGTTTGATCATCTTGGGTTCTACTAGACTACCTATGTTATGTTCTTCTACATCTGTTTCCACAGGCTCCATTCTTGGTTCTTTAGCTACATCGTTAAAATAAAAAAGGTGTTCTAAAGGTGCTAGACCTCTTGGAATTTTATCATTTTTGCATTGTAAAACTTCCAAGTCTTCTTGGTCTGCATTGTCAGTTATCTCTGCTTAAAAATGATTCTCACAATGATTTATATCAGTAGTATATGTCATTTTAACTTCTGGGATTTGTTCAATATACAAACAATTTTCTTTATGGCTGGTTTCTGATATTGGTATGTTGAAATCATTTTCTGATTTCAAGAAATCATCTATGTGTTTGTTAGAATCAAACACTTTCCAGTGAACTTCGTTATCAGGCACAACAGAGTTGTGTTTTACCTTCACACTGATTTGTTCATTTATTTCAGGTATTTGGCAATTGCTGGCATTGAAAGCGAGTTCATTTGCTAGATGATTTAGTTCTCTTGGAATGAAAATAAGTTCATACTTTTCAAAGGTTTTCAATAGATCAAGGGCAGCGTTTTGATATTCCCTAAGTTTTGGATTTCTAGCTGAGTATTCTCCTTTGATTTGTCTTATGATAAGTTCAGAATCTTTTAAGATTGATATCATCTGGGCTTCTAACTGTTTAAGCAATTGTAAGCCTAGGAGAAGTGCTTCATACTCAGCAATATTATTAGTGCATGGGAAATCCAATTTATATGAAAAAATCTGATTTGTATTTTGAATCCACACACCTGCTCCTGCACTTGTTTTATTACAAGATCCATCGAAGTTTATTTTCCAAAGTATGTCATTCCTATTTTCATTTTCTTGTTGTTGTTGATTGGTAATGTTTTGAATTTGATTGAGGGGAAGATTGGATTGTTCTGGTGAACTGATTGGGTCCATGTTTTCTTTATCTTGTTGAGTAATTTCATCTTCGTTACATAAGATAAAGGAATCTAAACTTGATTGAATAGAATAGATTGGAGAGTTGTTTGGTTTGTCTATGTTGCTCACCATGTAATTCATGTGAGATTCCCTGTATAGTCTTCTGTTTTGGTTAAAAACAGGGATGGTGGCATAAGACATGTCCATTTGAAGGCTCCCCTGAAGTTTGGCTCCCTAAGATCTCGATAAGAGCATGCCATACTTAGGGGGAATGTCAGCTACAACTATGTCCATGATTAAACTCTTAGCAGGGATTTGGGATAAGTTAACACACAAATCTTTGATTAAACCCAAACATTTGACTCTGCTTGAGTCAAAGGAATAAAAATCTTTGTATGGTTTAGTAATTTCTAAGCCTAAGCTTTCCATCACTACCTTGGGCATTAGATTGTGTGAAGCTCCAGAGTCTAACATGGCATTATGTAAGATTTTCTCATGTATGTTCAAACTAACATAGAAGGGAGGGACGACCCCTTCTTGGTATTTTCCTTCAACTTCTGGACCAAACAACAACTCAGGTTTGTCATCTGTCAAGTTTAAAGTGTTAGTATCACTTCCTAAGTTCAAAGCTTTCAAAAATTGGTTTTTATACACCTCTTGGGTTACTAGTTTAGATAGGGGGATGGTAATTTTTATCTTGGCAATCTCTCCCTCAAGGCTAAAAGGAATAATTGACTTGTTGATATTTACATCTGTTTTTTCAATTGAATTCTTTTCAGAAACTTTGATTTGCTGAACCTTGTTTGGACTGGTAATTGGGACAGTTTTATTAGGACCACTAGCTGAAGTGCTAGGGGTGCTCTGTTCAACATTTGGCTGGACACTTTTGTCTTTGTTTAAGTCTGGTTTCTTGGCCAAAATGTTGGTTTTCTCTGCTGTCTTTTTGGGCTAGTTTTCTGCGTTTTTCTTGACAACAGTGCTAGTGTTTTGTCCTTGGAATTAGCTATGTTCCCCTTGCTCCTAAGATCATATTGTTTGTATACCTCCATGATTTCATTTTCAAACCCCAATCTATAGTCATCAAAATCTTCATAGGTGTTTGTACTTTGGTCATAAAAGAAACCTTGTTCTTCCTCAGTGAGGAAAACATCATCCACACTGTCTGATCCAATCAAGTTTACATGAGACTCTTCCAACCTTTCCAACTCCCTATCTTCCTCATATTGATCTACATAGTTCTGTTGAAAGGGAGGTCTAATCTGTTGGTCACTTTATTTTTGCTTATCTCGATTGTTGTCTCTTCTATAATTCTGATTTCTATTTATGTTTTGGTTATTTTGAGGTTCTCTTGGTGGCACTCTATCATTTAAGTTTATCTTTTCAAGCATCCTCTCCATCACCTTCACTAGGTTATCAATTTTTGTGTCAGAGGTTGAGGGTGCGATATCATCTTTATAAGTTACCCTCTTCTCTGCTCTTAACCTATTTCTCTTCTCAATAATGTTTGCTTCAACACTAAAAAATCCTTTCTGCATGTCTTCTAAGGTTAAGTAATCTCTCGCTCTTAATTCATAAGTCATTTCAGCATCAAGGCCTTCGGGATACCTGTCTGCTCAACTTAGTGTTCCTAAATTGATGTCATAAATTGTCAACTAGGGCTAGTAAACTGTTGAAGTGAAGTGCACTATATGTGCCTAGGTATCTTCTTCCTACTTCGTTGTGTTTAGTGTTTTTCTAGTGTTTTTGGTTTTGTCTTTTTGTGTTAAGAGGAAAAGAACTAAATGGTTGGCAAGGAGAAGTTACTGATCACACTAAAACAGAACAAAATCTACTCTAAGCTGTATATGACACCTAAGAACATAAAATGATAATTAACAAACTGCAAAGCTTGACAAGGAAAGTAACTCATAACATTAACTCAGTCCAATTCATTTCATTAGAGGTATGTTGGAATAACTTGGGAAAAGGATAAGTTTGATGTAATGAGGTTCTCTTTAATAAACAACAACTTACAATATCACAGAGAAAATCTTATCCAGGGTTAGAAATTTGTTGGAACACTTTGAGAAAATATTATCTACAATTTAGTAAGGAATCCTATGCTAACATAACTTATGATACTAGAATTAACCCACTCTACAACTCAAAATATTACTATTAAGCCTCATTCAAGGGTTAGAGACTAGAATTAACCCACTCTACAACTCAAAATATTACTATTAAGCCTCATTCAAGGGTTAGAGATCTCTTGGAATAGCTTTGGAAAAAGGGCTGTTTGTAAAATTATGAGAAATTGCAGAATAGTCAAGAACTTAAAAATGATATAACTAATTCTTGTCCATATGATGATGATGTGTTAAAAGAAATTAAGAACAAGAGCAATTTGTAAATAATGAAGGCCTTTAAGTCTAATTTAACAGAACTAGAATACAACTAGCTAATAAAACTTGAAATATAATGAACAGAACTGAACTAAAATGCAATTAACCTCCGAAGTATTATAGCTCTATCTCATTCACGTGTTAGTGATATATTGGAATAGTTCATAAGAATGAGATTGACTGTAACATTCGATGTAAGTGAACATAAAAAATGAAGTTCGTAAAACTGCCTAAATTAGGAACAAAACAGAGCTAAAGTCACTTATCTAAAAAATATGCACAAAGCTTTTCGAACAGTAGGGGCCCTCTACCATCGGATTGGCACACGAATCTCCTCAAAATTGCTTTAGATCATGCATTAAAGTTGTACTTCTTTCATTAAAGGAGAACGCTTCAGAAACAAAGTATCACAGTTTTGGAAAACTTAACAACAAAACATCAACTAGCTAACTGTCTCTCGGTTCACCGAGTTATTTTTATAAGAAAAATACATAACTGTCATTGAGAAGAAATAGGGATAGGTTAATTTTTCAATCAAAATCAAATTAGAACTCTTGTTGAGGCCTCATACTTTGCTGAACACATCTGCAGAGTCCTTGTCCTGGTAGAAGTCTACTTCTTAGTTTTGGTTTCCTCCACGTGCATAACCACTTGCAGATTTTTGCTCAGACTTCGTAGAGGGCAAGGAATGATGTAGGTGATTTCTGGAATTCAACCATATGCTTTTTTCCTTTAAGTGACACCTGTAACTTGTGTGAACATAAAGATAGTTGCGGAATATGCGACTAGCTACAAAATGGCTGCATTCTGTAGCTAAGTCTAGTAAAAAATCACTACAACAACAAGACCACAAAAGTTTAGTAAGTCAGTTATTGCATGCATTCTTAAAGTAACTTTAATCATTCGTATTGATATTTTAAGCCTATAATTAACAGAGGATAAATGGAATGAAGTGAAATTTGGTGAAAGGAAAGGACATCTTTGGGGCTCAACAATACCTTACTAAGGCCATGCCTTGAGGAGGTTTCATGTGAGGTGGAAGAGCATTGTAAACGCTATTGAACCTAGTGGAGTAATCATGAACACTCTCCCCTTGATTTCTCTTAAGGCTGCTATATTCTGCTAGTATTTGGAGAGGATTATTTTTGAGTTCCCATTTGTTGATGAATGTCTGATGCAAAGCAGGGAGATCGTTTATGCTGTTACGAGGTAGGTTTTTAAACCATTTATTTACATCTCCTCCTAAACTTTGAGTGAAGATCCTCATCTTCACAGTTTATTCTTCTATATCCATGTAATCAAATGCATCTTCCATCCTATCTACATGATGTTGAGCTGTTGTAGATTCTTTTCCAGTGAAGTGAGGGATTTTGGACTGGTAATCATTTGGTAGGGGAAGCAGAGGTTGTGGTAACACTAATGGGGCATACCATGTTGCCATAGTTGGAAATAAGGGTGGATTTAAAAGAGGCGGATTTTCAATAGGGAAAGTGGGCTGCAATGAAATGATTTGAATAGTGGATGTTGGATGAATGGATTGTTGAGCTGATCTTGGATGAGAGACACCTAAATTTAGAAGGAAATGTAAATCAGGTGGTGTGGTTTCTCTACTACCAGGATGTTCACTTTGTTGTGGGGATGAAAGTGAAGACTCAGAGTCTATCTGAATTATATCATCAAGCGACCTAGTTCTAAAAGGATTTCTTAGGTCGACTTGTGATTGGTGTAGAGCTGCAAGATTTTTAGGAAGAGAATTAGCTCTCAAGGGTGATATGAAAACAGTTGAAAATTTAATCTTAGGAAACTCCCTAAGTATACTCTCAGGGTTGTCAACTATTTCCGGCGGGTTTGGGTCAGGGAAAGCTCTAGTATGAATCTCTCTAGGAGCCACTATGCTGTGTTTTTCGAACCTAGCTAAAGAAAAGTGTTGACCAAGTATGACAATCTTTTTAAGGGGCTAACTGATCCTTTTAAAGGAAGAAAAATTTAATTCTAAAGCCTTCTAACTGAGTTTGTATGATGTTATAAAGATTATGGATCTTCCCAGTGGAGTCTAAAGGTCTGTTTTGTGGAGTCACCAGGTGGAAAGTTTTAGCTCTTTTGGAGGTAAAAGGTTTTATGGTCCACCACCAAGTTTATTATGAAGCCAAACTGAAATTTTTTGGGTTTTTTTGAGTTACTTCGGTCTTACAGGTTAAGAGAGTGTCCTAAAACTGATTTAACACTTAGCTGAGGTGTTTAATCATACAACGTTCACTCTTATGGCTTGGTAGCTGCTTCCTTCAAGGTTTGATAAGGTTTAACGAGAATCCTAAGGGTTACTTAGTTTGTCACTGATTCAATTAAGTTCTATCATGATTACCATTGCTTGGTAGTGCTTGAGGGAGGTTACTTATGTTATACTAGACAGTGAGTGTTTTGTTTTGAAGATTTTACTCAATGTCCCACCGTGATCGCCATTATGTTGGTGTCCCGTGTTTTGATAGTTTGGAAAATCAAAAGACAAGGCAACATCAGAACCAATCTTTAGAGTCCCAGGATCTAGTCCTCCTGTTCTCAGAGAGGGATCTCTCGAATGTTTGTTTGCAAACGTTTATCTTGTGTGCTTAGAGTATGGATTTTAGACTAGTTATTAAGTGCATGTGTTTGTTTGTTTGTTTGGTTGGGTTGATACAACAGAACATGAAGGACCTAGGAAAGATATATAGAATGGAGGAACATCTGGTTCATTGGGCAATGGAGTCAAAAAGAGGTCATAACATACTTATCAATGGATATGGGATATCAGAGGGAAAATCTAACTTGGCCACAGGATCCTTTGGTTTTTGGAATGAGATGGACATTAATGATTTGAAAAGAGAAGTTTAATTCTCAACAAAGGGAATTTGAAAACACAATTTGAACAATAAAGAGCTTTTTGATAGATAGGGCTAACCATGAATTCTACAAATCACACCTTTAAGCAAACAATGATTTCAAAACAACTTGTAAAATGAAATCTAAGATTCGGGGAACACCCTATTTCCTCAAATATTTTATTTCAAATGACTTAGAAAACATAAAAGATTTCACTGATAACTGTAGTCATAGAAGAGGGAACACCTAACACATCTATGATTACAACTATAAAGACCTTTGAGACAACTGTTTAAGTAAAGACAAAGGGCAAGATCGAAACAGACCTCCTTGACTCACTGTAAACAGAAAACTACAAAGGGAGACTTCAATGACAGTTTTAAAGTGGCAGCAGACAAGCAGGGAGAACCATAAATCATGATGAAACCAACTATTCGAACTATTAAGGAAATAAACAAGCATGAATACTAAAGAGAGAGATCAAAGACTCTAAAATACTTAGCAGAAGAAAACATGAAACAGTGAAGGATGAACAGGTCTAAGGTGCTTCCAGGAGTCATTTCTTAGCCTAAAAATTTCAACCTATTGTAGTAAGAAATGAACATAATGAAAACAGGAGAAAACATTAAACAGTTTAGAATACTTCACCAACAGCCAAGCTCATGGATCCAATGATAGAGCCTTCACAGTAACAAGCATACAACAATATCATCAGGGCTCCAAGACTTCAATTTATTCTTCAACTTCAACAGACTATGTATTATTTTAGAGAGTTCCAATATTACAACTAGTGATCAACCAACCCCTCACTCATATTCTTCAGAAGTATATATAGAAGAATGAGGAGGTGAGATCTGATAAAAGATATCAAAAAATAATTAATACAGACTTAAATGGCTACTTGGCCTTTGGGGGCTCAATGAAGCAACTTACATAGGTGCCCTCCGTATAAAATCATTTACATTAACTATTAGGTTTGTAGAAATTTGAATAACTATTATATTATTCAATGAGATTATCCTGATCACACACTATTTGAGCTTCATGCATAATACATAATCTCTTCTACCATTGATCATTAATTGCGGAAATATAAACAATCGCATGCGCACATTAAAACCATAAACAATCACACATATAAACACAGTATTTATGGGAAAGCTTAAAGCTGAAACCCCCAACTATCTGTATATTATAATGATAGAGATCATGTAACAATCATTGTACAAACTCACAAGCTCTCAGCACAATCTCCAATTGTTACACACTACACAAGCTCAGATCTAACAAAACACATGCTCCAATCTGCTCCACATGTTAGCCTGCCTCTACTGTGCAATCCAAGATGAATAATGGCCCTGACTGAGTTTGAATCCACCTGGTATGCACTGCGCAATCCTCATTGGCATCTCCATCAATGTATGGTGCAAACTCATGCACCCGTATGGTCACAACTGATAGTCACACTTGCTCTTTCACCTACCTCTCCACTAGTCTCCACTGAAACTGTCCATGCACTGAAGTTAACTGATGTATTCTTTAGTTGATTTATGAGTTAATAGTTAGTGAATTAATTAATAATTAATTCACACCACTCTCACTAGTGTATCAATCAGTTAGACTAGATACAAATAGCTCAACTATGTTTAACTGAGTTAAACTGAATACAACTCCACTAACTTCCTCAATCAACTCCACTAAACTCTGTCACATGAGTTCTAACTGAAGTATCCATGCAGTAGCTCCACTTAACCCTCAGGAATAATGTAATTCCTTCTGTTAGCTGCTGTGCCATATCTGTTCACTTAACTGAAGTGCTCCAAAAGGATAAGATAATGTTTAGAGTCCAAATATTATTAAGAGCTAATAATACTCGACATATCTATTTTTAGACTGGCAATCTAAAAATAGATTCCGCCCAGTATGTATAAAAATAGAAGTCCATCTATTTTTCCTGACTTGACCAACCATCCACAAATAGCATCTTGCAACTCATAGAACATGATCCATATGTCTAAAAATAGACATATAGTCTAAAATAGACATAGCCTAAAAATAGACTTTGCGCCAAAAATAGCTCCTGGCCCACTTAGTGGAAGGCTACTTTTCACTAACCCACCATTCAGTTGCATTATCAACACTCCCTCCTCAACAAGATATGGATTATCTCGCAACCCCTATCCCGCTCTCGTGGTATTCGAATTTGCTCCTGGTGAGCACCTTTGTCAAGATGTCAGCATCCTGATCCTCCGTGGGAATATATGAAAGTAACATGATTCTCCGCTGCACACAATCTCTGATATGATGGTACCTGATGTCGATGTGTTTGGATCTATCATGAAATACTGGATTAGCCGAGAGTTTAATGCAACTCTGGTTATCACAATAAATCACAGTAGGCTCCAAGTGTGACCCGAACAACCCGACTAGGATCTTCCTCATCCATATAGCCTCGCATGCAGCCAAAATTGTTGCCATATACTTGGGCTCTGCTGAACTGAGTGCCACGGATCTCTGCTTCCTACTGTACCAAGAAAATGCTGTCGACCTGATACTGAAGATCCCTCCAGATATGCTCTTTCGGTCCATTGGGCTCCCTGCCCAATCTACATCTGTGAAGCCACATAGCTTCATCTCATCCGATCGTTTGTACCCATAATCCATATCCCGATGTGACTCGAGATATCTCAATACTATGATTTCTCGTCTTCCGTAAGAGCTTTCTTAGCTTAACCATACTCGTGAAAGCCGGTTAACAAAGATAGCATAAAGAACTAGACGTGTATTTGACCGTATACATAAGTGACCCCACCAACTGTCGATAAACAGTGGCATCCACTACCTCTGTCGAAGTAGCATCCTCCTTCCTCCATCCACCAGGAAGAGGAGTATCAACAGGCTTGTAGCCATGCATGTTGAACTTCTCCAGTATCTCTCGGGCATACTTGCCTTGAGAAACAAACAGTCCATCACTGCGCTGCCAAATTTCCAATCCCAGAAAATAATGAAGGAGGCCCAAGTCCTTCATCTCAAACTCCTTTGCAAGATCAGCCTTGCATGAGTGTATCAACAGTTCATCACCTGTCAAAATCAAATCATCTACATAAAGTACAATGATCAGCAACTTACCCTCCACCACAATCTGGTATAGGTTAGGATCCGCCTCACTCTTGGAGAATCCAAGTTCGGTGAAATAATTTTCTATCCGTGTGTACCAAGCACGAGGTGCTTGCTTCCAACAAACTCAACACTCTCGAGCCCACACACATGCGAATCGCCGCCGAAGATCTCAAACCTTCTGGCCGCTTCTATGTACACCTCCTCCTCAATGACTCCATTGAGGAACACAACCACATCCATATGGATGAATGTGCCACCCCATCTACGCCGAGAGCAAGAATCGGTCCGTATGGAAGAATACCTTTGCAACAAAAAGGCAAAGGTTTCCTCATAATCAATCCCCTCAATCTGTGAGAAGCCTCGGGCAAAAAATCTTGCCTTGTAATTCTCCACACTCTCATCATATGCTTGCTTCACTTTGTAGATCCATCTCGAACCTACCACTAATTTCCCTTTCGGCCTTGGGACAATCTCCCATGCACTGTTTCTGACAATCGAATCATACTCTTCCACCATGGCATTTACCCATGCAGGGTCCTCCACAACTTCCTCGAAATAGTATGGTTCTATCACGATACACTTTCTCATCAAAGCCATGTATCCAGTATATCAGTCAGGTGATTGTCTCTATCTACGCTGTGATGTAGGTGCTCCTACAATCTTCTCTGCATCAAGATTTATCCGCTTAGCTCTTGTAGTGCGCTTCCACCGTCTGATGGTTGGCGCTGCATGAGTGGTTTCTTCAACTCCATGACCCTCCTCTTGTGGCTGATCCACATCCCGAGGCTCATCCTTAGGAACTAATAGCTCCTCATCTGCATGCAAGTTTGGCTCCCTCTCAAGCGAACACTTCATGGCTTTCTCCTCCCCGAAATTTGATATCCCGTCGCACAAATGCCATTTTATCGTCCGGAAAATACACACGATATTGGGGCGTATCGTTGGTACCCTCACAAATATCCCAACCTCTGAGGCTAGCTCCAGTTTTTTTCCCGGCATCCTTCGTCACATGAATGTAAACAGGTGAACCAAAAATCCTCAGATGAGAAATATCAGGCCTCTTACCAGAAAACGCCTCCTCGGGTGTACTCATGCCAAGTATCCCATGAGGACAACGGTTTTGCACATAAACCGCAGTATTTCATGCCTCAGCCCACAAGTGTATGGGAAGGCCCCGATCATGCAACATCGCCCGTGCAGCACCCACGATCGTTCTGTTCTTTCACTCAGTGACCCCATTATACTGTGGGTTATGAGGTGCTATGAGCTCTCTTCGAATTCCTTTTGCACTGCAAAAGTCCTTGAATTCGCCAGAGATGAATTCACCACCATTTTCGCTCGTAAGAGCCTTCACCTGCTTCCCCGATTATTTCTCAACCAGTGCCTTGAACTCACATAACTTTGAGTATGTCTCACTCTTCTTTTGCATGAAGAAGATCCAAGCACTTCCGAGAGAAATCATCAACAAAGATCACATAGTACTTGTGCTTTGCTGTCGAAGCTACAGAGAAAGGACCACACACGTCTGTGTGAACTCTCTCAAGGATCGCGTGGCGCGACTATCCTTCTCGTGAAAGGTGGCTTTCACATACTTCCCCAAGGTACACCCCTTGCACTGATCTGACTGCGCAAGAGTGCCCTTAGGAAGCCCAGTAGAAATCTGCTGCAGTATCTTCAAAGCTCCATGGTGAAGGTGGCCCAATCTCTGGTGCCACAGCTCACCATCATCCCGGCTCACCACTCCTTCTGCCTTGCCTACCATTGCTGCGCAGCCATCTACTTGCAATTGATAAAGGTTCTTAACTTGAACCCCTATCCTCTGGGTCTCACCAGTTGCCTTACTATGCAGGAAATACTTTCCTTCACAAAAGACAACATCATATCCCTTGACATCTAACATCGCCACTGAGATAATATTCTTCTTCAATCCTGGAACATGCATCACTTCCTTAAATACGAAGGGTTTACCAGATTCCCTCTCAAAGGAAATGGTACCGATATCGGTCGCACTGTATTTACCATCATCGCCCATCTCGATGTGCACTCCAAGATCTTTCTCATCCGTATCGCCTCACATGCAAATCTCGATCTCCTCGTCATGTGAAAAGATGCACCACTATCCAGAACCACACTGAACCCATCACACTTGAGACCAAGCATGCGATCAGCGAAAAATCCAGCTCAAACTGCGAGGCTAAGGCCTCTCTAGCTGCAGATCCAGCAGCCTGCTTATTTTTCTTCTTCTGCGGACAATTTGTGGCATAATGTCCGTGTTGGTGACAGTGAAAGCACTTCACCTTGGACATGTCCTTCTTCTTGCCTTTCGCACTGGAATGAGAAGCTTTCTTGCTCTTCCCCTTCTTTGTTTTGGCAGCCAAAGTGAAATTCTCTTCATCAGAGTTCCTTGATGAAGATCCGTCCCTGGTACTCCGCCTTATCTCCTCTTGCACAAGATCCGACCAAAGTCGCTCCCATCCTGGCAATTTCTCCCGACCATTGACAGAGTCCTGATAGGAATGCCAACTCTTCGGAAGCCCAAGAAGAGCCAAGCTCACCAAGTCCTCATCATCAACAGTAACCCCCACACTTCCCAACACATCCCTGCATTGGATGAACTTCGTGAGGTACTTGGGCATACTGTCGCCTTTCTCCATTTTTATGTTCCTGAGTTTATCCTTGAGCGCCAACTTCCTATGGTCGCTCTTGCTTTGAAATAAATCTGTCAAAGCTTTCCACATCAAGAATGGAGAAGCCTTACCATGAAGGCTGGATACTATGTGATCCTTCACACCCTCCAACAAAATCCTTCGACACTTTGCTGTCTTCTTTTGCCATGCGTCAAGTATGGCAGCATCACTAGAAGTAGGCTTTGGAATTTCTGCATCTATGAACTCCTTCAACCCATTGTCATCTAGCACCGCCTCCATCCTGTCCTTCCATGCAATATAATTTGAGCTGCCCTCAAGGGCATACTCCAATCGCAATCCGTTGAAAGACATATCAACTTCGACACCAAGAAAACACTGCTGCAAATTCGAATTCCACCAGCACAAAACTCAACCGCTTCAATGTCTTGCAATTGCTCCAATGATCAATACTGCTCTGATACCATGTATAAATTTGAATAACTGTTAAATTATTCACCGAGATTATCCTGATCACACACTATTTGAGCTTCATGCATAATACATAACCTCTTCTACCATTGATCATTAATTACGGAAATATAAACAATCGCATGCGCACATTAAAACCATAAACAATCACACATATAAACACAATATTTATGGGAAAGCTTAAAGCTGAAAACCCCCAACTATCTGTATATTATAATGATAGATATCATGTAACAATAATTTTACAAACTCCTCACAAGCTCTCAGTACAATCTCCAATTGTTACACACTACACAAGCTCAGATCTAACAAAACACATGCTCCAATCTGCTCCACCTGTTAGCCTGCCTCTACTGCGCAATCCAAGATGAATAATGGCCCAATATGAGTTCGAATCCACCTGGTGTGTACTGCGCAATCCTCATTGGCATCTCCATCAATGTGTGGTGCAAACTCATGCACCAGTATAGTCACAACTCATAGTCACACTGCTCTTTCACCTACCTCTTCACTGGTCTCCACTGAAACTGTCCATGCACTGAAGTTAACTGATGTATTCTTTAGTTGATTAATGAGTTTATAATTAGTGAATTAATTAATAATTAATTCACACCACTCTCACTAGTGTATCAATCGGTTAGACTAGATACAACTAGCTCAACTATGTTTAACTGAGTTAAACTGAATACAACTCCACTAACTTCCTCAATCAACTCCACCAAACTCTGTCACATGAGTTCTAACTGAAGTATCCATGCAATAGCTCCACTTAACCCTCAGGAATAGCGTGATTCCTTCTATCAGTTGCTGTGCCACATCTGTGCACTTAACTGAAGTGCTCCAAGAGGATAAGATAATGTTTAGAGTCCAAATATTATTAAGAGCTAATAATATTCGACATATCTATTTTTAGACTGGCAATCTAAAAATAGATTCCGCCTAGTATATCTAAAAATCGAAGTCCATTTATTTTTCCCAACTTGACCAACCATACACAAATAGCATCCTGCAACTCATAGAACATGATCCATATGTCTAAAAATAGACATAGTCTAAAAATAGACTTTGCGCCAAAAATAGCCCGCAGGCCCACTTAGTGAAGGCGACTTCTTTTCATTAAGCTCATCATCTTGTTGCATTCTCAAAAAGGTTTGCTGGAAAGAATTTTTTGACTTCAAGGCTTCTCATCATTCTTGAAATAACTTCTGCTGACAGCTACAATAAGTTTCTTTGGTTGAAATAACTATTGAGCTGTATTGATGCTAAATATCTCCTGGTCTGGTAATAACTTCGACCTTCTTTGATTGCTTTGAGGCTGTAGGTGGCTCTGTGGCGGCTGGAAGTTTTAATTAGCCCTTGAGGTGACAGTGGAGGTCTCTTTTCTAATAAAATAGTCATGATTTTCTTTTAAACTGTGGTTTAGGCTTCTGATAATCCATTTTTAGCCGTAATCCCCATAAATTTGTCTTCAATTTTCTGTCCTGATAAATTTTATCTTCGGAACTGATAATTCTCTGACTGTGCTCGATTCATGGTGTTTTTGTGGATGTGCAGGGCTATGCAGGGGTGATATGGCATCAATGCCTCAAGAATCACTGATGAAACATGAATTTTAAACCCTGCGATTGATTTTCTTTGGTGAATCGAAGGCAGGAGGATTGTCACACTTTGCCTTTGAATTTTCTTCGGGCATAGCGGAAAAATCACTTGGAACCCTGCACAATACAAAAAATATTAAAAAATCCTGCATATATAGGTTTATTGCTGCGGGAGGACATGTGGGGAGAGCATGACCATTGGATGGCATCATCCAACGGTCGAGATTGATCGAGGAGGTCAGAGGAGAGCGGAAGAAGGATTTGAATCAGAGCCGTTGATCGCGCGAAATCGACGGTCGAGAGCGCAGGTGGAAAGTCAAAACGGAGAAAACGGGTGATGAATTTTGGGCTGTCGATCTGCAGATCAGATTGATGGCGGAGATGCTGTTACCGCTGCGCCGGAGCCTGGTTATCGCGTGGGCATCTTTGGTGAGTGATCGTCGTCCGATGGGTGGCTTCAGATCGGACGGTGGACTTCCATATCACACCGGGTCCATGTCCGAACTTTAACGCGCGATGGATGGTGGTTTGGTGAACAGTGCCCAGGCCACACATCAATCGGTGAGTGGAATCACTGCCGATCGGGGGAAAAATGCCCTGTGCTTGAAAGCAGTGCGATGGATATCGCTGGATTCTGCACAGTGACTGTGGCACGGGGACCACTGGGCGGATGAAAATGGGCCGTCGGACCTGTGGGTTAAATGGACGGCTGTGATGCGATCGGGCGGTGAACAGGAGTGGGGACCATGGGCACGATGGGATTGCGAAGACCGTCGGATGGGCCGGGAAAATCAACGGTGAGAAATGCTTCCGATGACCAAACACGCTAAGGGATTTTTCGGGCTAGCGCCTGGTTTCGGCGCCCGGGTCACGTGGGGAAAAGGTCGAGGGAGCTGGCCGAAGGGGGATAAGACCCATATGTGTCCAAATGTGGATTTTTCATGGTTTTTCAATGGTTTTCAAAGGTTTAGAGGGGTTTCGATAAGGCAAAGAAGGAGTCTTTAAACCTTATCAAAGGGTTTCGATGAAGGGGAAAGGGAAAAAATCATGAAAATGAGGGATTTCATGGGAGAAGGAAAGGAAAATATGAGGTTAGTTTTGGAAGAAGGGGAAAGGGGAAAAAATGGTGCTTGCAGCAGTTTTTCGTCATGTAATGACAGCAGAAATTCAGAGTTGAAAAGGGGAAAAGCAGTGAAGTTTATCCAAAGGATAGGATATTATCAAAAGACTTTAAGCATCAACAATTTTAGCAATGAAATTGTTTCTTAAGGGCTATCCAACATCATTTAGCCACCACCTGATATGACAGAATTTATGGGTGGTTAACACCAACTACATGTATGAGATGTACTAGGATCTTGCTGCAACTTTTGAATGAGTGTCCACACTTCTTCGTCCTTCTTCCATTCATCCCTTGCTTCGGTTATCCAATCTGGTTGGATAATAGAAATGGCACAAAGCAATGCTTCCACCTCTTCATTCTTTCTTGAGAGTGCATGTGCAACAACATTTAGCTTCCCTTTTTTGTAGATTATTTCAAATTCATAACCCAACATCTTTGTGACCCATTTTTTCTGCTCTTCTAAAGATAGTCTTTGTTCCAAAAAGTGTTTAAGACTATCATGATCAATTTTACGTTGAAGTGTCTTCCCATTAAGTAAGGTCGCAATTTATTTAGTTCATGTGCTATTTCTAACATTTCCTTCTCATAAATAGCTTTCTATAATTACTTTCCTTTGATTGGACAAATTTCAAAAGAAATGGGTCTTCCTTCTTGCATTACAACAACACCAATACCATTTCCTAAGGCATCACATTCCACAATAAAGGTTTTTGTGAAATATGTCATAACGAAGACCGGTGCTAGGCACATTGTCTCTTTAAGATGTTCAAAGGCCTTAGTTGCTTCAAGAATCCATGAAAATGCATCTTTCTTCAATAATGTTATTAGAGGTGCTGCTTTTCTCCCATAATTCTTAACAAACTTGCGATAATACCCAGTTAACTTGAGAAATCCTCGCAACTGCTTTATGATTGTGGGGAATTTCCATTCCTTAATGGCTTTAATTTTGTTAGGGTCTACCTTAACACCCTCGTGAGATACAATATGACCCAGATATTCCACCTCTTGTACTCCAAAGAAACATTTGGATGTTTTTGCATATAATTGTTTCTCTTGCAATAGTTTGAGCACCCTCTCAAGATGTTGAACATGATCCTTCCAAGATCTGCTGTAGATTAGTATATCATCAAAAAATACTAGCACAAATTTTCTAAGGAAGGGTTTGAAAATGGAATTCATCAACCCTTGAAATGTTGAAGGTGCATTAGTAAGGCCAAAAGCGATGACCAAAAATTCATAATGACCCTCATGAGTTTGAAATGTTGTTTTCATAATATCTCCAGTCTTCATTCTAATTTGATGATATCTTGAATGAAGATCCAACTTGGTAAAATAAATTGCTCTGTGTAATTCATCCAATAATTCATCAATCACAGGAATGGGAAATTTATCTTTTATAGTGAGCTCCCTATAATCCGGACACATGCGCCATGATCCATCCTTCTTGTGCACCAATACTACTGGGACAAAGATAGAACTTTGACTAGGTTGAATTATACCAGCCTCTAACATTTTTGCAATCATACGTTCAATTTCGTTCTTTTGCAGATAAGGATATCTGTAAGGCCTGATGTTTGGAGGAACATTTCCTAGAATCAAATTAATAGCATGATCATGATCATGAATAGGTGGGAGTCCTTTGGGAGTTTCAAACAGCTTGGAATGATTTTTCAAGACTTTTTGGAGATCTACAGAAATAGATGATTTTTATGTTGGAACTTCTAGTGATCATAATTGTGCAATTACGCCTCGTTGTTCTTTGTTCAGAAGCTTTGTCATGACATTAGAGCTTATTATCTTTCTCGGATTCCCTGCAATACTCCGTAATTCGACCTCCTTTCCTTCTGAAAAAAAATTCCAGAAAATTTCTTGAAAATTAAAAGCTACCGTCTCCAAAGATTGTAACCATTGTGCTCCTAGTACAACATCAGGGCCTCCCATTGGAATGAAAAGAATTGGACTATTCAATACATATTCCCCTGTGGTTAGCTTGATATTATGGAATTTTTAAGAGAAATTTATGGTTCCTCCATTTGCAACCATCACTTGACATTCTGGTGCTAGGTATAGGAAACAATTTAATTCCTTGGCTACCTTACAATGAATAAAATTATGGGTACTACCCGAATCAATCAACACTATTACCTTTTTATTCTTGATATGTCCTTCTATCTTGAGAGTTTGAGAAGTGGTAATTCCTGCCAATGCATTACACAATATGGTCGGACTCATTTCTTCCTCTTCTAGGGTTGGTTCCTAGTGTATATCCTCTTCTTTTAAAGATTCTTGTTCATTTTCTTCTTCCTCTTCACAATCTATGTCAAATAATTTATTCTCAGCACACTTATGACCTTTAGTGTATTTGCTATCACAACTGCAACAAAGCCCTTTTGCTCTTTTTTCTTCCAATTGTTGCGGTGTCAACCTTGTAGGTTGTGGAAGTCTAGGAGTAGCAACACTTCCATCTTTATTTATGTGAGTGGTAAGCTTCCTTGTCGCCATAATTTTACATTCAATTTTTCTTGCCAACCTGAATTCCTTTTCCAATGAATCAGGTTCCCAAACGCGAACTTCATGTTGTATGTTATCCTTTAGAGTCCCTATGAAGACATCAACCTTGTGTTCCTCTTGAATATCAGTTACCCTTATATTCAATTTTTGGAAGTCCTCAATGTGCTCCACTACTGAACCATTTTTTTTCTAGATTTATCAATTGGCTGAAGAAGGTGTTGCTTTTTGTATCCTCATAATGTGCTATAATTTCCTATGGTAAAATTGACCAAGTGACAATTTTTTTATGGGAGCAAAGCCATCGATACCATACAAATGTATTTTGTTCTAAATGTAAAGTTTCAATGCATACCTTTTGTGTGTTTTGCACATTATTGAGATCAAAATATTGCTCCATCTGTAGTATCCATGTTACGGGATCCTTGCCTTCAAACTTCCTCCTATCCATATTTGGAATATGGTGGTTCTTCCATCAGAAATTAGAGTTTATGAAATCGTGATTAACATTTATTTTGTTTTCATCATGAGTTTCCTCTACTATCTTTTTGCCATTAGATAACGTTTCTTGTTTCAAACTTTTTCAAACCTTCCATGTCTACTTTTAGATCATTCTTCATGTTTTCCATGTTGTATTTCATTTTTTCATCGATCTTAGCTTCCATGTATTCCATCTTAGTTTCCATGGCATCCATCTTAGCTTCCATGCCAGCTTCCATTCCATCCATCTTATTTTTTGTTTCTCTTTGCGAGAGCAAATTTTGGTGCACTTGCTCTTGTAATTTTGATATGTCATGTCGCATTTCTTCATCTTCATGAGTCATAGTAGAGGCTTTTAAAGGCTTAATGGGTGTTGAATTCTTTTTAGGTGGAATTTTAGAACCCAATACTGATATATATGCTACAATATGCCCTTGGAATCAATTCAAACTGATTTTTCACACAAGACTTATGCAATTCGAAAAAAAAATACACACCTTTTTCTTACTTTTGAGGAGCTCGAGATTGAAACTGAATTATATTTGTGATTCCAGATCTTCAATATTTGAAATTCAGCCTTGTAGTATCCCTTTGAAGCTTCTTTCAAATTCCACATGTCTGACCTGATTTGGATTCTTCAAAGAAAAGTTATACCCAATCTCCCACAATGACCTAATTATGGACCAGTTCAGCAGAGTGAACTTGTATGACGTGCCACATGTCATTGTTTTGTCCTTTGGCTCTTAAATTGATAAAAATAAATCTTCAATCCATCTACTTGCGGCCACTTTTTACAGAATTCCAATCCGACGCTCAAAGAGAGAGTTATGACGATTTTCCCACGGTCACATCTTTGAGATGAAATTCCGGAGCCTGAAACAACTCTAACTTCCACAAATGATATGTCTGAAAATATTGCGAATCAAGCTCTTAAATTTTTTCATGACATTCCTCAGGATTTTGGCGTCGCTCTGTAAAATTTTTAGCTTCTGAACCCTCATAGAAAAAAAGTTATAGCGAAAATTCCACGATGACCTGTTTAGGTTAAATTCAGGAGCCTACAAAAAGTCCTAACTTCCATGGATCATATCTCCGAAAATATTGTGAACCAAGATCTGAAATTTTTCCACGGCTTTCCTTAGGATTTCTTCTTCGCGCTCTAAAAATTTCAACTTCTGACCCTTCGTAGAAAAAAATTTGTAGCGAAAATTCCATGATGACTTGTTTGGAGCAGCGAAACCCTAGAATCCAAAGCTCTGATACCAAATGTTATGAAACCAGCTCCAAAAATAGAAGAAAAGAAAGATAAATGCCCTAGAAATCAACCACTTCGAGGGGGAAACCTGCAATACATTACATAAATGAACAATTCTTGGATGCTACAAATGACTAAAACCTCCTTCTATATATAGGAGTCCATGGGGCCATAATATAATCCTAGCCGACTTAACAATAATAATGTAAGGGAACAATAGTAACAATATTGGGGTTACAGGGGTACAATAATAACAATAAGGGGGCTACAATAATAACAATAAGGGACTAAAATAGTAATATGGGGACCTAACAGAAACGTTAACAGAAAGTGGTAGAAGGTCTAACAAAGGGCGGCTATATACATTTTCAACCAAAAATGATTATCATAAATGCGCAGGTCTATTTGAATTGACAGGGAAGTTTGACAACAGTTAGGAGAAACCTCTGAGTAGTTTTTCACAATGGACAAAGGTGGTAAGCGATAATATTCTGATCGATGTGATTGAATAAAAATCTGACACGTAGCATGGAGGAGAGCCCTGCAAACCACACATTTTGCAAGGTTTGGGGTATGTTAATGCTTATGCTATCGAATGTGCGACGAGGTTTGATAGTTGTTAGATCTGGCAGGTGACGATTTCACGGATAGAATAATGCGATGGAGTCGCAGGTTTTAAAAGGCGTGGGGCCCGGGATTTATGATATGCGATTGGTTATATGTATTTAAAACTATGATTTAATACATATAGTCGGGCCTTTAAAATAAGCGGAATTTAATATATTAACCTATCAGGTTTGGGTAAGTGAGCTTTTATAATAGGCGGGATAGTACTATGTGGATCTGGGATATATAACACGTGAGGAATTTAACCTTATGGTTTAAAGTAAAATATGGGTGGAAATGATATATACGAGAATTATTAAAATACGGGGTAAAGGTTTATAAAAGGAGCTAATAAATTATGTTAATATGTTAATAATGAAATGTAATTGTGGGATGTAAAATATATTAAGTATAGTGTTAAAACTGATATCGAGGATAGATATCAACATAAAATTTAAAACATGAAAGGTCAAGTTTAAGCAGTTTTCCCTTCATAGATTGTGGCATTTTTGACAAGTTGCACACAATATTTATTTTGCAGTAAAAGTAAATAGTAGTGGCATTTGAATTTGCATCACTTTCATGTATTATTCTATCTCTTTTTTTGTTTAGGGTTCATTTTCATATATATATTTTTTTCTTTTTTCTTTTTAAAGTCCTTTGATTTTTCTTTTAGGACTTTTACCCTCTTTACATTTTTTATTTTTCTAATATGGGAAAACAATTTTGCAAAAAGCAAAGTATGTACATATTACAAGACTAATCAAACTCAATTCAAAATTATGAATCCTATTATTATTTGGACCCTAACAGCGGTAAGGCGGGTCCTACCAATGGTATTTAAAAATAATATCCGTCGGGGAGATTTTTCCTTTGTTATCTTCCTTTATTATTTTCAAAAGCATTTATGCACTTTTTATGCATTCAAGTTATATCACATTGCAACATTTCGATGGAGTGCTTTGTTTGCTGCTTATTGCAATTAGGATATGTGATGGGGCTTTTTGGCATATTCGTTTAAGTCCTATGGTCAATAGGATCCAATTGTATCCATCACCTATAAAAAAATTGTCCTATAAAAAAAAACAGAAGTGTTTTATTATCCTAACTTAAAAATTAAAAAGGGTCCCCATTATTTTCTAAGGTAATTGTACATAATAATTGGGGGGGAGGGGGGTGGGGAGGTTGTTGAATAGCACATCAATTGGTCATTCACTGGAAGTACCAGTTATCTTTGATTTGTAATAGTGAAATTCTTAAAACTTTAATAAGTTAAAGTGGTTAAGGAAAGGAAAACTATTTTCGAAATGTTGGATAAATAAAATTACTCTGAATAAAAAAACCCATTTCATTGAACTCTTTAAAAATATCTCATTGATGAATATCTCTAACTATCTACTTTTGTCATTAATTTCTTATAAAGATAAAGTAGGGGGCTTTTGAAACTTAGCCTTTTGATATACTCATTTTGTCATAGGTAGAACCATCGCTGCTAGCAAGCGTTCATAGCCTCAATGGGGTTACATGTTAACCATCAATGATCCAATATCCTATCCATTTATGGTTGCAATCTTTAGAGATAAATTCGAAAAAAGAAATAATAATAATAATAATACAAAATAAATAAATTAAAAATAAAAAATAAATTAAATTAAATAAATAATAAAAATAAAAATAAACACACACACACACACACATATTGGTAGTACTTAAAAACCATTGTCTTGGTTTGGTGACCAGATAATGAAAATGTCATTCACTTGTTGTAATTGAGCTAAAAAAGTTAGCTCGTGATGAGACCCCTTGTCTTATAGTTAAAATAATCATAAGTCAATACCCTAGTTTGGTATTCAGTAGTGGTAATGTCAGCCTATTATTTTCCAATGATCATGGTAAGCAGGCTAATGATGGGACCTCTTATCTTTTAGTTTTATATATTTTTGAATTACACTCTAAAAAGAGTATGATTAATGGATGGGGAGAATGATTGACTCCTTAAGAGTTTTGGATGACAATTTAGAGTTAAAGATGCTTAGTTACAAAACAGTCTTTACTTTGTCAAAGAAAAATTTTCTTGACTGATAATAAGATCAAAAGATTTTATAAAGGTTGAGATTTAAAAGAACTTGCAACTTCTATGGAAAAATATATCAAAGTTATATGATAGTTATCCAATTTTCAATTGTGTAATCTTTTCCTAAAAAAAATTCCTACCTTCAAAGCGAAGAAATCATAAGATATTTAGAGACGATGATAAAAATGCCAAAAGCATGTTACTTGACATTATTTTTGAACTAGCCTAAATATGTAAATATAAATACCTACATATTTACAATAGATGAAATGTTATTCTAAGTTTTTATTTTATTTTATTTATTTATTTATTATTTATTATTACTATTTTTTTTTTAAGAATAAGCACATTAACGGGAAGAGAATCCCTCTTTCCTTGTAGATCTTGTAGTATAAAAGTTGATGGGCCTATTTGTTCAGAAATTTGAAATTGTCCAAGCCACATTTTCTGGAATTTAGTATGCTTTCCTTTTTCCTCATGTGCCTTGTCCAATTTGAGGACAGGATCTCCAACTTGAAAATATTTTTTGGTAACAAAACTTCCATAAAAAGAAGATTTAACTATCTCTTGATGGTGAGCATGTGTAAGCTTGGATTTTTCCTTTTTTTTCTTCTAATTTAAGTATTTCAGACATTCTTAATTGCAAAGAAGAGGAAGGTGTTTCTTAGATGAATTGGACTGGGGCTAATGAAGGAAGGGCTAGATTTGAAGGAATGATAGATTCTTTTCCATATACCAAATTGAAGGGAGAAGTATCTATGGAGGCCTTTTGGGTTATTCGATCAGCCCATAGACAAAATGTCAAATATTTATGCCAATTATTTTAGCTATGATCAACATTTATTTTAATAATTCTTGTGAGGTTCTTATTAGTTGACTCTGCCAAACCATTCCCTTGGGGATAGTAATTCGCAGAGTATTTAAGTTTAAATCCCCTCTTAAGAGAAAATTCAGTCATGTTATTACCTAAAAAGTAATATGCACTGTCAAACATAAGTGCAGTTGGTAAGCCAAACCTAGTAACAATGAATTGATCAATGAATTGGATAATAACATTGGAATTGGCTACCTTTACTAGAAATGATTCCACCCACTTGGTGAAGTATTATGTAGTAGTAAGGATATACTTATGTTGCTTGGAAGAGTGAGGAACAATCTCACCTATTATGTCTAATCCCCATTTTTCAAATGGTTGTTCAATGTTGATTGGTTGAAGAGGTAAGGACGGTATTTTATGTCTTCCTACAACAATCTGACAAATATTGCATCTCCTTACATATGCATGTGTATCTTTAAATAATGTAGGTGAATAATACCGTGCATGCATGATCTTATGGGCGGTGGTATCTCCTCTGAAATGTCCACAAGCTAGTCCATCGTGTAGCTCCTGCAAAACCTTTTGTGCTTCAGACTTTTCAAGGAATCTTAACAAAATAGATTCATATTTTTTTTCTTCTGAATAACACATCATTAATGATTTCATATTGATTGGCTTTTAACCTTAAATCTCTTTTTCTTTTATAATTGAGTTAGGGGGGAGCATATCCATTCTTTAATGGAAAATAAGATCAAGATATTGGGACTCAGTATCAGTTAGGCTTAAGTCATATATGTGTACATTATTACATCCTAAGTCCTCATGATTAGTTGGTATGTTGGAAGCTCCAGTAAGCAATTTGAAAAAACCTTGTCCTCTGACAATTTTAGTTGGTTTTATGTCTATGTCGCATTCATGCAGAGTTGTTACCCAATTTTCTCTCTTTTCTCCTAATTATTTTTGTATAAGTAATTGTATCACTGTTGATAATGGGACTATTACTTTAGTGTGTGTATTTATAAGAAAAGGTTTGAAATGATTTATATATTTGAAAACAACAAAAACTTGTTTCTCCACCTCTAAATAATTTAGTTCAACACCTTGAAAATTTGAACTAAAGAACGAGATGGGTGTCTCGATTCTTTGATCATTAAGTTGTGTTAGAACAACAACATATGATGTTTCAGAGTTTGGTGCAGTTAAAGAGGGGGGTATTTATAATGGCTTGTTTGATTTAATCAAAATCTTGTCTTTCTTTGTGATCCCATTTAACGTCTGAATTTTTCTTCATCATGGCTTTTAATGGAAGAAAAATTTGGGAAAAATCAGGGACAAATCTCTTGACAAAATTTATCTGCCCTAAGAAAGGTTGCATTGATTTCTTAGTGTAGGGAAAAGATATTTCATAGATTTCTTTAATCCTTCCAGGATCAATGAAAATACCTTCTTTGGATATGATAAATCCTAAAACATTTCCTTCCCTAAGAGATAAGTATGACTTTTTTGGATTTAATTAAATTCCATATTTTTTACGACGTTCAAAGATTTGTTTCAAATCGTGATAATGGTTGATTCTTTTCTTGAAATAGATTGTTATTTTATCCAAGTAAACAACAATTGTCTTATTTATCAGACCTCTAAAATCTATGTCCATGGATCTTTGGAAGGTTTCCCATGCATTTATTATACCAAAAGGAAATTTTGATAAGCATAAGCTCCCCATTTGGTCTTGAACGTAGTTTTTAAGCTATCATCTGGATGAACCAAGATTTGGTAATATCCTGAGAAACCATCAAGGAAATACATGAGTTCAGAACCTCCCACTGATTGTAAAATTTTTTCCATGGATGGCAATGGGAAATTATCCTTTTGACAAGCTTTATTCAAATTCCTAAAATATATGGAAATGCGTATGTCACCATTTTTATTCCTGACATGTACTTAACTTGACACCCATTTGGAATGCCTAACAGGAAAAATTATTTTGGATTTAAGGTGTTTATTCAACTTAGACTTGATTTGATTTTCAAGATTGGGGTGAATTTTCCTTAATTTTTTTTGTGCAGGTTTGTCATTGGAAATCACCGGAATAGTGTGTTGTATAATGGAGGTATCATATGTTCTAAGGTCTTCATAACTCCATGTGAAAACACTCATATTTTTTTAATAAATGAGTACAGGCCAATCTCTCATCTGGTGAGAGACCTAGACCTAGATTGATGTTTTGGGGTTTGAGATCAGTTCCAAGGTTTACTATTTGAAACCTCAAGGTTTAACTTTGAATTTTTGAGTTAGTGACCATCTTAAATTTGTAATTTAGCTCATAAAGATCTTCAAGTTTAACCACAGATTTGGGTAAATCATTTTCATCAGTTTTTAATTTGAATTGCCTCTCGTGTTCATCCTCGTCAATTATTTGATCATCATATGATCCTTCAGATGTTAAAAAGATTAAAATTTCTTCATCATCATTGAACACACACCAATTAGTCACATTTTCTGGAATAGATGGTCGAAAAATTCATTCAATGGAAAACTTATCTGGACTATAATCTTGCGATGGTATAAGTCTAGATGCTACATTTGTCAGAAGGTCAACACTAGCATTTCGAAGTCTTGGGATAGGAGAAATGTTAAATGCAAAAAATTGAGAAGTGATGGTTTCAACAAGGGATTGATAATGTTTCAAATTGGCAGAAACACAATGAATGGTGTTTCTTACGTGTTCTACAATAATTTCGGAGTCTCTGAATACTTGAAGATATTTGACATTCAGACCTATTTCTTTATACAATCCTTGGACCAGTGTCTCATACTCAACAATATTATTTGTGCATTCAAAATCTAATCTACATGCTAGCATTCTTCTTTCTCCTGCTGGACTTATTACTATACACCCTACTCCTGCACCATCATTGGATCTAGAGCCCTCAAAATACAAAGTCCAAAATAAAGATTTAAGTAATGGTTTTTCCATAATATTTACACATTTATAAGAATATGATTGTGAAAATTTTTAAACTTAGAAGTAATAGAATTGATTAAAAATGGGGATTTTTGTGCATTGAAATTACCCAAGAATGATTCAACAAATTAATTCCCCGGGATATTGTTGGTAAAGGCCACTGGCTCATTTTCATCTTCAAAATTAGTTACTGAGTATTTCATGTGTTTTTCACGGTCAAATTGAATTTGATTTGGCTTTCCATTGTAAGGAAACCACATATGAGACCAGTCTGTGGCAAAATAACCATGGATTTTTTCAGACCAATCTCTGTTAATAATTAAAGCATAAAAATTAGGAATATCAACAGCTAGTACGTCAATGATTTGACATGCCTTTGAATTAGAAGTGAGCTTAATGAGAATATAATTCATTTCTCCTAGGACCTTGAATTTGGTTCTATCAAGTTGAATAATGTGAACAATAGAATTTTGGGGAGAAATGTTTAATTTCAGATCAAATAAATATGGAATTATATTTGAAGAAGGCCCAAAGTCTATTAGGAAATTGTGCACATTTTTATTGAAAATTTCAAAGGTCAGAAGGAAAGGAGGAGTATGTGAATTGGATCTATCCCTAATTAAAATAACATCCAAGGAATCAATATTTTATGATGTATGATTAGGAGGTTTACCTACTCCTTTAGAGGCTTTGGATGTAACAACATCAGGTAGAGGAGAAGAAATAATTTCATTCAGTTCTTTTAGTAAAAACTTGTTTTGTTGTTTCAACTTACTTACCTCATGTAGGGATATGTTTGCTTTGATTTTCTTCATGTCTTCCACTATATTGTATTCAATGTTGTCAGATACTACCAATGTCTTTTATGAATATGGAGAATATGAAGAATATGGGGCTAATTGAGAAGATGTGGAAACATATTTTTTATTGATAACTTTATCTTTAGTAACAGGGGATGAGGGTTTCTGTTTCTGGATTGATTGTGATGAATCGACAGGTCCTTTACTTATGATGTTAACAAGTAAGGCTTCATGCTCATATTCATTATGAAAAGTAGGGAGTATAAAATCCCATAACCCATGTACTTCGACTAGCTCTTCATCTTGAGATTCTTCAACAGATAATGTTGTTTCATCCTCGTTTTCATCCTGATTAGATTCAGCATTGGATATAATATTGGGTGGTTGAGGATTTGATGTCTCAGCTTTTTTGAAAGATATAAAAGGTTTTTTAGAAGAAAACTCATCTACCTGCTTTTTCTTTCTACCATCTCATTTGACATGGATTTAAGGACCTTTTGTAAATCTTCAAGATAGAAAGGATCTTTAGGATATTTATTCTTTAGTTCATCCTTAAATGTAACCTTATTTTTCCTTTCTTCCAGGGCAGTGTTATTTTATAATACAAGTATCCTCTTTTCAACACACAAGGATTCCTTCATGTTTTCTACCAATGTTTATTTGTTAGCTCTATCTGCAAAAAATACAATATTGGAAGGAAGAGAGGGTATGTACCATTCAATCTGTACATCAACACCAAGTTTTGATGTAGTTGGGACTTTGTTTAGCAATTTATTAAACCTGGAATTAAATACTTTAATATTTTCTCTTGAATTAGATTTAAGATTAGAAAGATCATTTATAAGTGTAGCAATAGTGTGATCATCACCAAAATTGGTTAAAAATTGCTCCTGAAATATGTCCTAACTAGTTATAGTATCTGATGGTAGCGAAAAGTACCATGATCATGCTGATCCTTGGAAATTATAAGGGAATAACCTAACTACACTGTCTTCTTCAGATACTCCATTGAGTTACATGGCTAGCATTAAATTATGGAGGTGTTCCTCACCATGGAGTCCATCATCAAGATTATACTTGGGCAACCATCTCTCTAGGTTCTTAGGTAAATCATGAAGAGGTCCTGCCAATTGAAAAGCTCCTAGATTAGTCCATGGTCTAGCTTCCATTGAATGACTTGTAGGATTGGAAGATGTTGTAGTAGTTCCAAAGGTTGATGTAGTGGTAGAAGAAATAATCGATGAAATAGTGCTGCTTGAGGCAACACTAGTTGTTTGAGTTGAAGAGATATGAATAGATGAAGTGATTGGTTGGGAAGAAGGAAATGAAGGAGTTTGTGGAGGAGAAGATGATGTGATCTCACTAGTAGATGTTTGTTTTTCTGATGTAGGAGTCTTCCTTCAGTGAGAATGAAGTGGAAAATCGAATGGAGTTATTCCAAGTTTTTCACTTTAAGATCGAGCCAATACACTAGTACCTTGAAAAAATGAGGTTACACTTCCTTCAGAAGTTTCAGATTGCACAGGATTTTCTCCTAAAATAGAAATATCCTCTAATTTCTTAATCAAAGTCTGAACTTCAGGTGATTTTGGAGTGTAATTTGGTAGAATTACCTTAGGGAATGTAGTAGGATATTTGGGAGATTATTGGACAACTTCATACCTAAAGGGAGGGGATTTTGATTGTGGCCTTGAAATTGTATGATATTTGGAGGGAGATTAATCTTTTGATGGCCTTTAAATTTAGGATAATACCTTAATTCCATTCATATTATAGTAGGCCCTCCTTCTAGCTCCATAAATGTTGATGCCTCAAAAATTGCTGCAACAACATCGGGGGATGACCACCCGGTTCAGAACTTAAAAACCAATCCTTTCCCATTTGGTATAGCGGCTCTGACTCGGGATGATGGGACCAGTTTCCTAATAAGTATAATTGTTTGGATGTGAGGTATATATATATATATATATATATATATATATATATATATATATATATATATATATATATATATATATATATATATATATATATATATATATATATATATATATATATATATATATATATATATATATATATATCCCGCGACTTAATTATCTGATTTCAAAGATTATCCTTAGTGTATGAAGATATAGATTTATCGAACACTTACAGAGGTGAAAACATTTATAGATAATTAATTTGATTAAATAGTTAATCAAATTAATTCATTATATGCATATCACATCAAATAATTGACTTTCTTGTACATATATCAAAAGATTGGAATATTTGCATGTTCAAAAGTGAATTAATGCTCAATTGTGTTTAAAAGATACATATAACAAAAAAATTAGAAAAGGTATGGCTATTAATGACATATAACAGAACAACAATATAAAGATAGAAGTACCTGATATATTTTTACTCTTCTCATCCAAGAAATAGCTCTAGTCGAGTCTTTCTATTAAGATGATTTCAAAAAATATAAAAGTGCAACTTCTCAAAGCCTTCTTTACAAAATTTCAGGACTCTTTCTTAGTAGATATGAAAGGATTTATATAGTAAGTACTAGAAATGTAAAAATATCAGATACACAAATTATTGAGGAGCTTTAAACAAATCTCCTTAAAATTAGAGATAATGGGACAAAAATAGAATTTATTTGTATGACGAGCTCAAGAGTGTGATGTTGTCTCCTTTTCCATTTGTTGTTTGAACTCATAAATATATAACATTGGCTGCACTTTAGGGGGTTGAGCTGGCCTTAAGCATAGCTGCCCAGTATACACTGCATCTGGCAATGTAGGAAGCATGTGGGAGGATGTATCATCAAGGCAACGCAACGCTAGCCATTGACTGTGTGGCTTGACAAGATACTTCTAGTATTTTTCCGAGTCAATTTTTGCCATCTTTTTAATGCTTTATTCATTTACCTTTGACTTTTCCTTCCATTGTTTCGATAAAAATTTAATGTTGGGAAGAGAACCAGGTGGGCATTCTTAGATAAGATTGGCACCAAATAAATTGTTACTGATAGTTTCAGTAATGTTTGTTGCAACATCTCTTTCTCGGAATACAACCCTTTATATTGTTATAGTTGTATGTCCCAATCAATAAAGAGGATTTATTTGTGAGAATCCTCTATTCTGGGAAGATTTGATGCTTTTCCATATGCGGTGTCTTGCCAAGTGATAAAATCTGAGATATTTTCATCAATGTCATCGAAATTTGTCCTTGGATCGAATGATTGATTCATTAGTCAAACACTTTTGTTGCACAGATCATTGATGATTGTTAATTTTTGATAGAAGATTACTTGTTTATGGGCCAAAAGAGTGTTCAATTCCATCACTTCCTTCTTAAAGTCTTCAATTTTTGGATTGTCCTTCAATTGTTCAATTGTGATTTGGAGTTGTTGAATTTGAGTATCTTGGACCTTGATATCAGCCTGATGCTAGGATTTCAATTGATCAAAGCTAGTTTGAAGTTGTAACAACTATGTTTGCCACTAGTGATCAATACACTGCTTTTACTTTAACAACCCTTGCTCTAGATGTTGGATTTTATAATCCTTTTCCTTGACCAATTATTGGACTTCTTATGCCTTGTTAATTGTAGAAGTTGCATAAGCATCTACAAACTGTGACAATCTTGTTAAATCGTCAGAAGGATTGGTTTGTGGATCTCTCCACACCACTTCCATTGGTATATATCTAGGAACTAATTCATGATATTGCTCAACTATTTTTCTCCTTCTCTGTCTTCTCACTACAACCCGATGTTTGGGACTGTAAAATATGTAAAGAGGAGGGATTTCTTCTAACTTGAGAACAATTTGTGATGAGGGGAAGGTCGAGATGAATTCAATTTCATCTGTACTGACTTCTTTTTTAGAAGCCCCTACAATGAGCGGGCTCTGTCGTTTTCCTTGAGGAGTGCTACTTAGCTCTTTAGGCTCAGAAGTGTTTTCCTCTTGTTTTCCTTTGAGATTCTCATTAAACAGGTTCCATAACTCATCCAAATTACTTCTAAATAAAGTATTAACAATTTGTTGTTATGTGGATGTGGTTCCTTTTATTCCCTATAGGACCTTAGTGTCCTTTGGAGGTTGCTCCAAGTTATGTTCTTTTTGTGAAATTGGTTGATATACCCTAGACATGTATAGAGGGATATTTTCCAACCTCTTGTATCCGTACTTCTAAACTTGGAAAGTTGTTGTGGATCAAGAAGAATTGATGCTAGATTTTAAACCTCTGAATATGTTTCATGAAACTCAAACAGATCATCATAATCATCGGGCTCATGAATAAATTGTTTGACTTTTACCTGGGTTGTAAAGTCTTGAGCCACTTTGTTTGGGTCAAACTGTCTGTTGGGCATGGTATATAGTTTCAAACATTCAATTTTTTTTCAAGTCCAACATGTTTGTAATTTTCTAAAACATAGACTCCACAATTGATTGGAAATGATGTCGAGATAGACTTTTTTTCTCCCTTTAAGTCTTTGGTTAACCCATTCCCTACTATTTGATAGGAAATTTCTCTAGCTAGCAGTTTATCTGGTACATAGAGTGGGAGAAAATGGGGATTGTATAGGCTTTCATAAATTCTAACATACGTAAATATCTCCTCTCCAAACCATTTCCCTTTGGCCGTAAAATCATCTCTAGTTTCCTTTGACAGTCTCGGGGCCTTTTCTCTAAAAACAACTTGGTAAAGGGGTAAAATGACTTCATTGCAAATTCTGTAAAAATGAGACTCATAATTGGACTCCCAAAGGGTATTTTGGTATACATGTATAGGGGAAGGATCTTGTATAATCCATTTCCATCCCATGGTTGGGAAATCAGAAGTGAAGCATACTACATCCATGATATAATTGTTAGCACTCCACCGGATCTCCGAGGCTGAGAAGAGTCCAACAAAGGTAACCAAAAACCAAGCTTTTCCAAGTAGATAGCCCTACTAGGCATGAGAGGGATATCTCCAAGGGATCATAGCCAAGAGGGCAGGATCAGTTAGGTTCTAGGCTAGGTATAGTAGCACAGGGGTTGTGATTGGTTGATTTGGGTGCTGGATGAGTGAATTATGTCAAAGAGGTAACTAGGTCAAGGAAAATAAGATCAGAATTGCAGGCATCTGATGGGGCAAGGTAGGTAAGTAATCTAACACTTTAGGGTTCTTATGTGAGATGGATCAGACCGGTGAGGTGCTAAAAAAAGCATGATAATCCATGAATTCCTTTTAAACTGAAGAAAATGAAACAAATTATGGTGATTTTCGCAAAACAAGGCATAAGAGATGTATTATGCTTATCTTACTTGAAAATAAACATATCATAGAGGTGAAATGAATCATGGAGAGTAAAAAAAATTCATACATATGCAACAAAAGAAGAAAATATGTCAAAATTACATACCACGGGTATCCCAAAGAAATAGTTGCAACTCATTCTTTAATTTCCTACCAAATCTGAATACACTAGAGTCTCTGATAAATATAACAACATCCAAGCTCTCAAATGAGTGAAGAGGTGAAAGAGATAGACATCAAACAACTTCCCCCAACCTCAGTGTTCGAACCCCTGAGTTGAGGAGCTGTTCCACAGAAGATTGAACTGAAAACCTAGAGTGTAGGGAGGTCAAACTGACTTATCCATAACTTTAGTGAAACTGATTCATTCATCCTCAAAAAGAGTTTTACCTAATTTATTTACCCCTAGGTAACTCAAAGTATCATAATTACATTTACATCCATCATTTACATCAGCAAAAATCATGATTTTCTATGGTGAAACTTAGAAAACTAAAAAAAATAAAAAATATCAGTCTTGGTCAAGTGCGCAGTGCCTTTGGTTTGTGCACAGCACCTTTGGTGTGTGCGTAGCACCTTTGGTCTGTGCACAACACCTTTGGTGTGTGCGCAGTGCCATCTTCCATCCAAGTTTTGAGTGGGTTCCCGATGTCCAAATTGAGCTCAAGATAGCTCATTGGAAAGGCTATCATGTATAGTCTCCAGAAATGTGCTTGGTTCCAAAAAAAATGATAATTTTGGACCCTCCAAAAATTAAATATCCCAAGACTGGTCAGGGGCGCAGTGCCTGCTTGAAAATGAGGGCATAAATGTGATTTTTGAGGTGTTTTTTGCCATTTCTCCCTGCCATATTGCCCAATTTTGGTGTGCCAATAGTCAAAATTGCATTTTTTTCCCTTATGAATAAAATGGTGGTCTTGGTTTTTCATTTGGAGGCTTCTAGAAGGTGCGTGATGTTGGGTCAAAAAGGTGATTTTTAAAGGTGACATTAATGTTTCACATTAATCATAAACCCAGGGCAATTCTTTTTATTTCAAGAGTGCAAGAAAAACATATGCGAGTGCAGTCAGAGGCCAAGTTTTCTAAATCATTGTGAGAAATGTTATCTAATTCTTGAAGTTCAATCAAATCAACTCAAAAGTAACTATGACTTACTTCAAACTAATCAAAGGAATCAACTCTTTTTCTAAGCTTATGCCGAAATAACCACTCAAGACTGAAATAAATAATAGATTGCAATTGAACAACATGCTTTAATGAATTGAACAACTACCTTAATGAATTGAAGAACAACCTTAATGAATTGAACACCAATCCTGATGAATTGAACAACAATCAATTATTCTAGATTTTGCAATGGAATCCTCTATCAATCAACTAATAGCATCATTCAGAATTAAACATCAAACCAAACTTTCACACTTATGATGGAAAGATTCAATAAATAACTGTATGCAGAATTGAACAACAATCACACTGAAACTAGTCTAACGAATGTAAAAGCATCACTTCCTGATAAAAGAGCATTAATTATAAATATAATCTATTGAAAAGGAAGTTATAACATATCACGCCTGGGATTAACCAATTTAATGATAATGCCATGAAACACAAAGGATAACTAAAAATTCAAGATCCGTAAATAAACGTATAGCACAGAATAACAGGAGAACTCCCAGAGACTGGGCCCAAAGCCTCTAGAGGTCTTCTACCAAGAAATACTCAGAAGTTGTTTATACTGAAAACGATAGTTTTTTCATTAATCAATATAGCAATACGTTAGCACAAACTCGATGATTCTGTCTGAATACGTTTATTACAGGAAAATTATATTACATGAACTGCTTTCCCATCCCTTTTACCTACAACATTTTATAGCTTAAAGGAAAAATAAAACAGAGTAATATATCCTCAGGATTAGGAAATCCTGAGGCTTCGTGGCTATCAACTGACTACTCCAAGAATAGGAGTGCCTCTACATCTTCGTCTGATTCATAGGAGCCGATACGATTCCATTTGCTTTTCTTGTCTGCTGTAATTTGGTCATTCTAGTCAGCAGTGTGGTTCTTTCGATTCCCTATCAATAAAGACAACAAAAAATCAGTTTCTATGTTATTAAACACACCTTTTATCAACCTTCATTCTACCTTATTTTTGCATTATTTTCCTTTACTTTATTACTAAGATGAAGGAAAAACATATGAAAGTAAATGACAAATTATGGTAAAGATAGGGGTAAAGTCTACCTTTTCCTCGACCCAACATACTCCCCTGCTTACCTTTTTGCAGGTCCTCGTGAAAAAAGATGATTGAGGTGTAGCTCGGTTAAAGAATATGCAGGCTATACTTCTTCCTTGTAAAGTCTAAAACCATGTTTTTGTTTTACCTTTGCAAATGTTGAGTTTGTGTGTCCCTATGGTAACTCATAATCATAATGATAGTCTTCAGGAGGGTACCATATGATGGGGTATTTGTATTTGCACCCTATCCATCTAGGACCCATGTTCAAAATTGGGTTACTGGATAGAAGAAAACGGAAAGCAACAACTTTAAAGTTCCTATACCCAAATGGTTCTCTGTTCCTGACATTATTTGTAGAGGCTTGCCATCTCTATTTGGCTGCTAGTAATGCTTCTTCCTGAATATCTTGGAAGTATGCCTGCCCATTCTACACAATATCCTTGTGAATAGATCCCAATTTGGCTATCACTCCTTTCCGTTGCATAAAATTCTTATGTTGAGTAAACAAATATAGAGGTTTGGTAGGTTCCCCTCTGACCCATAGATCTAAGCCATGTTCTCTTTTCTGAAAGGTATTGTAGGGCTTAGCCCATCTAGTCTGGTTTTTGGAAAAGGATAGAAAATCTTGGAACTAAACGTCCCAAATGAAGGGACTGGGGTTAATGTATCTATCCTCTTATAAAAAGAAGTTGTGCAAATACAATTCACACAAAAGATGTTGGACCTGCTCATTCTTCTCATTGCAACATTGGAAAAATTAATCAATGGTTTTAAAAGTAGTGGGCTTCCCTGCCCTGACAACTTTGATTTTCAAAAATAAATATCTTTCTACTAAAAACAAAGCATAATTAGTGGCCGGTGCTCAACAATTCAATACATCTGAGTAAAGAGAACAAACCATATTGTTTTTCTTCTTAGCCCGTTCCAATTGATCTTGTGCCCTTTTTACTTTTACTCTCTCTTCCCTAAGCTAGGCAAAGGTTTCATCTTCAGTTGCAAAAAGGTTTTGAAATCGTTTGAGTAATGCCTGATGTTCTTGCAAAGGCACTAATTCCTTCTTGCACTTGGATAATTCATGCTGAACTTGAGTTAATTTATTGAGAAGATTTTGATTTGCAGCTTTTTCTACCATAGGAGTGTAAGGAGGTGTTTCCTCTGTTTGAATTCCTTTGTCTTTTGTGAGTATCAACTCAGTTTGAATAGATATTTCAATAGTATCTATCGTTTTGGTGTCAAAATCTGTCTGGGTATTTTTATTTGCTACTCGATTCAATCTGCACAGAGACTTTGACAATATCTATTAAATTAGTCTGTACATAAATTTCAGCAGTATCTACTGTTTGAGTAACAAAATCTATTTGGGTTTCCATGGTAGCTAATTCCTTCTTAGGGTTCCAAGCCTTGTCTTCTTCTTCCAACCATTTCCTTAACTGTTTTGCCATTTTTCTCAATTTCCTGTATTTCCTGTTCATTTTTCTGAACTTACTCTCAGCTGATTTTTATTTTGGCAGGGTTTTGTCAGGAGAAGGAGTAGCAGCGTATTCGGGTTCAGGAACGGTTATTCCAATTGTAAGGTTATCATAAATTATGTTTTCTTCAGGTGTCCAAGAGGTTCTTTCAGCATTGATGTCCTGACTGGGTAGAATAATATTTTCTTCAGGCATCAGGGGAGCTGTCTCAATACTTCTTTCTTGGTCTAATAGAACGATATCCCCTGATTAGTTTCCAGACTCATATACTCTCTCTACCTGGTCTTCCATATTCACCCATTCATTATTAAAGAGGGATAAGGCCCTAAAATCCCATGATTCATCATTGGAAGGTAGGATTTCAGTATGGCCAAAGCTACTAGCAAAGGCAGACTGGTTCAAATGGTCCCTCTGTTCCTCAGATTGTTCAGATGGGTTCCCAAATTCACAATATGTTCTCATTTACTCTAGTAATTGAGCCATTTATTCCTCGTAGAGTTGTAAAGACATATTTTGAGGGGCTTAAAGGTGGTGTATGTGATGGTAAAACCTCATCTGGCAATACAAAGGTGTTTTTCCATAATTCTAACCTTTCATATCATCTTCGTTTTCTTGGTTCTGCAGTCGAAACATGGGTTCTCTTCCCTCTTTCTCTCCTAGGTATGGCTATTCTAGGGAGTTCAATTTCTTCTCTGTCATGGTTTTCTTCAGGGGCAGGCAGGGTAGGATTAACAATGTTGTCCCATGTTCACTGATGTTTGTTTAATTCATGAATGATAATCAATTTAATCAAGCCATGGTGACTCACAACTGCTTGAGGGTTTTTAGCTCTTCGAATCCGAACAGTCGTATCATGGACATAGTTAGGAGAAAGGGAAAATTAACTGAAAATTTTCACCTGAGAACAACTAATAGTTTAATTTCTCGGGACTTTACCACATCCTGGTGTCTGTCGCATGTGATATATATTTGAATGAAGACTGCCAATTCTTGCCACGACTGCTGCAAGGACGCAGGATTAATACCTTTCCATTTTCATTCCAGTGGCTCACTGGGTCTTGGTAAACTGAAATTGCTTCTTGTAAAAGGACATGTTTATCAGTCCATCTTTCTCCTTCTATTGGAAGTCCGAAGACCTTAGCGATGATTTCTTTGGAGACTGGTATTATTCTTCCTTTGACTATGGTATTCCCTTCGCGTAGGTTTTGCATGAATTCCATTGTTGTCTATGTGTTAAAACCTTGTATTTTATGTAGATATGGAATCCAGCTAGCTTTCTGGAGAACATTGTGATCTGATTCTGAGGCTTGAACAATTGCAAGTTCATTGCAGAGAGAATTTCCACCCATGGCTACTGTGTTTTCAAAACTAGTTTCTTCACCCTTCTACATGTGTTTCTTTCAGCTGTGTTAGTTAAAAAAACATAAACACTGCATGCGGATTTCATCAAATATACTAAAAAATATGAATTCATGATGTAAATGCAGCGATTATTTCGTCCAATCAACATATCCGAAGGGGGTTGCATGGTTAATTCACATGCTTATTCATTATGAATATTCATACCCCCTCCAATGAGAGAAGGGCGCCCATGACCTTTAAGCTCAAGAAAAGAGGAAAGATGGTAACAATCATGAATGCACATGAAGTAAAGGTCAGAGGTTGGTAATCATCAAAAATGTACGAGAGAAGGGCGTTCATGGCCTTAAAGCTCAAGAAAAGAAGAAATATGGTCACAATCATGAATGCACACGAAGTAAAGGCCAGAAGTTGGTAATCATCACAAATGTACATTAGGTGGAAATGACCAAAGGAGGGGAGAAAAGAAGTGTAGAAATTATTATGAAAAATATGTCCTATTTTGACGGCATAGTATGACAGAAGCATGATAGGTGACAGATTATGATTGATGCTGTCATCCTTTAATTCAACATGAAAATACAATTCACTCGTAGTTAATTATGTGGGTAGGTAGTGATAACACTTATTCAAGTAGTGCATTTATATTCAAAAATGGATCAATGGGAAATAGGGCATATAAAAGTAATTGGCTATTGTTAGAAAAATACTTCGATACCACAAGCAGAGCCACTGTTGCCAGCAGGCATCCATAGACTTGACAGGGTTGCTATTTTAACCCGGAAATGAACTAGAATCCTCTATTTAAAAGTAGACATCTTGCTTGTTTTATGGAGAGACCACTATGCTGGTGTGGTGGCCAAATAGTCACAGTGCCATTCACGTGGATTTTAACGGAGTGATCAGGCCGGCTCGTGATGAGACCTCCTGTCCTTCAAGAAGGTCAATACCCTGGTGTGTTGGCCATTATGATAATGTCACCTGTTAAACCCTTATGATTATGGTAGGTTGGATCGTGATGAGACCCCCTATTCTCTCTTCTTAAAAAATTTCACATAGACATAATATTTATTATTTATTATTTATTTATTTTATTTTATTATTATTATTTTTTAATTTATTTTAATTTATTTATTTTTATTTTTATTTGAGCCAAATCCTCTATTTATTTTGCTTGTTATATGGAGAGACCACTATGCTGGTGTGGTGGCCAGATAGTCATAGTGCCATTCACGGGGATTTTAACGAAGTGATCAGGCCGGCTCATGATGAGACCTCTTGTCCTTCAAGCAATTTTAGCTGTCGATAAGGCCACTACCCTGGTGTGTTGGCCATTGTGGGAATGCCACCTGTTAAACCCTCATGATCATGGTAGGTTGGCTCATGATGAGACCCCCTATTCTCTCTTCAAAAAAAAAAATCACAGACGTAATATTTTCTTTTTTCTTATAAATGGACGGAGGCTCCTTAACTCTTTAAGAGTTAGGGATGGTGTAAGAAGCAAAAAGAATGCCAATACAATTAATACTCTTATTCCTATATCCTCATGCCAAAGAGAATTACCACTTGAGAGTGTGAAAATATATACTAGCATAAGACTATGGAAATGAATTTTGTAATAATATGTCTGAACAGGAGATATACAGCCCTTCATTATACATATAAACCATGTCAGCTTCCGAAGTAGAGATTTCCATCAAAATTTCAAAAGATCATAATATTAGTAATATAACTTCTTTTCTCCTCTTCAGGTGCCAATTCCTTTTCTTAAAATGATTTTTTATGGCGAGGGTGTGTAAAGGAAGAGTGGATATTCGAAAATAAATCATCAAAAGACAAAAAAAATTATATTTTAAACGAAAAAAAGAGAAAGAAAGGAGAAAAAAACATGCTAGAAAAGAAATCAAATTCAATTGGATTGCACGGTGGTTGTTCAATGGTTGTGAACAGCAAAAATAAACACACTAAAAATCGCAGCCTTTCCTTTGAATTGAATGACAATTGTTAAATTCGATTGAACAACAACTGTTCAATTCGATCGAATAACAATTGTTCAATGGTTTGAACAATGGAAATAAACACACTAAAAACACATCCATTCATTTGAATTGAACAACAATTGTTCAATTCGATTAAATGGAAACTATTCAATGGAATGAACAACAAAAGTAAAATCACGCAACAAAAAACAACCGTTCATTTGAATTGAACAGTAGTTGTTCAATTCAATTGAACAACAACTATTCAATGGTTTGAACAACATAAATAAACACACTAAAAACACAGTCGTTCATTTGAATTGAATGACGACTGTTCAATTCGAATGAACATCAACTGTTCAATGGATTGAACAACAAAACACACAAAAGAAAAAAAAAATGCATATGTGAGTATCAAAATAATGAAAAAAAAGAGAGATGGAATTCTTATGTACAACGATGAGAAGAACTATAAATTTCAGGAAACATATATAAAATATTTACAAGAGGAAATAATTTTTTTTTATGAACTTAAAGCTACCGGGCCATCATCCCCTGTAGCAAAAATTTGGATGGTGGGGTCGTCACGCACCTGCTGGCAGAAAGACTCTCTCGTAAGTGGTTTATGATAGAGGCGAACCCGGTGTCCATTGACTCAAAAGGCGGAGCTAGAACAATCTATGTTGGTCAAGGTAATGGTAACGTTTTTGTGCACTTCTGGAATTTTGTATGGCCCGAGCCACCTTGTTTGTAACTTACCCGGGAAGTCTTGGAATCTGGAGTTGTAGAGGAGTGCCCAATCTCCTTTATGGAATGTCTTATTTTTTATGAGGTTGTCATGCCACTTTGCTCGTTGTTGTTGAATAATTGTAGTGCGCTATAGAGAAAGTAATCGTGCTTCATCCAATTCATTTATTTGTTGGAGTCTTCTAACTTGGGCCTCCGTCAAATCTAGCCCCACTTACTGGGCTGTTCTCAAAGTCTTTATTTCGAATTCAATAGGAAAAATTGGTTCCTTTCCAAATACCATATGGTACAGAGAATATCCTGTGGTGTTTCACCACATTGTGTGATAAGCCCACAAGGCCTATGGTATTCTAATAGCCCAATCCGGCGATGTGTTGAGATTGTTTTAGTGATAATTTCCTCAAGGAATTTATTAGTGCTTTCGACTTGCTCGTTCGCCTGCGGGTGGTAGGGAGAGGTGACTCGATGGGTGACATGGTGGTTCTTTAGAGTGGCCGTGATTTTATTTCCCACAAACTATGCCCCTCCATCAGTTATCACTTCCCTAGGTAAGCCATACCACACAAATAGCTCAAAAATAAAATTGATCACAAATTCTTCTATAGCTCTCGACAAAGCCACTGTTTCTACCCACTTCATCACGTAATCTATGTCAACCAGTATGTAGGTCTTCTGATTCGATGGCGGGTTGAATGGCCCAACAAAGTCCAGTGCCCACCATTCGAAAGGTTCTACTACCAATCATGGTTGCAATGGCATCTCGTCAAATTGGCCAGGGGGCCCCATTCTTTGGCAACTATCGCAGGCTTGGACATATTTCTTGGCATATTTAAAAATTGTAGGCCAATAGTAGCCCATTTGTAATACTTTTTTCCCCGTCCCGGGATCTACAAAATGCTCGCCACATGGTTCATCATGACACGCCCTTAAGATGTCATAAATATCGTCTTCTCGGACGCATTTTCATATATGCATATCAACTCCTGTATGGAAAAGATATCCACCGATCTAGGAGAATCTAGCACTACGCTGAACAATCGGCTTTTGTTCCTTTGTTGTCAAGTGTCTTGGAAGCTTTCCTACTACCAGATAATTCGCTACATATGTGTACCATGGCGTTTTTACTGCTACAACAAACAAATGCTCATCAGGGAACTGATCATCCATCGCTAGTGGGTCACTTGACTTTGGAACTCTAGACAGGAAATCTGCAACTATGTTCTCCTTCCCTGGACGGTCCTTGATAGTTATATAAAACTCTTGTAAAAGCAACAAACAACGAGTCACTCTTCCATTTGTAATAGGTTTATTAGCTAAATATCTAATGGCAGAGTGATCGGTATACAGTAATACTTGGTAGCCAATTATATATAGTCTAAATTTATTAATAGCATAAATGACAACCAAGAATTATTTTTCGGTAACTGTATAGTTTAATTCGAAAGGAGTGAGATTATTGCTAATATAGTAAACATCGTAGGGCTTCTTGTTCTCTTCTTGACTGAGAACCGCCCCTATCGTTGTATCAAATGCATCTGAGGAAATGTGAAAAGGCAGCTCCCAATTGGGGCCACGTAAGACTGGTGCAGTCGAGACTAATTTCTTCAAATCTGAAAAAGCAGTGCCACATTTGTAAGACCAATGGAATTCAACATTTCCAGTTAATGCATACAAGGGTGCAACAATTTGTGAAAAACTCTTTATAAACCTACGGTAGTACCCTGCATATCCATGGAAACTACGTACCTCTATCTGAGTACAAGGTGTGGCTAATAAAACAATTGCCTCTACCTTCTCCGGATATACCTGTGACACTCCTAGGATCACTCCTTCAATCATCATCATGTGACACTTTTCATTTCTCAAACATAATCTGGTAGCAATACATCATTCCAATAATTTTTCTAGTTTGTAGTGCCTGATCAAAGTCGCCTCCATATGGAGTAAAGTCGTCCATGTAAACCTCGAGCCCTTCATTTATTAAATCAGAAAAAATGTTGAGTATGGCCCTTTGGAATGTTGTTGGGGCATTGCATAGTCCGAACGGTAATACCCGATAGGCGAATGTACCCCAGGGGCAAGTAAAGGTCATTTTATCTTGGTCTTCAGAGGCTATCTGGATTTGATTGTAACCACTGAAACCATAAATAAAAGAGAAGAACTGCTTTCCCACCAATGTATCAAGGACCTGATCAATAAAAGGGAGGGGGAAGTGGTCTTTCTATGTTGCTTTATTCAATTCTATGTAATCCACACAGATTCACAACTTACCATTCTTTTTAGGATGAAATAATAAAGGAGAGACCCATTTTCTGTCTAAAATAGGATAAATGAAGTTTACATCTAGCAGCTTTTGTAATTCGTCTTTTACAATGTCTTTTAGATGCAGGTTTAACATTCATTGAGGCTGCCGAATAGGCCGAGCATCCTTTTTAGTATAAATTTGACGTGTGCATAGTTGAAAATCTATATCCTTCATGTCTGGGTAGTCCCAAGAAAAGGCTCCGTTGTATTTTTGTAAATTTTTAATGAGATTTTGTTGCTGCTTACTATCCAGACTGCCATTGATATTTAAAGCTTTTCCTGGCTCAATTTCAATTGGCATGTTGTTGCAAACAACAGTAGTGGATATGTGCTGGTCATCAATGTCTGCTAAGGGGTCCTCCCATGCTTCGTTATCAAGAACTGTTTTTAACATTTGGCACTTTAAATTTCCTGAAGTATATGGTTGGTTCATGAAGTTATTTATTACCTCATCTTCAGTTTGATCTTTGAATTCAAGTGCTTCAAATATTGTCAGTGGTGAACGAATTTTTTGTTCCCAGTATGTATGTGGTTGTTTGTGAATATTTACAGTGGGAAGACTTGGTTTGGTAGGGGGGTATATGGAAATATTTTTTATGGCATCTCCTCTAGCAATGGTCATGCTACCTGTTCGACATCCTATGTAAGCATCGATCGTCGCTAACCAAGGTCGTCCCAATATCAGGGGATGTCCATGTAACCTAATTTTTGGGTTAATAATTAAAAATTCTATCGGGTACTCCCATGAGTCCACAGAAACCAGGATGTCCTGTAATATACCTTATGGTTTGATAACAAATCTCTTAGCAAGTTCCAACAAGGTAGATGTGGGTTCCAAGGCTGTTATACCTAACTTCTCGCAGCTTTCTGTAGTTAAGATGTTAATGGTCACCCCCAAATCAACTAATGTGTTTGAAAAGGAGTGGCCAGAGATATGTACTGTGACTATGGGGTTTCCTGGATCCTCGTATTTTATTGGTGTTTATTTACCCAAGAGTAAGTCTGATAGTGCTCCCACTACATGAACAGTTGGTAGAGTCTTTGCTTTCCTCAGCTATTTTTTTTCTACACAGTTCTCTAATTATTTTGGCATAGATAGGAATGCCTTGTATAGCCTGTAGGAGAGGAATTTTAATGCAAAGATTTTTTAATTCCCCTAGGAGATAAAAATTTGAAGAGACTATTGGTTTAGGTAGTGTTAATCTCTCAGAGAATGGAGGAGAGGAAATAATAAGGTTTTCAGGATATTTTTGGTCAATTGTGTCCCTCCCCTGCTCTATCTTTGTTTATGTCATAGTTGATTTTTTAGGTACTGTTGGAATTTTAGACTCAAATTGTGGCAGGGCTGTATCTTCTTCATGTGAAATAACATGCACTGATCTTAGCCTCAGTTCATTAAATTGATTCTGTTCAAATTCAGGGTTTGGGTTCTCAATAATCTAGATTAGCTGAACCGATTTGTTATTAGGATTAGGATTGGGTTAAGTTGGAAGTTGAGGAAGCATAATAGGTCGAGGTTTGTGTTGGACTAGGTATGGAGCTGGTAATGTGGGTTGATTCCGAACCCCTATTCCCATAGGTAAATTGGTCATTCCCAAAGTTCGCTGGAAATTTTGAGACCAATTTGTATTCTTTGAAGTGGAGGCAGGCCACTGGGACTGATATGGATTGTTTTGGCATTAAGGGGGAGAAAAAGGAAAACTTGACCAACTATTACCTAAAGGGGATTGTTTTGCCCAACGAGGCATGGAAGATGATTGGGATGGCCTGACAGAAAAAGGTGATTGGCTCTGCCATGCTGTTCTAGGGTTCTGTAGATTAAATTGTGGAGGAGAAAAGTACTGAGACGAGTCTTGTGACATACCCGGCTGTGTTTTCCACTGCCGAACTTGATTCATTAGATACACCAGTTCTATTTCTTCTTCCGCCTCTTTAAAATCTTCTTTCAACCCTAGGAGCGAAGGGAAATGGTGAGTGGCATGGTCCTTGGTACAAATAACACATGTTTGGACCATGTATAATGGACACTCCCGCTGGTTGTGCTTCTTCTGACAATGTGGGAAAAAAACAGCCAAGCTATGTTCTGCTTGGCTTGTAGGACATCTAGCTGCATTTTGAGGGTGCCTAAGATATCGGTTTTAAAATCTTCTAAAGGATTTCTAAATTCTGCTCTGGTCACGCTACCACCTAACTGTTTATAATTCCTTGTAACTGAATCCCTCCCAGTTGGTCTACTTCGCGTACTACCTCGAGAGCACCTGATACACAATGCAATAATGTCATCATATTCTTCTTGATAACGTCCCCTTTTCCCATTATATTAAGTGTCTCTACCCATTCTTCATTCATTCATTTAATCATCGTTACTTTCAAAATATCTTTAGACAGTGTACCATATGGAGATATTTTCAAATTATATTGAAATCGTTCAACAAGTGCTTCTAATGTCTCATCATCTTTTGTAGACATATTGAAGATTTCATCTTTTAGTTCCTGATTCTAGCAGCAATCTTGATATTTTTTAAGAAAATATTTTTTCATTTGATCCCAACTATTAATGGTTCCTCCACCGAGCCCCATAAACCAACGTAGTGTTTCCCCCTTCAACGTAGAGGGAAATAGTTTCAGTTTCTGAGGGTCAGTGGTGTAGTCATATCCCCTACATAGGACATCAAATTCAAATAAAAATGCATCCGGATCTTCTGAGGTTAGCCCATGGAAGGTGGGGATGTTTTGTAATGGAATAGATTTCATAGGGGCATTTGCGGTCGGATCAATAATGGGGTACTCCAATGTTGATATATGTCTCTAGTGTTGGTTGTGCGCCATATGATCAAAGATGTGCCAATAATATTAAGGGATTTCTTGATCTAGGAGGATAGTTTGAGTGGAATTAGGGAGTGGATTTGGAGGAGGCCTTGCAACACTTCCTTGATCTAGGATACTGGGTGTCTCTGTCTCGACCACTATCTCAAGAGATCCAGGCTCTGGAGTTTTTACCTGTACTGCACTACTATTTTCACCCTCTCCTTTCTGAAAATTGCAAGAATTTCCCTCTCTCGAAGGGTCAGGACTTAAGTGTTTTATAGTCTGAAGGCTTCATTCTGATGCAGGTAACCTTGCAAAACCCAGAATCTCTACTTTATCCATGCATATAAAATCCATCACCATAATTAATCTCCAAAACTTCCCATTCTGGCAATTTCACAAATCACTTTCACATGCGTAAGCATTTAAACATATGGTTAAAATCATAAACCCAACAATCTTCATACAAAGGTTCCTTCATTTATGGAAATATCTTCAACCAATGGTACAAAACCATACACTCCACAATCAATTTTTCATGGGATTAAACTCAAGCTTCAATACAATCCCAAATTAAAACTTCATGCATAGGATTCAAACATCACTCAATCCAAAACCAAACCCAATACCTCTCATTCCTCAATTTCCATTTAAATCCTAACATTCACATATGGATGGATCAAAATTCAATAAAAATAATGCGCCCATGCTTTTAAAAGCTCAAGCTGGAAAATTCACACCACTGCACATCGATTTCATGCATTCTGATATCAATGAGTTTTGGATGAAACTTCACACTGCTACCATCATTTAAAATATCAATTGACACAACATTAATTTGGACCAAAGTATTTGGATTCCACAATCGGATTTCTCACCATACCGTAGCTGGCTTTAAAGCGACAAGTATGAATATTTGTCAAATGCCAAGAATGTAACAATCAACTCTCGTTCAATTTATTATGTGCGCCCTTGCTTTTTTTAAACAAGCTTACCCAATCATTCGCACATCAACTTTCGGTTTTCATCAAATCATGGACATTCATTTATAATCAAGTTTCAGTGTTTATCATAGTATTGAATTCTCAGCCATAACTTACCTCCTCCACGCATTTTCCCCAGCGCTACCCCTTATGCGTTTAATTGTATATTGGTCAGCTAATATTAACTTTTCAACGCCTACCAAGACGTATGTGTATGCCAAACCTCAACTTCAGGTTCGATTTCAACGAACATTCCCAACGCTTTTGTCATCGACTGTTAACCATTTGAACTACAACATTTCTCAACATAATTCACACAGAATTTAAATAAAATTCAGTGTCCTTTCTCTTCAGATTTCTCCACGGTATTCAAGGCTCAGAACCTGTGCCTTCAACACTCAGCAATACATTCAGATCTAGAACCAACTAACATATAAATCGAATTGCAATGTACCGATTTTCAATGTGTTCTCCGACTTCTGGCTATAAATAATCATTACATCAAATACTTAATGATTCAACCAACGTTTTTTACATTCAATGCTCTTACCATTCGATGCTAATGAATTTACAATTTCACGCCGGAACATGGTCTTCAAACTAAATTTATAACATTGTTTCAAAATATGAAATGAGAATTGAACTTACTCTTCCATCGACTCTTTAATTCTCATACTAATTTCTGTGTAGAATTGAAGACCACCTTCACTATTTAGATTAACGTTTTGAATTTTCCAGCGCTGTTCAAGTCTGCAATGCAACACCTTCAACCTCGATCTAACAGGATTAACGCACTAATTAACCAGCGCCAACATAGTTTCAGAATAGAAATAAAAATCGATCCCTTTACTCATAATTATATGCGGAGAAATAAATCCTCATGTCATTAAACTACCATCGAACCTTCATTGACAGGATCATATCAATTTTTGTTTTGGCTTCAATACAACATAGTTATCAATTCATACAAATTGAATACCAGCAAATTCACCATTTCAACTCTTAACACAGAATTTGAACCATACACGAATTGACCAATTTAGGCGCATAATTCAAACCAACGCTTTCATATAAAAATGAACTTACTTACAGTAGTATTTCTTCCTGGCCTGATTTTCACTCATTGGCCCTCTTACAAATTCCCAGAGGCTTACAGCCTCTTCCTCTATTCCACACTCTAATCTCACCTGATCTATTTTCCTTTGAGGCATATCAATTTATACAAATTTAATTGAACCAATTTTGGTTCTCATCCCTTTAATCACTCAAAAAACCCCCAAATATCTCAACAAATCCTAAAATCACTCTTGAATCCCTAAGGATCCTCTCTCACCCAAAATTAATGAAACTAATTTCTAAGTTGATATTTAGAAAAATATCTCATCCATTTACATCCTCAACTGACCAAATTCTCCCATATTTGAGAATTATTTACAATATTTAATTAAAAATACATAAAACCCACTCAAAAAATCTAGCTCTTTTAAAAACTTAAACACCTCTAAGTTTTAATAAATACAAAGTATTTTCGAGTCTAATGCTCCTGCATCAGACTCCCAAGGTTGAAAATGATCATGATCTCCTCATCATGCGTTTTAAATCTTTGTCCACCTGGATCCCACACTTTGTTCTGCAAGTCATCGTCAACATCTTCTGTTTGGTGCTTTTCTCCAGGTCTCCATATATTATGCTGCCTTTCTCCACTTGCTGCACTTTCACAATCCGTCTCTATCTTCATTTTGCTGCTGCTGCTTCTTTTCCTTGCTGATGTCTTCCTCTGAGACACTTTCAACATGATTCTTCTGATTAATTCAATTTCTCGGTCCAATAAATCTTCAGGCTACTGATTTCTTACTTCCTCAGTTCTTACTTGCTCAATTCTCACTTGTTCAGTTTTTACCTCTATGCTTGTTTCCATTCTTACCGCCGCCCAATCATCCATGCCCACTTCTCTTTTACAACAGAAAACTTCTTCTCTGCCTTCTCCTATGAGCAACTTACTGGACTGGTACATTGTGTACTCTCTTCTTCTATCTTTGTCTCTCTGCGTCTGCAATTCCCAATTCTGAAATTATGATTCTTCCTGTACTGAATTTCGACTATTTAGCATCCTTTCCATGACATCCTCATCCCATGGATTTGAAATTTCCATAGAATTCTTGTCTTTCTCCTTCATTCGACTGCTCAACTGAGTTAAATGTTCTTTAGTACCTGCATCAATACCTGCATTCACAAAACACTTGTTAAAACAAAAATCATAAGACATCAGTGCCTTCTTCCTCTTTGCCAGCACCTCAGTATGCTGCTCCGAATTTTCCATCTCAATCAGCACATCAGTATGCTGATTCTCTCTGCCCAAAGAATTCTCTGAAGAACTCTCAAGACTATCATCTAGTCTTCCTCTTACACCATCTATCTCCATGATGTTTTTCTGCTCTCGTTCACTGTACTGAACTCTTTCTTCTGCCATCTCTCTGTCATACTCTAAATTTACTAACAAATATTCCAAAAATGCAATTTCTCTGTGGCATTGCTGAAGCATATCATCATCACTTACAGTCTCTGCATTCATACACAACTTGTTATTTTGAAAACTACAAGTTTCAACAGTCTCAACTGTTACTTCACTTATCAGTGCTTCAGACTGATTCACTTCTTCTGCATCCACAAGAACTTCCTCTTGTACTATAACAGCAAAAGCGTCACAAATTTCTTCTTCCGAGTACTTATCTCCTGAAAGAATCTTTTCCACACTTGTGACAACTTCACAAGATTGCGCATCCTCTTCAGTAAAACCTGTAATCACATCACAATTGTCAGCTACAAAAACACAAGATTTTACATCATCTAGCTGATCTGGATCTGCCCAATAACTCAAGAAATCATCAATGATCTCCTCCTATGTTTCATCAGTGGAAACCTCCACTTTCAACTCAACTACTCTGAGTTGCGTACACCCCAACTGTACATCCATCATCTGCTCGAGCTCCCTCAGCTCTTCTGTTAACTGCATGTTTATCTGTTGATCTCTTTTCTGTTGTAGCCTCTGCCACTTCACTGTCTTTCTCATGGTCCAACCATGTCTCTGGTCTTTCACATTTTCCTATAACAATTCCATCAGTAACTCAAGACGAACTGCGATCTCATCTTTCTCTTTCTCATACTCTTCATCAGTCAACTGCTGTCTTATGCCATTTTCCTTGGCATCTTCCTCCCTCTTTCTATTGTGGCCTCTCTCTGAACCTCTACTCTCTCCTTTATGACTTTCAGTAGTCATTTTCCTCGCCATGAGTTTCTCACTCATGAGTTTCACCAAGCCTCTGCAACAGTAAACTCTCCTGCTGCCACTTACCTCACCAATCCCTTCCTCCGAATCTAGTCTTTTGGTAATCACCGGTCCTCTGCTGGAACCTTTCAAGCATTCTCCACTGCTCCCTCAGGCTTCTCTCATCTGCAACTTTCAAGAACACACTTGTCCTTTTCATTTAACCTCTGTTGAATCTCCAGGTTTTTCCACACTCCCTTAGAATCCATGTCAGATTCTTTCATTACTGCACTCCAGCTGTGATCTACATCTTCCTGTTGAGATTTCTTCACTATGCCTGCAACCAAATTATGCAGATAGTCTTCAAACCAGATTTAAATATCAACTGCAAACTCACCTTTCAAGATCCTGTTGATCTCGACTTCACTTCTTCAACTGCACTTTCATATCTGTGCTGCAATCTTCATTAGCTTCAAAATCAGATATTCATTCATCGCATGCAATTAACTTAATTCAATTTAAAAACTTAAACCTTCACACAGAGCTATTCCAGCTCTGATACCAAAATGATGCAGGTAACCCTGCAAAACCCAAAATCTCTACTTTATCCATGCATATAAAATGCATCACCATAATTAATCTCCAAAACTTCCCATTCTGGCAATTTCACAAATCACTTTCACATGCGTAAGCATTTAAACATATGGTTAAAATCATAAACCCAACAATCTTCATACAAAGGTTCCTTCATTTATGGAAATCTCTTCAACCAATGGTACAAAACCATACACTCCACAATCAATTTTTCATGGGATTAAACTCAAGCTTCAATACAATCCCAAATTAAAACTTCATGCATAGGATTCAAACATCACTCAATCCAAAACCAAACCCAATACCTCTCATTCCTCAATTTCCATTTAAATCCTAACATTCACATATGGTTGGATCAAAATTCAATAAAAAGAATGCGCCCATGCTTTTAAAAGCTCAACCTGGCAAATTCACACCACTGCACATCGATTTCATGCATTCTGATATCAATGAGTTTTGGATGAAACTTCACACTGCTACCATCATTTAAAATATCAATTGACACAACATTAATTTTGGACCAAAGTATTTGGATTCCACAATCGGATTTCTCACCTTATCGTAGCTGGCTTTAAAGTGACAAATATGAATATTTTTCAAATGCCAAGAATGTAACAATCAACTCTCGTTCCATTTATTATGTGCGCCCTTGCTTTTTTTAAACAAGCTTACCCAATCATTCGCACATCAACTTTCGGTTTTCATCAAATCATGGACATTCGTTTATAATCAAGTTTCAGTGTTTATCACAGTATTGAATTCTCAGCCATAACTTACCTCCTCCACGCATTTGCCCCAACGCTACCCCTTATGCGTTTAATTGTATATTGGTCAGCTAATATTAACTTTTCAATGCCTACCAAGACGTATGTGTATGCCAAACCTCAACTTCAGGTTCGATTTCAACGAACATTCCCAACGCTTTTGTCATCGACTGTTAACCCTTTGAACTACAACATTTCTCAACATCATTCACACAGAATTTAAATAAAATTCAGTGTCCTTTCTCTTCAGATTTCTCCACGGTATTCAAGGTTCGGAACCTGTGCCTGCAACACTCAGCAATACATTCAGATCCAGAACCAACTAACATATAAATCGACTTGCAATGTACCGATTTTCAATGTGTTCTCCGACTTATGGCTATAAATAATCATTACATCTAATAATTAATGATTCAACCAGCGTTTTTTACATTCAACCCTCTTACCATTCGATGCTAATGAATTTACAATTTCACGCTGGAACTTGCTCTTCAAACTAAATTTATAACGCTGTTTCACAATATGAAATGAGAATCGAACTTACTCTTCCATCGACTCTTTAATTCTCATACTAATTTCTGTGCATAATTGAAGACCACCTTCACTATTTAGATTAACGTTTTGACTTTTCCAGCGCTGTTCAAGTTTGCAATACAACACCTTCAACCTCGATCCAACAGGATTAACGCACTAATTAACCAGCGCCAACATAATTTCAGAATAGAAATAAAAATCGATCCCTTTACTCATAATTATATGCGGATAAATAAATCCTCATGTCATTAAACTACCATCGAACCTTCATTGACAGGATCATATCGATTTCTGTTTTGCCTTCAATACAACATAGTTATCAATTCATACAAATTGAATACCAGCAAATTCACCATTTGAACTCTTAACACAGAATTTGAACCATACACGAATTGACCAATTTAGGCGCATAATTCAAACCAACGCTTTCATATAAAAATGAACTTACTTACAGTAGTATTTCTTCCTGGCCTGATTTTCACTCATTGGCCCTCTTACAAATTCCCAGAGGCTTACAACCTCTTCCTCTATTCCACACTCTAATCTCACCTGATCTATTTTCCTTTGAGGCATATCAATTTATACAAATTTAATTGAACCAATTTTGGTTCTCATACCTTTAATCACTCAACAAACCCCCAAATATCTCAACAAATCCTAAAATCACTCTTGAATCCCTAAGGATCCTCTCTCACCCAAAATTAATGAAACTAATTTCTAAATTAATATTTAGAAAAATCTCTCATCCCTTTACATCCTCAACTGACCAAATTCTCTCATATTTGAGAATTATTTACAATATTTAATTAAAAATACATAAAACCCACTCAAAAAATCTAGCTCTTTTAAAAACTTAAACACACCTAAGTTTTAATAAATACAAAGTATTTTCGAGTCTAATGCTCCTGCATCAGACTCCCAAGGTTGAAAATGATCATGATCTCCTGATCATGCGTTTTAAATCTTTGTCTGCCTGGATCACACACTTTGTTCTGCAAGTCATCGTCAACATCTTCTGTTTGCTGCTTTTCTCCAGGTCTCCATATCTTATGCTGCCTTGCTCCACTTGCTGCACTTTCACAATCTATCTCTGTCTTCATTTTGCTGCTGCTGCTTCTTTTCCTTGCTGATATATTCCTCTGAGACACTTTCAACATGATTCTTCTGATTAATTCAATTTCTCAGTCCAATAAATCTTTAGGCTGCTGATTTCTTGCTTCCTCAGTTCTTACTTGCTCAATTCTCACTTGTTCAGTTTTTACCTCTATGCTTGTTTCCATTCTTACCGCCACCCAATCATCCATGCCCACTTGTCTTTTACAACGGAAAAATTCTTCTCTGCCTTCTCCTATCAGCAACTTACTAGACTGGTACATTGTGTACTCTCTTCTTCTATCTTTGTCTCTCTGCGTCTGCAATTCCCAATTCTGAAATTGAGATTCTTCCTGTACTGAATTTCGACTATTTAGCATCCTCTCCATAACGTCCTCATCCCATGGATTTGAAATTTCCACAGAATTCTTGTCTTTCTCCTTCATTCGACTGCTCAACTGAGTCCAATGTTCTTTAGTACCTGCATCAATACCTGCATTCACAAAACACTTGTTAAAACAAAAATCATAAGACATCAGTGCCTTCTTCCTCTTTGCCAGCACCTCAGTATGCTGCTCCGAATTTTCCATCTCAATCAGCACATCAGTATGCTGATTCTCTCCGCCCAAAGAATTCTCTGAAGAACTCTCAAGACTATCATCTAGTCTTCCTCTTACACCATCTGTCTCCATGATGTCTTTCTGCTCTCCTTCACTGTACTGAACTCTTTCTTCTGCCATCTCTCTGTCATACTCTGAATTTACTAACAAATATTCCAACAATGCAATTGCTCTGTGGCATTGTTGAAGCATATCATCATCACTTACAGTCCCTGCATTCATACAAAAATTGTTAGTTTGAAAACTACAAGTTTCAACAGTCTCAACTGTTACTTCACTTATCAGTGCTTCAGACTGATTCACTTCTTCTGCATCCAAAAGAACTTCTTCTTGTACTGTAACAGCAAAAGCATCACGGATTTCTTCTTCTGAGTACTTATCTCCTGAAATACTCTTTTCCACACTTGTGACAGCTTCACAAGATTGTGCATCCTCTTCAGTAAAACCTGTAATCACATCACAATTGTCAGCTACAAAAACACAAGATTTTACATCATCCAGCTGATCTGGATCTACCCAATGACTCAAGAAATCATCAATGATCTCCTCCTCTATTTCATTAGTGGAAACCTCCACTTTTAACTCAGCTGCTCTGAGTTGCGTACACCCCAACTGTACATCCATCATCTGCTCGAGCTCCCTCAGCTCTTCTGTTAACTGCATGTTTATCTGTTGATCTCTTTTCTGTTGTAGCCTCTGCCACTTCACTATCTTTCTCATGGTCCAACCATGTCTCTGGTCTTTCACATTTTCCTGTAACAATTCCATCAGTAACTCAAGACGAACTGTGATCTCAGCTTTCTCTTTCTCATACTCTTCATCAGTCAACTGCTGTCTTATGCCATTTGCCTTGGCATCTTCCTCCCTCTTTCTATTGTGGCCTCTCTCTGAACCTCTGCTCTCTCCTTTATGACTTTCAGTAGTCATTTTCCTCGCCATGAGTTTCTCACTCATGAGTTGCACCAAGCCTCTGCAACAGTAAACTCTCCTGCTGCCACTTACCTCACCAATCCCTTCCTCTAGATCTAGTCTTTTGGTAATCACCGGTCCTCTGCTGGAACCTTTCAAGCATTCTCCACTGCTCCCTCAGGCTTCTCTCATCTGCAACTTTCAAGAACACACTTGTCCTTTTCATTTAACCTCTGTTGAATCTCTAGGTTCTACCACACTCCCTTAGAATCCATGTCAGACTCTTTCATTACTGCACTCCAGCTGTGATCTACATCTTCTTGCTGAGATTTCTTCACTATGCCTGCAACTAAATTCTGCAAACAGTCTTCAAACCAGAGTTAAATATCAACTGCAAACTCACCTTTCAAGATCCTGTTGATCTCGACTTCACTTCTTCAACTGCACTTGCATATCTGTGCTGCAATCTTCATTAGCTTCAAAATCAGATATTCATTCATTGCATGCAATTAACTTAATTCAATTTAAAAACTTAAACCTTCACATAGAGCTATTCCAGCTCTGATACCAAAATGATGTAGGTAAGCCTGCAAAACCCAGAATCTCTACTTTATCCATGCATATAAAATGCATCACCATAATTAATCTCCAAAACTTCCCATTCTAGCAATTTCACAAATCACTTTCACATGCGTAAGCATTTAAACATATGGTTAAATCATAAACCCAACAATCTTCATACAAAGGTTCCTTCATTTATGGAAATCTCTTCAACCAATGGTACAAAACCATACACTCCACAATCAATTTTTCATGGGATTAAACTCAAGCTTCAATACAATCCCAAATTAAAACTTCATGCATAGGATTCAAACATCACTCAATCCAAAACCAAACCCAATACCTCTCATTCCTCAATTTCCATTTAAATCCTAACATTCACATATGGCTGGATCAAAATTCAATAAAAAGAATGCACCCATGCTTTTAAAATCTCAACCTGGCAAATGCACACCACTGCACATCGATTTCATGCATTCTGATATCAATGAGTTTTGGATGAAACTTCACACTGCTACCATCATTTAAAATATCAATTGACACAACATTAATTTTGGACCAAAGTATTTGGATTCCACAATCGGATTTCTCACCTTACCATAGCTGGCTTTAAAGCGACAAATATGAATATTTGTCAAATGCCAAGAATGTAACAATCAACTCTCGTTCCATTTATTATGTGCGCCCTTGCTTTTTTTAAACAAGCTTACCCAATCATTCGCACATCAACTTTCAGTTTTCATCAAATCATGGACATTCGTTTATAATCAAGTTTCAGTGTTTATCACAGTATTGAATTCTCAGCCATAACTTACCTCCTCCACGCATTTGCCCCAACGCTACCCCTTATGCGTTTAATTGTATATTGGTCAGCTAATATTAACTTTTCAACGCCTACCAAGACGTATGTGTATGCCAAACCTCAACTTCAGGTTCGATTTCAACGAACATTCCCAACGCTTTTGTCATCGACTGTTAACCCTTTGAACTACAACATTTCTCAACATCATTCACACAGAATTTAAACAAAATTCAGTGTCCTTTCTCTTCAGATTTCTCCACAGTATTCAAGGCTCGGAACCTGTGCCTGCAACGCTCAGCAATACATTCAGATCCATAACCAACTAGCATATAAATCGACTTGCAATGTATCGATTTTCAATGTGTTCTTCGACTTCTGGCTATAAATAATCATTACATCAAATACTTAATGATTCAACCAGCATTTTTTACATTCAACGCTCTTACCATTCGATGCTAATGAATTTACAATTTCACGCTGGAACTTGCTCTTCAAACTAAATTTATAACGCTGTTTCACAATATGAAATGAGAATTGAACTTACTTTTCCATCGACTCTTTAATTCTCATACTAATTTCTGTGCAGAATTGAAGACCACCTTCACTATTTAGATTAACGTTTTGACTTTTCCAGCGCTGTTCAAGTCTGCAATATAACACCTTCAACCTCGATCCAACAGGATTAACGCACTAATTAACTAGCGCCAACATAATTTCAGAATAGAAATAAAAATCGATCCCTTTACTCAGAATTATATGCGGAGAAATAAATCCTCATGTCATTAAACTACCATCGAACCTTCATTGACAGGATCATATCGATTTCTGTTTTGCCTTCAATACAACATAGTTATCAATTCATACAAATTGAATACCAGCAAATTCACCATTTCAACTCTTAACACAGAATTTGAACCATACACAAATTGACCAATTTAGGTGCATAATTCAAACCAACGCTTTCATATAAAAATGAACTTACTTACAATAGTATTTCTTCCTGGCCTGATTTTCACTCATTGGCCCTCTTACAAATGCCCAGAGGCTTACAACCTCTTCCTCTATTCCACACTCTAATCTCACCTGATCTATTTTCCTTTGAGGCATATCAATTTATACAAATTTAATTGAACCAATTTTGGTTCTCATACCTTTAATCACTCAACAAACCCTTAAATATCTCAACAAATCCTAAAATCACTCTTGAATCCCTAAGGATCCTCTCTCACCCAAAATTAATGAAACTAATTTCTAAATTAATATTTAGAAAAATCTCTCATCCCTTTACATCCTCAACTGACCAAATTCTCTCATATTTGAGAATTATTTACAATATTTAATTAAAAGTACATAAAACCCACTCAAAAAATCTAGCTCTTTTAAAAACTTAAACACCCGTAAGTTTTAATAAATACAAAGTATTTTCGAGTCTAATGCTCCTACATCATGTTCAAACCCTTTTTTTTCGCTGAGAATCTCGGCGTGGGATGCAGATGGTGAGGCTGCTGCCTGAGGGACTACAGTAGGACTCTGTGTAGGAATGGTTCTAGGTCCTACGAATGCTTGGGATTCAACTTTCTTAATGATTTAGTCTATATATGTTGTTCTGCCAAGGGCCACCAATCCCTTGGTTTTTGTGGATTTAAGTGGGGGGTTTTGATCTAATTATGCCTTTTTCTTCCTAGTAAAAAAAAAAAACACCTATCCTATTAACCTTTTCACAATTGCTGAGAAGCGAGTTGGAGAGCAAGCGTTTTGCTTGCTAGTACACAGGTTTTTACCTCTCGTTTTTAATATCCAATTCTTTCACAGCAAAAGGAAAAATAAATAAAAGACATCACTCTTAAACACTCCCCCCCACAACGCCAAAATGTTCGGTCAAAAAGGTGACTGTTAAAGGTGACCTTAATGTTTCACATTAATCATCAACTTAGGGCAAGTCTTGTTATTTCAAGAGTGCAAGAAAAATATATGCGAGTGAAGTCAGAGGCCAACTATTCTAAATCATTATGAGAAATGTTATCTAATTCTTGAAGTTCAATTAAATCAACTCAAAAGTTACTATGACTTACTTCAAACTAATCAAAGGAATCAACTCTTGTTCTAAGCTTATGCAGAAATAACCACTCAAGACTGAAATGAAGAATAGATTGCAATTGAACAACACACTTTGATGAATTGAACAAATACCTTAATGAATTGAACAACAACCTTAATTAACTGAACAACAATCAGTTATTCTATATTTTTGCAATGTAATTCTCTATCAATCAACTAATATCATCATTTGGAATTAAACATGAAACCAAACGTTCACACTTATGATGGAAAGATTCAAGAAATAACTGTATGCATAATTGAACAACAATCACACTGAAACTAGCCTAACGAATGTAAAAGCGTCACTTCCTGATAAAAGAGAATTAATGATAAAATATAATCTATTGAAAAGGAATTTATAACATATCACGCCTGCGATTAACCAATTGAATGATAATGCTATGAAACAGAAAGGATAACTAAAAATGAAAGATCCGTATATAAACGTATAGCACAGAATAATAGGATAACTCCCAGGGACTGGGCCCGAAGCCTTTAGAGGTCTTCTGCTAATAAATACTCAGAAGTTGTTTATACTGAAAACGCCAATTTCTTCATTAATGAATAGATAAATACATTAGCACGAACTCGAAGATTCTGTCTGAATAAGTTTATTACTGGAAAATTATATTACATGAACTTCTTTCCCTTCTCTTTCAGCTACATCCTTTTATAGCTTAAAGGCGAAATAAAACAGAGTACTGGATCCTCAGGATCAGAAGATCCTGAGGCTTCGTGGCTATCAAATGAATACTCCAAGAATAGGCATGCCTCTACATCTTCCGTTGATTCATAGGAGTTGATAAGATTCCATGTTATTTTCTTGTCTGCTGTCATTTGGTCATTCTGGTCAGCAGTGTGGCCGTTTCGATTCCCTATCAATAAAGACAACAAAAATCAGTTTCTATGCTATTAAACACACCTTTTATCAATAATTCATTCTACCTTATTTTTGAATTATTTTCCTTTACTTTATTACTAAGATGAAGGAAAAATATATGAAAGTAAATCACAAATCGTGGTAAAGATAGGGGTAAAGTGTACCTTTTCCTCGGCCCAACATGCATCACCTAGGGTGTTGCGCACATGACAATAAAACTGTGTAATGACTATCAAAGTTTGCACAAAAAACCCAAAAACTTGTAAAAATGCACAATTTTTTTTCAAAATTGGTAGATGGATTGCTAATGAATTACGTCAAGTGTTGTAGCCTAATTTGACTCAGCTAAAAGTCAAGAGAGGTTCTGAGCAATTCAAGGTTATTGAGGAACAATTGTTAAAATTTCAAGAAGACCTGCAACATGCTCAAAAGGATAACCACAAGCGCAACGAAGATTCATCATCACATGTGCACTGGAACCAAAGTCAGGGAAGAAGCAAATACATTGGAAGCACAATCTAAGCTAGAGGAGCAGCAAAGAAGAAAAGAACGCAGCAAGGGTCAATTCGGGCTCATTCACAAACTCAGGAGAGACTAGCGCGACAGAACACCGGATAAGTCTAGGGGGGTTACATCGCGGAGAAAAAAAAACTAAGTTCCCGCAGGCAGAGAAATGGCGTATTTCCCTTAGAAACTTAAGAGTTTTGGAGGAGGTGCAAAGGGAAAAAGAGACGACCAGGATCAAAGAGCAGAACTGAAATGGAGAAATGGACGGCGGATATCGTATCGCATATCGCATTCGGCACAAGTTACAAGTTTAAAATATGGTTAAACTTGTGATATTGCGATGCGATGCGATCACATTTCGCACTTCACAAGTTTTAATGTTTACCTCCACCGCTCATAAACTAAATCCGCTGATTTGTGATTTGAGATATCCGTGGAACGAATCCCTACCACATCACCTCCCTCTCCCCGCATTTCACACTTCGCAAGTTTTAATGTTTACCTCCACCACTCATAAAATAAATTTGTCAATTTGCGATTTGCAATATCCATGGGACCCATCCCTGCCACGTCACCTCCCTTTCCCTGCACTTCGCACTTCGCAATTTTTAGAGCTTACCTTCCATTTCTCATAACAAATCTGTCGATTTGCGACTTTCGATTAGCCCCACCTCTGCTTGCCACGTCACCTTTCACCTGTCACACTTTGCGCATTGCACAGTTTAACACTTACCTCCTATATTTCATAATAAAATCCTCGATTTGAGATTTTCAGGCGAATGTGATGTGGTTTCGATAGTAAACTCCAAAGGTTTTCAAATCCGGAGGTAAGGAATTTCTTGTGTTAAATCGCATTGGAGGAAGAAAGGAGGATTATAACGTAAAGCCGGTGAAACGCCTTGATAATGGAACAAAGTCTGAACGTGGGAAGAGAGAATCGGGTAAGTGACCCGATGTAGAGCAGAGGAGAATAGAAGACTAAACACAGCAGACACGCATAGTAGAGGCAGAGTCGGGTAGTAGGTGACCTGATGACAACGTTTGAAACGCAAAAGCATGGGCGGAGTCGGGTGGAGTTGCATTTATGCAGACTGTTAGGACATCACAGTCAGAACAGAAGGAGACACATCAACAACAAATCAGACTCATCAAAAGGACTATATTCCAAGTGTTTTTTTTTTTCTTTATTAAGATCGATGCTACAATGGTGTCCTCTATCACAATGTAATAAGAAATTTAACAATTTAGGCAGTTTAGGAGTTTCAAGAAGCTCGAGAAGTTACAAACTTCTTTTGTTTGTATTTAAGGAAGAGAGAAGGAGGGAAGTAAGGCATGAGTTCTGGACCTCTTGGGGATTACATTTTGTACTTATTTTTCTGATGGGTAAATGAAATAAGTAGTAAGTTTCCTGCAACTGTTGATGGTGATTCATGTTTCTTGTGCCATTTTGTGTCCCTTCTTCTTTGAATTAAGTGAGGTAATGTAGCAGCTAGTCTCTTAATTACATCTGTGAGTAAGAGTTAAATAACCTTAATTTACGCTCCTTCACTCCATCTCTTCTCCCTTCACAAATTATCTCTGAAACTTAAAAGTAATAGATTCTGTGTTTACAACATATTATTTTGAGTTTCCCCTCTCTTCACAAACTCCTGATGAAACTTTAAAGTAATAGATTATGTGTTTACAACATATTATTTTGAGTTGCTTCTCTCTCCACGAATTTCCTCTGAAACTTAAAAGTGGTAGATTCTATTTTTCAGCATATTAATTTGAGTTTCCCCTGCAATTCTTATTTTCATTTAGATATCAGCAGTGAATGGCATTAAGAAATATTTTATTATTCCAGATCATTAAGGGTTTTAGAAAACTAGTCTCCATAGGGATAGAACAAAGACCTGATGATAAAATCATTTTTGTGACACACTTTTAAAATGTTTTAAACACTGATTCCTTTCACAACCGATGGATTGTATCTTACGATACAACATTTTTTGGCGACGTTGCTGAGGACGAAGGCATGGAGTTATTTTTCCCCAAGTATTGAAATATATTTCTTGATGGTGAACAAGATTTAGATACAAATTTGGTTGTGTATTATTCACCTGGTGACTCCACTGATGAAGGTTTCATTAGATGAGGTATGCTATGGGAAAAAAATGAGAAAGCACCGTGGAAAATACATATATCAGAGTTTAAGTATTTTAAAGGAAGTTTTATTTTTCACTATCAGTTTGGTGGTCTATATTCCCTTACATATCAAGAAAATTATTTCCTTCTTTATTTTATCAGAAGATTATAAGGCCCAAAAAGTACATTCTTTATTTGAGAAAGAATATTTTTCTTCTGATTGTATTATTGATCTTGACACAACTTTATCTCCTAAATATGAAAGGAGAGATGGTTGTTGCATTACAGTTCCTGAAGGTAATCTGTCACAGTCTAGACGTAAAGGTGAGGATTCATTATATCTGGGTGATAATATTATGCCTCATAAGCAATCCTCTTCTTTCAAGCTTGGAACCAAGTTGATTTTCAAACCCTTGGTGCTGCCCACAATCCGCCATCAATATCCTTCAAAAGGATTCAAATTTTTGCCAAGTTTTTCTGGAGAGGAGGAGGATATTTCAGCTGAACAACATATCTTGGAATTTGAGTACTTTATATACAAATTTCAAATTATTTATGAAGACTTGTATTTAAGGATGTTTTGTCATTCATTAAAGCAGGGTGCTCAGCAGTGGTTCCAGTGTTTGGAAGCAAGTTCAATTAGTTCATGGCAAGGTTTTCAAGATATATTTCATAGATATTGATAATTGGGGCGAGCGTAAGTCGTATGAAAAACAAATTTTGGAATTATATTCTATCCAGAGGCAGAGCAATGAATCAATCGTTGAAACTAGTGGAGCTTCTCAAGTGTGTTTGTAGGAGGGGGAAGATTTTTGTCAAGAGTTGGCATTATACAGATAACATCAGCATTATGAGGATTCAAACAACGAAGGAAGTTTCCCTGTTCAAAGAAGTCAACATCAACAAAATGTTCAAGATAAGGAGGCAACATAAAATTGGTCTCATCAACTCTATGATCCAGTAGCAGACTATACATAAACTTTCTTTTGTCAACAACAAACATTTATGCAAAGGTATGTGCAAATATTGGTATCTGGAAAACTTTCATGGTATCTCCCTATTATGATATTCAAATTTCAACAGCATGGAGGCATTAATTGGTGCCACTGGAAATATGACTTCATTTGACGCAGTTTAGAAATGAATACATACATAGGAGTTGTGCATAAATAAGCTCAGAAGTTGAGCATTTTTAGTTGTAGTATTTCTAGCTCAGTATTTTCAGTTTAAGAATAAAGGAAGAAGTCCAAAGTGTAGCAGGTTTCGGAGGATTTCATATTGGATCAACTCCCATTTGGGATTGAATCATGCCCAGTAAAGGCTACTGATCTACAAGTTCTCTTTGACTCCATGCCCAATAAAGGCTAATGATCTACAAGTGCTCCTTGACTCCATGCACAATAAAGGCTACTAATCTACAAGTTCTCTTTGAATCCATGCCCAATAAAGGCTACCGATCTACAAGTTCTCATCACTTTGTTACCAAAGTGTTGTCCCCAATTGGAGCTATATGTTGTAGCCTAATTTGACTCAGCTAAAAGTCAAGAGAGGTTTTGAGAAATTCATGGTTATTGAGGAATAGTTGTTAAAATTTCAAGAAGACCTGCAATATGCACAAAAGGATAACCATAAGCACAACAAAGATTCATCATCACATGTGCACTAGAATCAAAGTCAGGGAAGCAACAACAACATTGGAAGCATAATCTAAGCCAGAGGAGCGATAAAGAAGAAAAGCGTGCAACAAGGGTCAAGTTGGGCTCATTCGAAATCTCAGGAGAGACTAGTGCAAAAAAACACCGGATAAGCTCAGGAGGGTTACACCACGCAGAAAAATAGACTAAGTTCCCGCAGGCAAAGAAATGGCGTATTTCCATTAGAAACTTAAGATTTTTGGAGGAGGCGCAAAGGGAAAAATAGATGGTTGGGATCAAAGTGCAGAACTAAAACGGAGAAATGGACATCAAATATCGTATCGCATATCACATTAGACATCGGTTACAAGTTTAAAATATGGTTAAACTTGCGATATTGCAATGCAATAAGATTGAATTTCTCACTTCGCAAGTTTTAATGTTTACCTCCATTGCTTATAAACTAAATCCGTCGATTTGCAATTTGCGATATACGTGGGACCCATCCCTGCCACGTCACCTCCCTCTCCCCGCACTTCTTACTTTGCAAGTTTTAGAGCTTACCTTCCATTTCTCATAACAAATATGTCGATTTGCGATTTGGGATTGGCCCCACCTTTGCTTGCCATGTCACCTTCCGCCCATTGCACTTCGTGCATCGCACAATTTAACACTTACCTCCCATATTTCATAATAAAATCCATGATTTGCGATTTGCGGGCAGATGCGATTTGGTTTCGAAAGTAAACTCCAAAGGTTTTCAAATCCGGAGGTAAGGAATTTCTTGTGTTAAATCGCATCGGAGGAAGAAAGGAGGATTATAACCTAAAGCCAATGAAATGCCTTGATAATGGAAGAAAGTATAAACTCGGGCAGAGAGACTCGTGTAAGTGACCCGATGCAGAGCAAAGGAGAAGAGAAAACTAAACACAACAGGCACGCGCATAAGAGGAAAATTTGGGTAGTAGGTGACATGATGACAACGTTCGAAATGTAAAAGCATGGGTAGATTCAGGTGGAGATGTGTTTATGCATACTGTTAGGACATCACAGCTGAAACGGAAGGAGACACATTAGCAACACATCAGACTTAGCAAAAGGATTATATTCCAAGTTTATTTCTTTTTTTTTGTTAAGGTCGATGCTACAATGGTGTCCTCGATTGAAATTTAATAAGTAGTTTAACAGTTTAGGCAGTTAATTAGGAGTTTCAAGAAGCTCGAGCAGTTAAAAACTGCTTTTGTTTGTATTTAAGGAAGAGAGAAAGAGGGAAGCGGGGCCTGATTCTAGACCTCTTGGGGATTACATTTTGTACTTGTTTTTATGATGGGTAAATGAAAGAAGCAGTAAGTTTCCTGCAACTAATGATGGTGATTTGTGTTTCTTGTGCCATTTTGTGTCCCTTCTTCTTTGAATGAAGTGAATTAATGTAGCATCTGGTCTCTTAATTACATCTGTGAGTAAGAGTTAAATAACCTTAATTTGTGCTCCTTCACTCCATCTCTTCTCCCTTTAAAAATTCTCTCTGAAACTTAAAATTAATAGATTATGTGTTTACAACATATTATTTTGAGTTTCTCCTCTCTTCACAAACTCCTAATGAAACTTTGAAGTAATAGATTATGTGTTTACAACATATTATTTCGAGTTTCCTCTCTCTCCATGAATTTCCTCTGAAACTTAAAAGTGGTAGATTCTGTGTTTTCAACATATTACTTTGAGTTTCCCCTGCATTTATTCTTTTCATTTAGATATCAGCAGTGAATGGCATTATGAAATCCTTTATTATTTCAGATCATTAAGGGTTTTAGAAAACTAATCTCCAGAGGGATAGAACAAATACCTCATGATAAAATAATTTCCGTGACACTTTTAAAATGTCTTAAGCACTGATTCATTTCATAACCGATGGATTGTCTCTTAAGATAGAAAATCAAGCATGTAGAGAGGCTTGAACAAGGATATCAAGCTTATCTTTCTTCTTTTGTTGAAATAGCATTTCAAACTTTGACTTCACCTTCTTGAGCTTTGAACTTGCTATTTGGTTTCTTCGGTAATAATGCTTTGCTATATTACTCTGTATGTCATTATCTTTGTTTGATTTTTCCAGGAGCTTCTCAAGATGATTTTTAAATCTCTCAAACCAATGCTCCATGTCTTCATTGATTATTATGGCAAATTTTTCATCAAAGGTAAGCTATTTGGCTAGTTTAGCCTCTTTCTACCTCTCTAATTACAATGCTCTTTTTAGCTCTCTAGTCCTTGGAGTTTTCTTTGACACTTGTTCTTTTGGCTCATTAGGATCACTATATTTCTCATATATTTCATCAAGCAAGGCCTTAGACTTGACTCTTCTCTTTTGGCTTTGAGAAGGTCCACGTCCATGATCAGTTGTTTAGTCTTCAATTTTTGATTTTCCTACTCAAGAAATGATATGACGAACTTAGATCTATCTAATTTAAGTTGAAATTCTCTAATTTGGGCTTCTTTATGTTTAATAATCAAAATAAAATCCTCATGATCATCTTGCTGATCTAAGTCAACAAGATTAAATTATGTTTATGTTTCATGGAGGTCTTCATGTTCTTTCCTGAATTCATCATGAACAACTGCCTCTGTCATATTTTGCTTTCCCTTTTGTACCTGCTTTGCTGACGAAGAAGGAAAGTTCCCTCCCACAATTTGTGGGGCAAACACCTGCCTATGCCCTCTCTGATATGTTTTAGCCAGTGTGTCCATTTCAGCCTCTTTGGTCTCTTTAAGCTTGTTGACCATAGCTTTGCTAGATGACCTAATTTGATTATGAAATGCTGATGATGGTGATGAGATGGGTCTAGTAGGTTGAGCTGATGGAGGAATAGGTGCAATGGGGTGAGGTGGAGGAGGCATAGCTTCATCATGCAAAACTTGTAGAGTAGTGAATATATCATTGGCAATGAAAGTGTCCCGTGAGATGTTCAGCTGATTAAGGTGATGAAGGATACTGATTTTGATCAGAGAGTGATGGAAGAGGTTGTTCATTTGTTGATTATACTCTTTCTTTTGTATTGTGTATGCCATTTTTTCAATGCTCCTGAACAAATAATAAGGAATATTGAGCATTTTGACCCTTGCGAAGTGCATGAGAAATTTGATATGGTATGTGTAGAGTCTGGAAAATATTCCTTCACAAGAGAAGTACTTCATGATTGTTTTCCTCATGGGAGCATACTTATCAATAAGGTGACTGAAAGGGAAGAATTTATTTCCTTCATTTCTGTACTGAGGCTTGATGTATGGTTGATAATACTGATCATCTAGGTTTTGGGCTTTAAACCAACTCTCACCCACATTAGGTATCCCAGTAGCAGCAACAATGATGGCTTGGGATATGGTGAAAGTTACACCAGCAAGGGTCACTTGATTGTCCTGAATGCTTGAAATGAAAACTCTAATCAAAACGGGGTGGTTTTGAACTCTTTATATCATTTCACAAAAATCAAAGTATCTCACATGCTTGAAACAAGTGACTGTCATAGGAGAGGCCATTAATTCTTTGGTGTTGGTAGTCTCAAAACTCAAAATTCTACCTCCCTTGTGTGGCCTTCTTTCTTTTCTATCTTCCTCTTCCACGAAATCTCTATCTTCCTCTTCCATTATGTTTTTAGTTTAGAAACCCTAGGGATGAGGAAATAGGAGTGGGATATAGGTTATGGGAGTGAGAAATGAATAGAAAAATTTGGGGAAGTAGGGGAAGGGTTTAGGGAACTTAGGAAGGTGATATGGGATAAAAATATTATGGGAATTGGGAATTGGAATTTTATTACAGGGTTGATAGGGTTGCCTAGGAAATTGAGATGCATAGGACTTAGGGTTTAGGGAAAAGGAACTTTGGGATATGGATTTAGTGATATAGGGGTAGGGATAGGGTTTATTATGATGTGGGAAGGGTAAAAGGGTTTTCAGGGATCAAATTTGGGATCAGGAAGTGAGACTAGGGTTTCTATCTTAAACAACTGGAAATTTCTCATGGAAATATTGACACCATGAAATTTTCACTTAAGAAATGAAAGGAGGGTGTGATGATGTCTTACTTACTTGCTAGAAGATGGAGAAATCCTTTGTCGAATATTTGGAGCACTTGCACAAAGTTTTGGAGCTTGGAGATGAAATTGGACAGGTGTGCAACAACTTTGGTGTGTGTGCAGTGCCTGTCTGCCAGGTGCGTAGCGCCTTTGGTCTATGTGCAACACTTGTCCCAAGTGCGCAGTGCCTTGTTCCAAGTGCGCAGTGCCTCCCAGGAACTCGAATTTCACCTTTCAAATTTGATTTTCGAGTTATGTGAGTGATGGCGCGATGGCATAGAGAGAAAATGAATATATTTTTAATGTTTGGATGGGCTTTATGCTTGACGGATTGGATGTTTTGACCCTTGGGACCCACTTTTCCTTCTCGCTTTCACATTAAAATTTTGAAACTATACCTTTCACTTTGAATTTATTCTTTGGAAATTGATCATTTGATGGACTTTGAGAACACTAGAATTTTGGAAACTTGATGCTTTTTGGCATATGGAACTCTGAGTTAGCAATTATTAGAACCATGAACTTATTACATATAGAGAGAACATGAAATTACATAATGAAATCAAAATTACATATTGGAATCAAAATTACATATTTGAAGACATATTTACATGGTAAAGTGAATTTATTGGTCACTCTCTTACTTGCTGGTCCTTTATGAAATGGAAATTATGTTTTATTGGACCTTGAAAACCCTAAAACCTAATGAGAACCTTGAATGATTGTACCTCATAATGACATGACTGAATAGGTGATATAAACTCATGAATGATGGACACTCAGCATAGTATAAAAATGAGCCAGCAAGTAATGGAATTTAGGAAAGAGTGAAGTTTTTTTGACTTAGGGCTACTATCAGTGACTAAATTTTGGAATTATGACCTAATGAAATGACAAAAATTTATGAATTGGACCCTAATATGATGTGAAAAGAGATATTTTTATCACTGATGGCAGGATGCAAATACTGACACTAACAATAAGTACTCGTGAAAAAGGGGGGAACTGTCTTGGAAGTGAATTTTCGGTTCTTTCTATATTCAAGTATTTGGGATGCAATATTATTGGAAAGGATGGTACGCCAATCCATAATATATGAACCTGGTGCAAATTCAATGAGAGGAACCCATTCAACCGAAAATTTACTTGTATTAGGGTAACCAAAAAGCCTACACATCGTAGCAGCAATATAACAATACGAACCAGCAAGAGAAGACACATAGTACATACCCTTATCGCCATGCTTGTGCTTGTTGGGCTTGTGCATCGATTGCATTATTGGGTCTGACGCTAGCTTATTTTACTTTGCAAAATTTTAAAGGAAATTCTTGTCATATACCTTTTGTGGGTTGGGTATATGATACATTTTCTTTAAATATTTTTCCTTGAAATACCCAATTACTATGTCCCTTGAAGCTAATAATTTCCTCCCACCAATGTTCAAATTTTCGATTATCCATTTCACCATATCTGAATAGGGCAGAATTTTAGGGTGAGCAACAATTCGATGGAGGAAAGAATTAGCAACTTCACTGCAAGTTTCAGAGGATGTTGGGACGTCAGATGTGACTACCCTTTCAATTACTCTCTGCTTTTCATACTCAAACAATTTGTACATGGATTCCCATGAGTAAGATCCATTGTCTTGATTGCATGTTGTATCAAAGAATAGAGGAGGCATCTTTGTTACTTCTGAAGTAGGAGGCGCTGGGTGTGGAGTATCCATGGGTTTCTTGGTATTTTTCATGGCTTTTGACATCTCACCAGAATATTGCTTCTGGGGACTAGCCTGTAGTAAGATAAAAGCAGAGAATGAAGAACAATACTTTGCAATGCGAGAGTGATTAAAAGAAAAGTTTGAAGTGATGGAAAATATGGTTTAAATGTTAAAAATCCACAAACATTAAATAACAGGCCATCAAATCACTTAGGGAATTGAGACCATTAATATCGCTATGCATGAGTAATAATTAAAAATGTGAGTTCACGTGGTTTTCTTTCTACAACTCAACGCTTTAATTATGATATCACATCGTAATATTCGTTCAAAGCACAACTTTAGAACACATGATACATTAATTCATCGATATGCGATCAAAACTCTATGTTTTTTTTATTGTCAGCTCTTTATCGGTGGTTTTAAGATGTCAAAGCATTGGAGGGGAAAATTTGTTGTGATTTTTGCAATGTGATAACAATATCGTGATTGAAAAATTGGTGGAGTGAGTGTAGGAAAGTGTAGTGTGGCGAAATTGTGATGAGATATATCGCATCGAGTATCATATATGGTAACCAAAATCTTTGCGATTACGCGATAGTGAAAGGTGATGTGGCAGTAAGGCATGTCCTACCAATGGTCTTTTAAAATAATATCCATCGGGGAGCTTTTTCCTTTTTTATCATCCTTTATTATTTTCAAAAGTCTTTAAGCACTTTTTATGCATTCAAGCTCTATCACATCGCAACATTTCGATGGAGTGCTTTGTGTGCCGCTTATTGGAATTGCAATATGCGATATGCAATGGGGATTTTTGGCATATTCGTTTAACTCCTATTTTTAATAGGATCCAAGTGTATCCATCGGATATAAAAAAATTCTCCTTTAAAAAAAAGAAAGAAGTGTTTTATTATCCTAACTTAAAAATTAAAAAGGGTCCCCATTATTTTCTAAGGTAATTATACATAAATAATGGGGGGGTTGTTGAATAACACAACAAGACCCTATAACAGGATTCCTAAAGTGATTTTTCAAGGCCAATACATCCAAACCCACCCATTCCTATCTTTTGCAGGGTTATCCTAGAGCTGGTCAACAAGTTTATGTGTATATTGGTTACCAGAATCCTCCTTATTCTGGTACCCAGTTTCCTCCTCTTTATCAGAACCCTCCTTATCCGAGAATGCAAGCACCTGTTGCTCAGACGATTCCTTATTATCAAGGCTATCCTTCATTGGATTTCAACCGACAGTTTCCTTTTGTGGTGACTCCCGAATTGCTATATTTTACTCGACTTACCAATGATCCCATTGCTCATTTGCCTTGGTGGCTGATAATTCCCACCAAATCGCCTTCTGATACCCCAAAATTCAATGGGAATCCTGGAGAATACCCATGAACCCATGTCATGACATATCATTTGTGGTGTTCTTCAAACTCCCTTAATTATCCTTCCATATGATTATGTACTCTTTTCCAACATACTTTTATAGGTACCACAACTAAATGGAAAATTGAGTTACCTAGAGCTTCGTTTCATGATTTTAGTTCCATAGCTACCACCTTCCTCACACATTTCTAGTTACCCATCCAATATGAAAATTGAACGGAAATTCTGACCAACTTTAAACATTCTAAAGCCACTCACATTACAGATCACATTCATGAGTGGTAGCGGCATCTCCGGTTGGTTAAGACCTTTGTTATGGATTAATTGTTATTGTAATGTTTCATCAAATCCATGTTTCCATCTATCATAGAGGATGTAGCCAAATGCAGAGTCATGACTAAAGAGAAAGTAATTTATCATGCTCAGTATTTGGACCTCATCTATACCAAATCTGGCACGCTCTATGAAAATATACCAGATGCTCTGATACCTTTGAAAACTATTCCTTCCACTACTGGTAAATAATCTCATTTTGCGGATGGCATCATTGCTTCTGCTAGTTCACAGACAGTGATAAAACCATGTGGTGTTGCTCTCACTATTTCTTCCCAAAACTCTTCATCCAAACCTCCTGTGGATTCTTCTTCTAAGATAAATGTCGTTTCATCTAATAAAGGAAAATCTCAGCAACAACTAGGAATTAAGAAGAAATGGAAAGGAAAAAAGAAGAAATATTCTTCAGTCCTATGATGAGAAATAAAAACCTCGCTATCCATGCTTAATTTACAACGAGGAACACTTTACTTATGATTGTCCTAATCGCGTGGAAGTGAATCAATTTATGAAACCCTCCACTTCTCCCACCGTGTTGACTGACCCCTTTCCAAATCAAGGAGACCCATATTATTGCTCGAGACCCATCTTCCTCTAACACCATTTTAATGCTTTCTTCCATGAATCATAAATATTATGTCATGGTGGCTACTCGGAACAAGGACTATGGTAATGTGAAACTTCCGAACGGCTAGGCTACTGATGAACCTGCCAATTCAGCATCACCTCCATCCGAACCTCCTCCACCTTCTATTCCTACGAAGTTAACTATTAAGCCTTTGAAAAGAGTTATTCATAAGTTTGATTTCAAGCCTCACGCCAGGGTTTCTCAAAATTACAACGTAGTTGAGGACTTGGCTCAGTCTCCATCATCTATGTTGACCCTCGAAGTGTTGCAAAACTACCCCACCCATAAAAAGGCTTTGTTTTCAGCGATCGGATGTGTGGGTCCTTTGGATTCCAACCTAGTTGTTTTTAGTCACAAAAACTATGCTCCTCACCTTCTAGCTCAATTAGATTTTATCATTCAGGTCGTTTTCCCTGGTAAGAAAGTTCATCGTTCTATTATGGATGAGGGAGCCGAGACCTGCATCATGTATTTTTCTTGTTGGAAAGCAAATGGATCTCCTCCACTTGTCAGTAAACTACCACATTGAAAGCTTTTGATGGAATAACATATAAGCCTTGTGGTATTATGAATTCTTTACAAGTGGAATTATGGGGAAAGAATGTATCTTTAGAAGTAGAATTTATCAACAGACCTCTTGATTAAAATCTTCTACTGGGTCGCATGTGGGTTTACGTCATAGCCACATTCGTTTCGACTTGTTTCTATATGATCTCCTTTCCTCATAAATGCAGGATTGTGGCCATCGACCAAATCACCTTTTTCGCCTTTGATTCTCATGTTACTGGAAGTGTCCCACTTGTAGTGGAAGTTCTACATTCTTATCAGAATGTCAGGGTTGGACTGTTAAAGGACTCCTTGCTCATGGGTACCTTTTCACTTCCTCCTCCTCCTCTTCCCAAAATCTCATCTTCAATTAGTTACATCAACATGATATCCTCTTCTACTTTCCAGAGTGATTCGTGGATAATACTAGACGAAACTCACATGAACAATTTTGGCGACTGAATGTCACTTAACCCTATTGAACTTGAATACGAATCTATCTATTCAGCTTGCGCATCTCATACCTTTTCCTCGATCAATTGGGACAATCGATCATTAGATTATGGCACATATTGTGATTCATTCTATCATGTATTTTCTACCGACGAGAGCATCATGGAGATCATGATGCCAGACGATGTGGCATGGGATGATCATCACAATCATTCCTCCTTACTATATTTCATTGAGAGTAATCTCAATGATGCTTATCTACCTAATTTAATTATATATTTTTCAACTTTCATTTCTATCCACGAAGTCGATTCTGAGAAGAATCTCTCGAATATAAAGAGATGATACCTCTTGAAATTTATGTTAAACCATGTGTTTTAAAAAATATACGCATTGGTGTGTCTTTCTCTCCATCCGAGATTAAGACCTATAAATCCCCCTTTCAGGAATTTCACGATGTCTTTTCCTGGACCTATGAGGAGATGCCAGGTATCGACCCAAATATAGTAGTGCACAAAATTAAAATGTATCTTGGTGTTAAACCAGTCCGAAAACACCTCGTCCATCCAATGAAAGATGTCATGATTAAGAGTGAAGTTGAAAAACTTCTTTATTTTGGTTTCATCTACCCCATTCCTCTCATCGTTTGGGTGCCTAATGTCATCCCTGTCATGCAGAAAAAAGGGACTATATGAGTATGTGTCACTTATCGAGATTTCAATCGTGCTTGTCCTAAGGAAAACTACCCAACCTCGTTCATTGACCAGATTTTTGATGACTTCACCGGTCGTGAAATTTATTCATTCATGAAGGGTTTCTACAGATATAATCAAATCAACATTCTCCCAGCGGATCAAACTAATATTGCATTTATTTGTCCCTGAGGTACATTTTCCTAATGGAAAGTCCCATTTGGTCTGAACAATGTTGGGGCCACGCTTTAGCGGTCCATGTATTATGCTTTCCATGATATTAAACACATTTTGCAACCCTATTTGGATGTTCTCCCTTCTCATTCTAAGCATCGGGTTGATCACCTGATATATTTTAGGGTCATTTTCTTACTGTGTAGATACTATAATGTTTGATTGAATCCACACAAATGTGTGTTTTACGTAATTTATAGACAAATTCTAGGTTTTTTTAATTTCAAAACAAGGAATTTGTATTGATCCTCTAAAATTACATGCAATCATCGACCTACCTGCACCTTCTTCACTTGTTCAGCTTCAATGACTTCAATGGAAATCTAAATTCCTATGGAATTCATCCCTAATTATGTCGAGCTGGCCAAAGGATTCACTCTCTTTCTTAAGAAATGGGTTCCCTTCCATGTGCATAACGCAACTCAAAAATTGTTTGATGCCCTATAAGATGTATTAGTTCGAGCGTCTCTATTGTACCCCCTGAATACCTGCGCGAATATTTCCTCTATCTCATTGCTTCCATTTCTACTATAGCAATGGTATGGGTCTAAGAAGACCATGTAGGGACAAAATACCCCATATATTACTTGAGTCAGAATCTCAATGATACCGAGATCATGTATGCTCATGTAGAAAATTTGTCTTTAGCAGTTGTTCAAACCGTTCCAAGGTTTTTCCATTACATATTGCTCCAGAAAACTATGGTTGTTTCAGATTTCAACCCTATGATATACATTTTGTCACGTCAATTGTTGGTGGGAAATAATATAAATGGGTCATCATTCTGCAAGAGTTTGACCTAGAATTAATCATATCCAAGTTAAATAAATCCTTGGTTTTCGCTGAGCTTATGTGCGACCTTCCTTCCCATGATTTTGAATCGACATCTGACGATTATATCCTTGACAAGTAGTTGTTTTTGATATCGTCATATGAACTGTGGTATGGAATCTAATTTATCTCCATACCCAGACTTTATAGTCTAATACCTCTCGCTCCAAGCAGAGACGTATTCTATATCAATCCAAATATTACATCATAATTGGTGACACTCTTTATCGACGTGGTATCGATATGATTCTACAAAGGTGCCTCACACATGAGGAGGTTGAGAAATTTTTTAATGAATGCCACTCGGAGAGATGTGGCGATCATTTATCTGGCTATGCTACCGCGCAGAAGCTCTTACGCGTTGGTTACTTCTGGCCCACTATTTTTCGAGATTGTTGTTTGTGCTCAATCTAGTCTCCTAAATTGAGTTCATTAATTGTCAACTACGGCTGGTAAACTGCTGAAGTGTGGTGAACTATATGTGCCTAGGTATTTGTTTCTTACCACATTGTGTTTAGTGTTTTCTGATGTTTTTGGTTTTATGGTTTTATGTTTGGAAAGGGAAGGAACTAAATGCTGGTGGAAAGAAGCTACTGGTTAAAAATAGAGTGAAGCCTAAATTATGGATGATAGATGAAAAATGCAAATACTGAAACAAAACAAAGCCTGAACTATGGCTAGCAAATTAAAAAGCTTGATAATGACTTCAAGAAAATAAATCACAACATGAGCTTAACTTGTCCAATTCATTCATTAAAGATGTTTTGGAAGAGCTTGAGAAATGGGCAGCTAAGTGTAAACGAAATTCTCTTAACTAAACAATCAAACAATCAACTTACAATGTTACAACATCTCATCCATGATTAAAGGTCTATTAAAATATATTTGGAAAAGAACATTTGTAGCACCATAAGATTTCTATTCTAAACTAGCTTCTAACTTTTTTCTGCAACTCAATCTAGCACCACTAGGCCTCATACAAAAGTTATAGATTTCTTTTTAGAATGATCTTTGAGAGAAGGCTTGTTTGTGAAATGGTAAAAAGGTTGCAAAAATACTCCAGGCCTTAGACTGATACTACAATCTGTCCAGATAATTATGTGTTAATATGAGTTTGGAAAAAAAGAAGTTTTGTAAATAATGAAGACCGTGGTGTTTAAATTTAACAACTAATACAATTTGAAATGCAATGGATGGCAACTACACTGGAATGTTAACACAGTGAGCTAAGTTAAGACTAAACTAGGGTACTACTAGTCTACAGTGAACAGTGTTAAATTAAAAGCCATTATCAAACTGAAAATGAAATGACAGAACTGAACCACATGCATTCTACCTCCGGATTTTTGTAACTAAGTTATCATGCAACTAACCTAAGGAATTCTACAGTTCATCCCGTTCAGTATGAATGATGTTTTGGAAGAGTTTGTGAGAACGAGTATGGCTATATCATTCAAAGCAATTGAACATAAACACAAGACTGAGAGAAAATACAACTAAAGTCCAAGACACCATAGCTACTTCTTACTCAGTGTTATGATATTTTGGAAGAGCTTTATAAGAGTGAGATTAGATATGCCACTTGGTGTAAACTAACAACTAAAACTTACAATACCACAGTTTTACCTTATCCATCATAATGATATTTTGGAAAAGTTTATTAGACTAAGTTTTAACTGTGATAACTAACGAAAGTAAATGCAAATAAACCTACACTATCACAGTTGTGCCTCATTCTTCATAACGATATTTTGGAAGAGTTGATTAGAGTAAGTTTGGCTGTGATAGTAAATATAAACAAATATGAACATAAGCTGAATTAAAAGCGAAACTAAAATACTTATCTACTGTATAAACAAGGCCGCTCAAGAGGTAGGGGCCCTCTACCACCAGAGTAGCACGAAATCTAGTTCAAAATCAACTCAACGCGTTCAAGGAAATACTGCTTCTTTCATTAAAGAGGAATCACCTCAAAACAGAGTATTCACGGACTTCAAAGATCTAGCAGTCAACCATAAAATCTAACCAAAATCTAACCTTTGTCTCTCGGTTTCCCGAGCATATTTATAGCAAATATACATAACATAACTTGAGATAATACGGGGATTATTGTCTTTCCTAATAGAAACTAAACTAGGACTCTGATCATGATCACGTAACAGAATCTGGACTGTCCTTATTCTGTTAGGAGTCTACCTCCTAGTTTGGGTTTCCACGTGCTTAACCACGTACAGAATTCCGTTCAATCTCCATGGAGGGCAACAAACGATGAGGACATGACGTGGAATACACCCATGTGTGCTTTTCTCCAACATGACATTTGGAACCTGTATAAACATGGAGCTGGCTGCAGAATTGGCAACTAGCTACAGAATGTCTGCATTCTGTAGCTAGTTTCAGTTCAAAAAGTACTACAATGACACAACCATAAAAACATAGCAAGTTAGCCACGATATTCATTCTTAAAGAAATTTTAACTAATTTCATTGATCATTTGAGCCTGGGATTTAATAATGGATAAAATAAATAGAGTGGAATGTGGTGGAAGGAAGAACATTTTTGGAGCTCAACATACCCCCACTGCTAGATTCTTGCATGTCCTCATGAAACTATTCCATGAACTCAGAGACCTCTGCAAGAACATCCAATCCTCTTCTTCTACTTTGTCTGGTAGTTAAAGGCCTTCTGGGCTTCCTAATGACTAACTTGAACCTTAAATTGGTAAGTGCCCTGATTAACTTTTTGTTCCTCTTTTTCAACTTTTCATTAGCCTTTTCCACTTTGTCCATTTGTAGAGACAGGGTTGAGTTCATACTGGTTTTTAGTTTAACTTGTTCCCTCAGAATATCATTCTCAGTCCTGATATGTCTATTAAGTACTTCCAACTCGTACCTATCTCTTCTTAACACATATATTTCGGAAAGTGGAGGACTAGGGGTTCTGTCTCTACTCTCTGAAGTTTTCCTCTCCAATGTTTCAACATAGTTGTAAATTTCTTGCTGTGCAGGATCAATTTCTGGAACTTCCTCATCAAAGTCCTCCTCAGTAGGTGTTTTTTCGTCTTCTATGTTTATAACCCCAATTTGTTTAACTTTTGTTTTCTTTAGTATGCCCTTCATTCTGTGGCTCCTCCTCGATTGAGATGGCCCTTCTCCTTTTTCTCTAGCAACTCTTCTTATGATTATCTTTTTCTGAAGCTGCTTCTTAATCTGAAATAATTTTTCAGAGATCATTTCTTCACTACTTTCTTGTATTGTTTTATCAGTTTCAGTCTTGGAGGATTTCCATCTTCTGCTTCTTTTTGTAGGTTGATTTTTAGGTGAAGGCTCTTTTGGTTCCTCAAAGTGATTTCTCACCAGGAAGTTATCCCAATTATCCCCTATTTTACTTAGATGATGCTCAATCAAAATCTTGACTAAACCATGGTGGTATAAGGTTGTCTCCAGAAATTGAATTCTCTTTTGGACACTTGAAGCCATTTTCTTTAAAATTTGAAGCAAGAAATAGGGCAAATTAAGCTCTTCTTCTAGGAAATGCATTATCAACCTAATATGGTAAACATAGAAAGTACCATATCTACCTTCACAAGTGATAAATTTTTGTACGATAAGCAACATGTTTCTCCATTTGTTCTTTAATGCAGAACTGGGGATACCCTTTTTAAACACAGTGACATCCATACCTGGTGACTTGAGTATTTGCTTCCATGATTCGTTATGGAATTCTCTATTCTTAAACCACCTTTCTCCTTGTCTAAGCAGTCCTGTTGCTTATGCAATCAAAACCTCTGTGACAGTGAATTTAATATCTCCAACTTCAACCTCGGCTCCTTTGAATGACCTTGCAAACGTTTTAGTAACCTCTTTGTGGGAGCCACTAAATTTTTCAAGGAATTGAAGCCATCCTGCTTGTTGCAACATTTCTCAAATTTGGGGATAGCCTTCTAAGTATTTAGTGCCAACTGGTTCTGTTCTCACGATGAGGCCCATAACTCTTCTTCAATCTTCAATTCACCAGCCTTTTGCTCACGGTGAGAATGGCCGTTAACAAGCTGTTTTTGCTCCCCAAATATTTCCTCTGTTTCACGGTGACAACGGTTGTTACAGAAATACCTCTGTTTTACAGAATGAAATGGTTAAGAGTTGGCTATGGAAAGGAGTAATAAGGAATGGTTACAGAATGAATTAATGAGGTGAGGTGAAGAAAACGAATCAATGAGTGAAAAGACCGCGGAGATATTTCAAAAATCATCATTAAATGCTTAGAGACGTGATTAATCCAATCACTTTAGCACTTTAACTGTTTAGATTTTTTTTTAAATGATGATCGAATATGGGTTTTGAAATGGTGGAATAGAAGGATTTTTATCCAAAGTTTGCGGAAGGTTTGTTTGGCATGATCAATAAAATTAATCAAAACAACTTTTTGAATTATTCATAGCTAAACTATACTAAAATTTTTCATGACGTGTCATTATAATTACTTCATACCTTTGTCTTTGCTTTGATTTTCTTGTGATCTTCATATGCTTTGTTTTCCCTGAAAATCATTAATTTTTGGATCTTCATAACCTTCTTGATCTTGACTTGTTCATGGATGTGCAAGATCATTTTGTTGAAAATCAAATAATTGCTGGTCAGTGCCTTCAGGATCTGTAGCTACAGAATGTCTATCTGGCTGCAGAAAGTCTGATTAGCTGCAGAATGTTTGTTTGATTGCAGAATGTACCTGTAGAGAACTTGAATCATGGAATGGAATGGTTTGGAATGTAAGTGGAATGTTGTATGGAATGAGTGAAGATGGATGATGAAATATGGTATAATGGGATATGTATGAAGTGAATGATGGAGTGGGATGGATTACAATTTATGAAATGGAGTGAAAAAGTACCCTGCAATTTTCTGTTGTGTATTATTCAATTGCAGAAAAACATCAAATTTTAAATTCTGGAATGGAAATGAGGTGGATGAAGTATGGAATGAGATGAATGAAATATGGAATGAAGTGAAGTATGAATGAGTGAATGATATGGAGTATGGATGAATGAGTAAATGGAATGAAATGAAATGAGATGGATCATAAGTGAAATGGATCTGAACTTATGATTTTGTAACAGCTGCTTGCAGAAACAAAATGGAAAAGTTAGAGTGTCAGAAAGATTCTGATTTTCACCCTATCTTTTCTGTATAAACATGCCAATCATTGATTGGTTTTCATGTTTATACTTATTATTATTATTATTATTAATTTTTTTTTTTCAATAAAATGACTTCAGAAAATTCAATTAAGTTGATGAAGAAGAAAGATTCTTCTTCATTAACTTCACATCACTGTTTTCCTTGAACTTTGTAATAAATTCTTCCCTTGAGAGTGGTTTGTGATATAGCTTCAATCTATGACCATTCACAAGAAAATTAACATCTTCTTCATCTATTGTCCTGATTTTTACTGCTCCATTGTCAAAATTTTTAACAACTTCATATGGCCCAAGCCAATGTGTTTGAAATTTACCTTGAAAATCCTTGAATTTTGAATCAAACAAGAGAGCCCAGTCACCTTCTTTGAACTTCTTCTCTTTGATGTACTTGTCATGCCATCTAGTCCTTTGCTATTGGACTAGACTTGTTTTCTGAACTGCATCTTGTCTGATCTCATCCAATTCATTAATCTACTCCAATCTGTGCTTTTGTGCCTCTGATAGATCAAGTCCTAGCTGAACTGCCATTTTGAAAGTTTGAATCTGGAACTCTATGGGAAACAAAACTTGCTTTCCATAAACAAGTTCATAAGGAGTATGGTTTGTTGTGCTTCTCCATGTAGTTCTATAGGCCCACAAGGCTTCAGGAAGCTTATCTACCCAATCTTTTCTATGTAAATGGACAGTCTTTGTTAGGATCCCTTCAATAACCTTATTAGTAGATTCCACTTGACCATTTGCTTGTGGATGATAAGGAGTAGATTTTCTATGCCTGATTTTGTACCTCTCCATCATTTGTTCCACTAGCCTCGATGTGAATTGAGCTCCTTGATCTGTAAAAATTTCGCTTGGGACACCAAAACGAGTAAAAATATCCTAAAAAAGAAAATTAACTACAAATGCTTCATTAGCAAAAAGTAATGGCTTGGCCTCTACCCATTTGGTAACATAATCAGTGCAAACTAATATATATCTCTTTTGTCTTGATGGAGGACTAATAGGTCCTACAAAATCCAAAGCCCATTTTTCAAAAGGTTCAATATGTACCTGAGGCTACAATGGCATCTCACCTGAAAGAGAAGGTTTCCCTACCCTTTGGCAACTGTCACACCTTTTGACATACTCTTTAGCATCTTTGAAAAGGGATGGCCAATAATATCCTAAATGAAGGATCTTATAGGCTATCCTCTTATCAGCAAAGTGTCCGCCACAAGGTTCATCATGACATGCTTTGAGAATCTCAGGCATCTCATCTTCCCGAACACATCTCCTAATGATCAAATCTAGACCTGTCTTGTACAACTCATTAGCAACCCATGAATATTTTGCACTATCATAAATGATTTTTCTTTTCTCTCTTGCATTCATTATTGAAGGAAATTTCCCTGAAACTAAATAATTAGCAATGTCAGCAAACCAAGGAGTCTGAGTAGAAATTGCAAAAATATATTCATCAGGAAATTGATCTTCAACTGGAGTATCATCTTTGATGTTTTGGAGTCTAGATAGGAAATCAGCTACTGTGTTTTGTTTTCCAGGCCTATCTAGAATGGTAATGTTGAATTCTTGTAAAAGCAATAACCATCTTATGACTCTACCATTAGTAATTGATTTGTTCATTAGGTATCTAATTGTAAAATGATCTGTGTAAACAAAAGTTTCATAGTCTGTTATATAGTGTCTGAATTTGTTTATGGCATGAACAACAGCTAAAAACTCTTTTTCAGTTACAGTATAGTTTAACTCTGAAGGAGTCAAATTTTTACTGGTATAGTAGATGGCATAAGGAATCAGGTCTTTTTGTCCCAATACTTCTCCTAGAGCTGTATCCGAGGCATCTGTTGAAATATGAAAAGGTAACTTCCAGTTAGGTCCCCTTAAAATAGGTGCTTCAGAAATTTTTGTTTTTAGGGTCTCAAAGGCTAACTGGCAATCAGAATTCCATTTGAATTCACAGTCTTTGGTAAGCAATTTAAAGAGTGGAGATGCTATCTTGGTGAAGTTTTCTATAAACCTCCAATAATATCCTGTAAATCCTAGAAAACTCCTAACATCTTTTTGACAACTTAGAATAGATAAATTAGAGATGACTTCAACTTTTGACTCATCAACTCTAATCCCATCCTCTGACATATGATGCCCCAAAACAATACCTTCAGTAAACATCATGAAACATTTCTCATGACTAAGTGAAAGATTTGCTTCTTGACATCTCTTTAAAACTTTTTCCAAGTTTGCTAAAGCTTCTTCAAATGTGTTTCCATAGACTGTGAAATCATCCATATATACCTCTACACAATCATGTATTAGATCTGAAAAAATTCTTAATACTGCCCTTTGAAATGTTGCAGGTGCATTACATAATCCAAATGGCAATACTCGGTAAGCATAAGTACCCCAAGGACAGGTAAATGTGGTTTTGTCTTGGTCCTCAAGTGCTACTTGAATTTGATTATAACCACTAAACCCATCTAAAAATGAGAAGTACTTTTTGCCAGCTAATGTATCTAACACTTGGTCTATGAAATGTAAGGGAAAATGGTCTTTAAGAGTAGCTTTATTTAATTCTCGGTAGTCAATACATACCCTCCACTTACCATTTTTCTTTGGCACAATTACCAAAGGAGAAACCCACTGACTATCTGAAATAGGATAAATGAAATTGACATTCAACAATTTCTGCAATTCTTCTTTAACAATCTCCCTAAGATTTGGATTCATCCTTCTTTGAGGTTGTCTGATTGGTTTACAATTTTCCTCTATATAGATGTGATGAGTGAAAGTCTTAGGACTTATCCCTTTCATATCAGTGTACTCCCATGCATATGCAGAAGAATGTCTCTATAATATCTTGACTAACTTTTCTTGTTGAGATTTTTCTAGGTTCTTGTTTATGTTTAAAGATTTGCTTGGAAATATCTCATTTGTAGAGCTGCCAAATTTATCCATGGAATGAAGAGACATCTTTCTTGATGACAAAAACTCAATGTTGGATTCTTCTTGAAATGGTTCATGTTTATATTCCGAAGAAGATTCAAATTTTTCTAAAGTATTCAGAATTTGACTATCTTCACTAATTTCTGAAATTGTGAAGAGAGGTTGTAAGTCTTCTTCATCCTCTATCCATTGAGTATCATCTAAATATGTAATTGTCCTTGCTGGAGGATACAAAGTGAATTTCTTAGTTGAACTACCATCAGAGATGTACATATCACTGGATCTACAACTAATGAAAGCATCAGCTGTAGCTAACCAAGGTCTTCCTAATATAATAGGGTGTCCTCCTAGATTATTCTTAGGAGTTAGGATCATGAAATCCACAGGGTAATCCCAAGAATCTAGGGACACTGGAATATCTTCTATTACCCCATTTGGTTTAATCACAGATCTGTCTACTAATTGTAATAAATTGGGTGTAAAGATAAGATTAGGAAGTTTCAGTTTATCCATGATTTGTCTACTCATGATATTGATTGCTGCTCCTAAATCAATGAGTGTGTTTTGGATCTCAATTCCATTGATGTGAATTTTAACAAATGGATTCCCTGGGTCTAGATACTTTGGAATAGAAATCTTACCCATCATAATGTCTACTATTTTTCCTGCCAGTTGAATTTTCTTTGTCTCTCTTATTATTTTTCTTGTTTTCTTCATGCTCAACTCCTTTATTGTCTTTGCTAAAATTGGGATTTCCTTGATGGCTTGTAATAATGGAATCTTAATGCAAACATTTCTTAGCTCATCTAGGAAATCATAATTAGGCACCATAATTTGTTTTTCTACACCTTTATCAATTTGTAATCTTTCTGGAAAGGGAGGTGTAGGAGTGGATGTTGATGGCTGCTCTAATACAAGAGTTGAAATTATTGGTTCTTTTTGTTTTGATTTTTCAATGTTTGGGTCCTGAAAAGATGTGTCTTCTTCAAGACTTTTATTTTCCCGTAGAGAATCTTCCTCAGAGTTATCTTGTTCTTGTATGATCACAGAAAGTTTCCTCTTTTCAAGTATTCTTCCAGACCTAAGTTGAACATCACTAAGGTCTAGAGGAGTAATTAAATAAGTTGGAAACTGTTGGCCTTCTATCATATATGTATTCTGAGGATTTCTATTGTTGGGGTTTGGTATGGGTTGAGTAGGCAACTGATTTGATTTTTGAGGAAATGGTAATGGAAGTGGTTGATTTTGATGTTGTGAATTTTGAGGATTTTGTTGAAGATTTTGTTGTTGAGGAAAATGTGGATATGGTGGATAGGATGGTGGATACTGATAGTACTGAGAGTATCTTCCATAGGGATTTTGTGCCCCTTGTGCCCAAGCTTGAGATTGATTTTGAAATTGGGGCCAAGGTTGTTGCCAAGAATTCCAATTTGGTGGAGGTTGATTATACATTTGATCATGAAATCCTTGTGTTTGAGGTCCTTGCCAAGGCCTTCTAGAGACAAAATTGAGAGATTCTGTGGAACTTGTAGGAATTTCCTCTTGAAAGACAGCTTTAAGACCAGGAAGTGAAGGACAACTCTTGGTCTCATGTTTTTCTGAACAAATGACACAGGTCTCTACAACTTTTTCATCCACAGGACACTCTCTTAAGGCATGCTTCTTTCTACATATGGGACAAAAGATTGCTAAAGCATCAGATTTAGCTTTTTGCTTGTTTTGTAACTTAAGGGTGTTTGTTTGTTCACTAAGACTCCCTAAGATATCATATTTGAGTTCATCAAGCATATGCCCTATCTCTTCCCTACTTACTGTCCCAGAAGCAGACTTACTTACCCTTGCAAGAGCAGGGTCTCTTGGGCCTTTTATAGTTTTATATTTCCCTCTTGAAAGGTTGATACATAACTCAGCTATCTCAAGTAATGTGAGCTGAGATATATCCCCTTTTCCCATCATGTTAAGGATATCCAACCATTCATCCCTAATTGTTTTCAACAAGAGATCTTTTAAGGTGTCTTGATCTGAGTTTTCCATTTTTGCTCTTTTGATGTTGTAATGAAATCTCTCCAACAAATCTTCCAAGTTTTCATCTTCTTTTTGTAACATCTTAAAAACTTCCTCCTTATGATTGTCTGGCATACAATAATCCAAATACCTATCTAGAAATGCTTGTTTCATGTCTTCCCATGTCCTAATAGAACTTTTGATCAAACTCATAAACCACTTCAATGCTGCTCCTTTCAATGTTGAAGGAAATAGTTTAAGTTTTTGAGCATCTTGTAAGTAGTCATAAGTTCTACATAGGACTTAAAATTCAAATAGGAAGGTTTCAGGATATTCAGTTTTAAGTCCATAGAAATTTGGAAGGACAGAGGATGAAATGTTTTTCATGGTTGTATTGGTTTCTTCATCTACTATAGGAAACCCAAAAGAGCTTCCCATCTCCCTTCTACCTCTTCCTCTACCTCCTTCACCTTCTACACCTCTACCTCCTTCTCCTCTACCTCTACCTCTACCCCCTCCAAATAATGTATGTTCTCCATTAAAGACTCCTCCTCCCCCTTCTTCTGCCATAGTTGATTCTTCTGAGGAAGTGGAAAAGTTTGTGTCTCTAACAGAGGTCCTTGAATCCTCTTCTAAGGCAGGTTCAGTGGATGAAATGGGAGGTCTTTCTAATGGAATATCTGATCTTAAGTCCTCTGGGAGTCTAGGATCAGTAAAGGATGGATTATGGGTCTGAGTTGGAGGTGTACTGGCTCTTGGTCTAGATGAAACAAGTGTTGTTCTAGGGATCAAGCTCCTGTTTCTACTTCTTATGAATCTACCCCTTGAATCTCTCTCTCTACGCATATAATTTTTTTTTTTTTTGGAGTTAAGAAACAAGGCTACCTAGTTACACTTCCCCGACAACGACGCCAAAATGTTTGTGCTCAATCTAGTCTCCTAAATTGAGTTCATTAATTGTCAACCAGGGTTGGTAAACTGCTGAAGTGTGGTGCACTATATGTGCCTAGGTATTTGTTTCTTACCACGTTGTGTTTAGTGTTTTCTGATGTTTTTGGTTTTATGGTTTTATGTTTGGAAAGGGAAGGAACTAAATGTTGGTGGAAAGAAGCTACTGGTTAAAAACAGAGTGAAGCCTAAATTATGGATGACAAATGACAAATGCAAATACTGAAACAAAACAAAGCCTAAACTATGGCTAGCAAATTACAAAGCTTGATAATGACTTCAAGAAAATAAATCACAACATGAGCTTAACTTGTCCAATTCATTCATTAAAGATGTTTTGGAAGAGCTTGAGAAATGGGCAGCTAATTGTAAATGAAATTCTCCTAACTAAACAATCAAAAAATAAACTTACAATGTTACAACATCTCATCCATGATTAAAGGTCTATTAAAATATATTTGGAAAAGAACATTTGTAGCACCATAAGATTTCTATTCTAAACTAGTTTCTAACTTTGTTCTGCAACTCAATCTAGCACCACTAGGCCTCATACAAAAGTTATAGATTTCTTTTTAGAATGGTCTTTGAGAGAAGGCTTGTTTGTGAAATGGTAAAAAGGTTGCAAAAATACTCCAGGCCTTAGACTGATACTACTTTCTGTCCAGATAATTATGTGTTAGAATGAGTTTGGCACAAAAGAAGTTTTCTAAATAATGAAGACCGTGGTGTTTAAATTTAACAACTAATACAATTTGAAATGCAATGGATGGCAACTACACTGGAATGTTAACACAGTGAGCTAAGTTAAGACTAAACTAGGGTACTACTATTCTACAGTGAACAGTGTTAAATTAAAAGCCATTATCAAACTGAAAATGAAATGACAGAACTGAACCACATGCATTCTACCTCCGGAGTTCTGTAACTAAGTTATCATGCAACTAACCTAAGGAATTCTACAGTTCACCCCGTTCAGTATGAATGATGTTTTGGAAGCGTTTGTGAGAACGAGTATGGCTGTATCATTCAAAGCAATTGAACATAAACACAAGACTGAGAGCAAATACAACTAAAGTCCAAGAAACCACAACTACTTCTTACTCAGTGTCATGATATTTTGGAAGAGCTTTGTAAGAGTGAGATTGGCTATGCCACTTGGTGTAAACTAACAACTAAAACCTACAATACCACAGTTATGCCTTATCCATCATAATGATATTTTGGAAAAGTTTATTAGAGTAAGTTTTAACTGTGATAACTAACGAAAGTAAATGCAACTAAAACCTACACTATCACAGTTGTGCCTTATTCTTCATAATGATATTTTGGAAGAGTTGATTAGAGTAAGTTTGGCTGTGATAGTAAATATAAACAAATATGAACATAAGCTGAAATAAAAGTGAAACTAAAATACTTATCTACTATATAAACAAGGTTGCTCAGGAGGCAGGGGCCCTCTACCACCAGAGTAGCACGAAATCTAGCTCAAAATTGACTCAACGCGTTCAAGGAAATGCTGCTTCTTTCATTAAAGAGGAATCACCTCAAAACAGAGTATTCTCGGACTTCAAAGATCTAGCAGTCAACCATAAAATCTAACCAAAATCTAACCTTTGTCTCTCAGTTTCCCGAGCATATTTATAGCAAATTTACATAACAGAACTTGAGATAATACGGGGATTATTGTCTTTCCTAATAGAAACTAAACTAGGACTCTGATCATGATCACGTAACAGAATCTGGACTGTCCTTATTCTGTTAGGAGTCTACCTCCTAGTTTGAGTTTCCACGTGCTTAACCACGTACAGAATTCCGTTCAATCTCCATGGAGGGCAACAAACGATGAGGACATGACGTGGAATACACCCATGTGTGGTTTTCTCCAAGATGACATCTAGAACCTGTATAAACATGAAGCTGGCTGCAAAATTGGCAACTAGCTACAGAATGTCTGCATTCTGTAGCTAGTTTCACTTCAAAAAGTACTACAATGACACAACCATAAAAAAATATCAAGTTAGCCACGATATTCATTCTTAAAGCAATTTTAACTAATTTCATTGATCATTTGAGCCTAGGATTAATAATGGATAAAAGAAATGGAGTGAAATGTGGTGGAAGAAAGAACATTTTTGGAGCTCAACAATTGTATTATCATTGTCCATAAGTGTCATGCATGCCAATTTTATGATCGTAATACCCATGATCCGCCTACTCCATTGCATTTCGCTATAGTTGTTGGACCATTTACGAAATCGGGTATCAAATTTATGACATGTAACCATCACTTGCCTGAGGGGCATGGTTATATTATTTTCGTGGTAGATTATTTTACCAAATGGGCCAAGACAATGCCTACATTTAACAACACTGGAGAAACGACTGCATATTTCTTTTTCAATCGTGTTATTTCATAGTTTGGTGTTCCGCAAGCCATAGTCACTGATCATGGAAAGAATTTCTAGATAAATATGATTGACTGAACTAATTTCCAAGCTAGGAATTTCCCATAAAATTTCCACTCTCCTACTATCCTCGGGCTAATGGATAGGTTGAAGCTATCAAAAAAGTTCTTAAGACTATGCTTCAACGTATGCTAGGGGTCCACAAATCGAAATGGCATTTGCTTCTCTACGCTTCCTGGTGGGCATACCGAACCTCGGTGAGGACTGCTACAAGATTTACACCATTTTAGTTGGTTTATGGTCTAGAAACAATCTTCCCAATCGAATGTGAGAATACATCACTCAACCTAGCTATAGAAATTCTTCTTGCCACGTCTGTAGAAGAGTAACGTATTTTACATCTGACCTTTTTGGATGAGACTCGGTATGATGCCACTATAGCTAATGAAGCTCATAAAAGACATATCAAGACAAGATTTGATAGAAGTGTCAAGCCTCGTATCTTCTCAGAATGAGACCTTGTTCTTTTGTATGACCAAGGAGCTGATAATTTAGGTTCATAAAAATTCCAACCAATGTGGTAAGCCTCGTATATTGTCAAGAGTGTCCTTGCAAAAGGAGCCTCCGAGTTAGTTGGTTTTGACATAATCCCTTTGGTGTAGTCTAGGAATGGGTTGTATCTCAAAAAATGCTATGTTTGATCTCATGCATAGTACATTGTGTACATATTATTTTTAGGTGTGTTGAGTGCGTTTGCAGTGTGTCTCTTTAGAGTTTCCTAAAGTTTATGTTGCTCCTTTTATGTTTGTTTTGTAGATGTTGGCATCCTTTGAACCATAAATTTGTTATGTTGATGGTGTTAGTCCTATTAATCAGAATATATCCTCTGTAGTGTGGGATATATTTTCACCAAATTGCGAGTTAGTGAGTCTACAAGGGATTTGTATCGGTCTCTCTACCAACAACATCGTTGAGTATAGCGCAATGGTCGAGCTACTATCTGATGTTATCGCACACGGTATCTATCTTTTAGTCATCAGACTTGACTCACAACTTGTGGTACTATAATTGGTCAATGTATATTTAGTCATAAGTCCTACCATACTTCGCATGTTTCTAAGGGTTCACCTTCTAGAAATACATTTCGAATTGACTTGGTAGCAATGCATTTCAACTTGACTTGGTAACAATGCATTTCAACTTGACTTTCCTTCTTATATGCAAATGTATTCAGTTGATAATGTTGAAAAATTATGTTTGTATGAGCCACCTTTGATCGATGATCAAGGAAGTGATTTTCATTTACCTTCTATTGAATATTTCTCGCCATAATTTCTGGATGAGCTCAAAGAAGATACAATTCTTGACAGGAGGACAAGAGCATCCAAGAGGGGAAGTGTTGACTACCTTCGAGTTGGGCTCAAAGGCACTAAAAAAAGCAAGGAAAAATGAATGGAGGTTGGAAAGGTGACGGATTTGTACCCTCATTTACTGAATAGGTAATCAAGTATTTTGGGGTCCAAAAGCTTCCCAATGCAAGAGGAGTGATCAGGAGTTCATAAATTTTGCTCAAAATTGAAATTTACAGGATTGGGTTGAAACCAATATGGTTGCGTAGATCTCTTCTTCCTGATTCTGGTGTCGTGAACCGTTAAAAAAATCGATGTCATATGAGGGAGATATCGCGTTCTGATCAAATTGCCAAACAAGTACATTTTGTTATAGTGTGACCAGGGTTGACTGGGATGCACAGTCAACAGGGTGGAGGTACAGTAAAAAAAAAAGAACATTATTAGAATATTCCTTTACACTAGGCAAATCATGGGTTGACATGTGTCAAGGTGTTATTTGTTTGAAGATCCAATGGCCAATCCTGAGGCTGCCATGTGTCCCCGAAATGGCATATAAAAATTATTGAGGGTTTGCAGGAATCAAACCCTAGAACACCGGCATGGAACGCACAAGTATCCACTCCCTGAGCTACACATATTTCTTAACATTCAATGGTCGCAAGTTGTATTCATTTTTTACTGCAAAATGCATCTGGGTTTGGGGACTGCTGGTGGTCACAACCCACCAGTGGTCCCCGCGTGGTGTGTTCACATGGCGGCATTAACATCAATCGTAACATTAAAAACCTCTGACAGTTACCCGCCAGAAAACGGTTTGCAACACTTGTCACATGGAAAACAATACTGCGCAGTTTAAGCAACGGTCAGAGCTAACCAACCATCAAACCCAGAGTTCCGACCTTATCACCATAGTTTATGCTTGGAGTTCTGTCAACGGTTAGAAGACTGCAGGGTTTGGGGTGGCATGTGCCCAACCGCCCAAACCACTAAAAATTATTACAAATAGTTAATTTCGGCAGGTTGTTTGGCTAGCATGCTGAAAAAGGCAGAATTTCCTAATTTAACTCCAGATAAGTGGAGTCCTCCACTTTTAGTGGAGTTTTTCTAGGTGTAACTAGAAAAAAGAGTAGGAGACTCAATTTTCGCCCATTCAGAGTGAATGAAGAGTCATTTTTGACTAATTGGAGCATTCTGGAGCCATTGGTGTAGATAAAACAGCCATTAGAGCACTGTAACTACATTTAATTGCAAAATTTTGACCATAATGAAAGATTGACATGTCATTGGGAGCTGGACCAGCAGATGTAGCCCAGGATGGGTGAACTTCTTCATCATGCCTGCTGTGTAAATTTCATGTGGTGACTTATTTCTCTGTTTTACACTATTATTCAGTGTTATTTAAGCTTGTTTTATGCTTCTAATTCACCTAAAATAATCTACAATTCATGGACAAACACCTCAATCCTTGAGCAAACTAATGAACTGATTATGCACATGTTTATAAACTGAAAAGACACTTAGCACAGAAAAACTTATAGTCATTTCAGATCAGATTGGTAACAGAGCTAGATTTTATTCTCTGATGTTGTTTAGTGCAAAGAATTGTTTAACTTTTTGCAAGTTTTAGATGCTTACAAGGCTCAAGCTCAAAAGAGGAGAAGGCAAACTAGTGGGAGCAGAAGGGTCTCAAGAAGAGCCAAAGCAAAGGAGAGCAATATTTCCACAATCTCCACCACCTATTTCACCTCCTAAGGAAGCAAAAGTTTCATTAAGCATGCCTCAAGAGGAAGGAGAAATCCATGAAGAATTTGATCCCAAGGAGGAAGAAAGAGTGTTCAGGAAAAAATTTCTTGACATGACTGAGATGGTTAGAATCCTTTATCAAGAAAGGAATGAGAGACAAGAAGGAGAAGGATCTAAACTAAAAAAGGAAGGACAAGGATCTTTAGGAGGTCACCATGATGAAGATAAGTCAAAGAAGGGAAATGGAGGAAATGGATGCAATGGAGAGCCTTCATCCTCACCCTCATCATCATCATCCTCTACTTTTTCTTTAGTGCATCAGCCACACAAATCAAAGAGCACTGGTAAAAGTCCTTTTTTAAAACTTGATGTTAAGTTTGAATTGCCAATTTTTAATGGTGAAGTCAATGCAGACAAACTTGATAATTGGATTAGGCAATTGGAGGTCTATTTGAGAATCCAAAACCTTCAAGATGATGATACCAAAATCCAATTAGCTTCATTGAGAATGGAAGGTGTGACACTTGTTTAGTGGGAAGCCAAGACAAAGGAGGAAATCAAGAAACATGGTAAGATTATTCTATAATGGTCAGATTTCATTACTGTTATAAAACAACATTTTTATCCATTAGCTCATATGCAGAAAGCCATAATGAATTGGAAAAACTTTAGGCAATTGAAGGGACAAAATGTGAAAGAATACACCCAAGGATTTAGGAGAAGAGCTTTCTTATTAGGGGTATATTTGCAGAGCCAAGATACTTTTATCAAGCACATAGGAGTCTTATATAGCTACCTAAAACATACTATTCTCATGTTTAACCCCACCAGTCTAGATGAAGTATGTGTTTAGGCTACATATCTAGAAGCTAGAGGGAAGAACATTTCTAAAGAGGGTAGGAAGAAACCTTTTAAGGGTAAAGCCAAATAACATACCTCAAAAGGTATAAACAAAAACAATGCATCTCTTAAGAAAGAGGGAGAAAAATTGGTTCGTAAACATTATTCAAAAGAAGGCCATGATGAAACTCATTGTTGGAAATTACATCCTGAAATGAGGCCAAAGAAACCTAATAACAAAGGGAAACAAAAAATTTCTACTACAACTCAACATGATTTAGGAGATGATTCAGGTGATGAATCTAAGATCACAGCCATGGGATTGAAGAACATGAAGGGAAAATAAATTGAAACAAACCCAGTACTAGTACATCAAATTGTCACATACATACTCCAAATGAAGAAGAAAGAATATAATTGTTTCATGTGAGGGTCATATCCAAACATACCAAGATTGGCACATTGTTTGATAGTGGGTCACACGCAAACTTAATCTCTGAAGGCTTGGTCAAGAAACTTAACCTTGAGATCATACCACATCCAAAACCATATCCATTGGGTTGGATTTGTAAGGATGCAAATTTACAGGTTTCAAAGGAATGTATATTGTGGTTTGCAATCACTGCAAATTTTGTTGACACAGTTGAATTAGATGTGGTTCTGCTTGACATAACAGGTATTGTGTTGGGGAGTCCTTACTTGTGTGACAAGAAAACGATTTTCTATCGCCATGAGAAAAAGTACCATTTATTCAAAGATGGCAAGGAGGTCATTGTTATAGCACATCGCAAGAAGACAAATATTGCTATGGTAAATGTTGGACAGGTAAAGAGGCTGGTAAATTCAAGTAATAAATTTAGTCTTCTTATGATTAAACCTAAAGCTGATATTAATCATGAATCATTTAAGGGGTGTGTTCCAAAGTTGAAATCAGATTTATATGATGTGGTTAATGCGTATCATGATATGTTTCAGGAGCCAACATGATTGCCTCCAAAAAGAGAGATTCAACTGCAGAAGATTGTTCTCTTCCAAATATCGATATGTATCACATGTAGATAATGGAGAATGCTGAAATAAATAGGCAAATCAAAGAGATGTTGGACAAAGAAATCATGAGTCCAAGCACCTCGCCATGTGGTTCACCCATAATCTTGATACCAAAGAAAGATGGGACTTGGCGCATGTGTGTAGATTTTCAAGCTTTGAACAAGATTACGGTGAAAAATCATTACCCACTCCCAAGAATAGATGATTTACTTGATCAGCTGAAAGAAGAAATTTTTTTCACTAAGTTATATTTACGAAGTGGATATCATCAAGTAAGGATTGCAGAAAGTGATATATGGAAAACTGCATTCAAAACCAAACAAGGACTCTTTGAGTGGCTAGTTATGCCATTTGGTTTGTGTAATGCACCAAAAAATTTCATGTGTGTGATGGATAGTGTTTTGCATCCATTCCTTGATGACTTTGTGATTGTGTAATTAGATGACATATTGATTTTTAGCAAAACAAGAGAAAATGTCTTGCATGTAAATAGAGTTCTTGATATTTTGAAGAAAGAGAAATTGTTTCTTAAGATGTCAAAGTGTGAGTTTGGAAAGACTTCTTTGGTCAATTTGGGACATATTGTAGGAGGAGGAGAATTGAGGATTGATCCTTCTAAAGTGGAGGCCATTGTGAATTGGCCCACAACCAAAACAGTTACCAAGGTAAGAAGTTTCTTAGGTGCAACTCAATATTGGAGGAAGTTTATCGCTAACTTTTTTTCCATAGCAGCTCCTATGCATGCAGTGACAAGTGTGAAGAAAGGCTTCCAATGGGGAGGCAAACAACAGAAATATTTTGAAGCTTTAAGAGACTAGATCAGTTTAGCTCCAGTCCTTGCATTACCAAATTTGAGACAACTATTCAAGATACAAACCGATGCTAGTGATTATGCCATGGGCGCAGTACTTTTGCAACATGGTAAGCCTATCGCCTTTCATTCAGAAAATTTTAATGGTTTTCTGACTAATTATCCTACATATTAAAAAGAACTATATGTGTTGGTACAAAGTGTCAAGAACTGGAAACACTACTTGATGGGTAAAGAGACTATTGTACACACCGATCACCAACCATTACAGTACTTGCAGTCACAAACAAAATTGTAGCAATCAAGACATTTCAGGTGGATGGGATTTCTTCGACAATTTCACTTAGTTATAAGGTACAAAAAAGGTATATTCAATAAAGTTGCAGATATGCTTTCGAGACCAATCATTAGTACTTCTAATTTAATCAAAAATTATTTTGTTGTACATGAGAGTTACATAGAACAATATGCACATTACAATGATTTCCAAGATGTGTATGCTAGTTTGAGTAAAGGGAATCAAGTTGAAGAAAAATATTATCACATGAATACTAAATTGTTGTTTCATTTGGGAAAGGTATGTATTCCACAAGGAGAGAGGCTAAGTGTCCTGAGAGAAGCTCATTCTTCTCTTATTGCTGGACACTTTGGGGTAAGAAAAACAGTGGTGCATCTACATAGGTATTGTTATTGTCCTTGCATCACAGATAGTGTGTCACATATTATAAGAGGTTGTGTAATATTCCCAAATGGGAAAAGTAGGAATATAGTGCAAAATGCTGGAACAATAGTGTAAAACATCATATAAAATAAAGAGGCCAATATGGAGACCTTTCATATGTTATAAAAATAGAAAAATATGCATAAGAAATGGGCCATAATATGTACAACAAGAAATAATAAGCCTCCAATGGAAAAAATCCCTCAAAGAGGTGCTGCTACTATATATAAAGAGCTGGAAGGCTGCTATAGCGCTGTTTTAAAGACACTGCTACAGAAAATGATTACACAATAGATCTAAGGCTGATATGTGCCTCAAAAGATAGATCTAATATAGATCTGAGCACTATACAACCTCCTTTGAAGAATCCCTTAAGGGTTTTCAGCAAAACACCATGTACAAGATGGGGATCTAATGCCCTAGGGCTGAAGATCCACTGCAAAATACAGATTTAGAAAGTGTGGCTGATCCGGTATGATCAATAATGCAGCCTCATCCAATAGACTCTCTAGATCAAGCGCTGATCCCTTCTCTAGAAAACCTCCTCTCCAAATGGTGTGCCAAAACCACCCTGCAACTCCTTCAAAATAATGCAGATCTACAAATAAACTGCACTGTAGGGTCAAATAAATCAATGGCCTGAAGCCAAGATATGAAAATAAGCTCAAGGGCCTTCCTTACTATCCTCCCAATGGAAAGGAAGCCTTCGACACTGAAAATAAGCAATGAAATGACCCAAATATGGTCTCCACTATTGCAACCTGCAAAAAAACTCAACCCTCAACAGGATCTGTGTTGTAAATGAAAGATGAAGCTTGGCCTTAAGCCAGAAAGTGGAAAATGTAGTACAAGACTCCTCCAAGAGCTTCTCAATGGAAGAGGTGGGATTCCTGATCAGGAACACCCAGTGCTAAACAATACTCAATCTTAGCTAAACAGCAAGAGAAAGATATATGTCTAAACAGACCATATATTCAGAAATATCATATACATCAACATAATGAATATGGCTGCCATCCTCTTCCTTTTATAAGATATGAGCTTCCAAACCCTAAGCCCCATCCAATAATAACACTACTTCCATGCAAATCATCTCCATATAAAATTGCGTTGTCTTTCATTGATGACCACTCCTCCATGACAATGTTGTTGATTTGGTCAAAGTTGACTCAGTCAAGGTGTTTCAGCCCCTTTTCACACCTAAGGGTGCTCAATTAAGCTGCCAAGACATATCCTTTTCACATTGGCATTGATTTATTCATTATTAAGGAGAATTATGGACCTCCATTGTCCTCTTATTCATTAAACAAAAAACAAAAGAAAAAATTAATATTCCAACTAGCTCATGGCTAATTGGGAATATTATAGTCCTCCATTCCCAAATGTTGCTTGTCCTCAAGCAACTGACAAGGTGAGTGCTGAAACTCTTCTCCTCTATCATTGGTGACACCAACATGTGATAAGATTCCCTCATAATATAAGTTTCTACCAATCCATCCCTCCATGAAATTCTCCTCCAAAGTTCTTATGAGATGCAAATAATTCATCCCACAAGGAGACAATAGCTCCAATGAAACAAACATGGTTTTCCCAAGGTTCTCCACGAAGCATGTAGCATAATGAATATGGAGAATCTCTCTCCCATAGGGCATATACATTCCTCCCATCCTCCCTCCAATTATTCCCATAAAAATTATAAGTACTTCATCAATGTATGGGATCAAAACTAAGTACATACAAACAGAAATTTCTAAAAATGGAGGTGGGTCATAGTCCCACATGTGGAACCTGCGCAGTATATCTCTTGACTGCATCAGATAATGATGTGGTAAGTTGTTTCCCCACCACTTACTTGCTTCCCAAGTCTTCTCAAAATTTCTGAAAGTGTGAGATATGTTTGGTGCTTTTGGAGTGCACCCACAGTGATACAACATCTCCCTATGTCCTCCAAGGGAGTGCCCATGTTCAAAAAGGTTTATGGCCCAAAGTTGGCCATGAAGTTTGTTAGGGTCCCGTGATTTAGCAGATTGGTAGACCAAATGCACATGGTAACATGAAAATAGTCTTTGGAGTCCTAGGACCTAACCTTCTTGGACTCAGAGAGGGCTTTCTCTATTGTATGCAAAGGATGTGAACTTTTTTCTTTTAGGGTTTTGTTTTAGGCTAGTTGTTAAGTGTAGGGTTTGTTGTTTGTTTTGGTTGGGTAAGATGAAATAGGTAGAATAGGTGGAGTCAGAGATAATCAAATCATTGGGCTATGGAATCTATAGAAGTCATGGATATCTCAACAAAGAGTCAAAGTGCATTGCAGGACAAATCTAGTGTGGTTAATGGATCCTTAAAGTTATGTGTGAAGTGAAATGGACATTAAATTGGGGAAACGAGGTAGGGCAAAGGGCAGTTAAGAATCCTTTGTCAAGTACCCATAAACAAGAAGGTATCAAATATGATAAGCAAAAGATACTAATCATGAGATAGGGAAAACCATTTACTCAATGACAATGCTTAAACAAATAGACATTCAAGACAAACAATTCCAATGAAATATAGAAGGCGAGAAACTCATTTAACTTCTAGTGATTTCACCTTCAAGCTTTAGAAAACATTTAAGATAAAAAAATAACTTTAATCAATCAAAGAGGGAACTCCTAAACATTGTTGATAAAGCTACAAATAACTTTGAGGCAAACTAATAGGCATGGACAAAGGGCAAGATCAAAATAAGACCTCCTTGGCTTAACCTAACAAATAATACTTCAAAGAGAGATTTCAAAAACAGAGTTAAGATAGCATCAAATAAGCATGGCTTGCCATAAAACATATTTGGAAACTAGAATATTAATCCATTTATGAAATAAACAAGCATAAGGAGGCCTAAGGAGCAGCTAAGAATTCGTTAAACACACCCAGCAGAGGAAAACATCAAGGCAATAGAAGGCATGAAGGACTAAGGTGCTTCAAACAACATTTATTAACCTATAATTTTCTGTTCTACTGCATATGGAAGGATGAAACATAATGATTAACAAGAAAACACGAATAAATTAGAGACACGTCACCATTAACCAAGCTCAGGGATCCTGCAAGCAAGCTTCATCATCATTAATCAAAGCAAATCATCCACAAGCTCCACAACACCAAATTTCTCTTCAACCTCAAAAAACCATGTATTGCTCTCAAAGCTCATCAAATGCCAACATTTACAATGAAGCCCTCATTCTCTATTTAACTTAGAAAAAGAGGGAAAAAACCCTAGATAGGGTTGGAAAATGTCAAAATCACTCATAAATGTCATAAATGCCCAAGAGACCATGCAAGGCCCAAGGCACAAAATATCCCATGAAATAAATGCCAAAATAATTTCTAACACCTAATTCTAGAGTGATTTGCCTTAAAAAACACTAAAATATGATTTTAAAATAAATGAGTGTGTTTTGTTGACTTTTGGCCAAAAACACACTAAACAGTCCATTTGTGCAGCGCCACCTCAGGCAAAAAATAGGCACTTTTGCAACCAAGTTTTGGACCCCTTCCTGATGTCGGATTTGGCTCCATGATGGCTCGTTGGAAAGTCTGATGAGTCTACTTTCTAGAAATTCTTGTGGTTTCTTGATGCAGCTCCCGTAGCCTATTTAAAATTCCAAAATACCAAGACTTCCATTACCACAACACAAGGTCTGAAATAGAGGCAGAATGGTGAAAACTGAGGGGTTTTTTGACCTTTTGAGGGGTCAAACCTGCTCCAATTCATCTGAAACTTGGTGAGAAAAGTGTACTAGTGATGATAAGCCCAAAAATTCTGATTTTTCCTCTCGAGGATGCTCCAGGGATTAGCGTAGCGTCAGTGGCGTTGTGCTAATGGGCCTCCAAAATCTCAAAAAAACAAAAAGTTTCTCAAATTTCCTCAAAATTGGTGGAGGCCTCCCTCAAGGGGTTTGGGAGACCTGTTGAGAAGCTGAAACCATAAATCCAAGGTTTTCATGCCCTTTTTCCTCCTTTAGGGTTTGGACTTCAAGGAGGGCTTTCTTCAGTTTGGCACAAACAAGCTTGTTTTTCATGGCATAGTACTTGGTCATCTTTTTCTGGAGAGCAAGACCCCTCTTTATCTTCTTAAAGTGCTTGTGATCATTCTTATAATATTGAATGATGTATTATGCCATGCCAAAATCTCTCTCCCACTCCGTGATTTGTGCATCTTTTCTTTGGAGCCGTAGTCTAGTGGCCACCTCCTCATCTTCATTATCACTGTCTAGGTCAATGAATTGGGGTTTTTGAGTAGATTTCTTGCTCCCCTTACCTTTATTAACCTTGTCCATATTTTCTTTGCACTTGTCAATCCTTGGAGCTGATGCAGGTGGAAAGGTCCCTTGCCTTTTGGAGGTAGCAAACACTTGCCTTGTCCCTCTTTGGTATGTGCATGCAAGAGGTGTGATGGTGATTCTACTAGTCTCTTTGCCATGGCTGTGATCATCACTTAAACTATGAGCCTCTTCCCTTGTTTTACTGTCATCATGAATAGGTTTATCTTCTTTGTTTTCTACATTGGCACTATCTTCATTGTCACTGAAGGGCTGATTGTTGTCATGACTATTCTTCTCTTTGTTATCTTCTTGATCACATACCTCTTTGTCACTATCTTTTACCTCCTCCTCACTTTGATCTGTTTCATTTGCCTCACTGTTGCCTTCAACCTCTTCCTCACTTTGATCTGTCTCATCTACCTCTTCTTGATCCTCTGTTTCATTGCTGGTTTCCCCTCCTTCAATGCTCATCTTATTTTCACTTTCAACCTCTTCATTTCCTTCAGCATCCTCTTCCATAGTGGCAGAGTTTTGTTCACTATTTTCATGGTCATGCTCACTTTCCTTACTGTCATGCTCACTGTTCCTCTGATTTTCAATCTCCTCATCTTCATCAACATCCTCTTGGTCAGCTATCTTTTCATCAGCATCATTCTTTTCTTCACTTTGGGCTGACTCACTTGCATCATTAACATCACTGCCTTCTTCCAAATTGTCACTGTTTTTCTCTTTATCACTGTCATGTTCACTGCCCTCTTCTTCATCATCATTGCCTTCGCTCTTCCTTATTAATTTATGTCTCTGCTCACTAATTTCATCACCTTTATTGTCAGAACTCTATTCATCATTTCCACTGTCATCCTCTTCATTTGATGCATCAATAGAAAGGGAAGAAGGGAGATTTTCTTGGGGTGAGGGTACTTGTGCAGATGAGGAGGGAAAAATTGGTTGATGAGGAGGCTGGGGGTTTGTGAAGACTTCATGTGCTATGAATACCTCCCAAGGTATACCCTGCTGCTCTAACTGATGTAATACCACCATCTTGATCAAGGAATGGTGAAATAAGCTTTGCATTTGTTGGGAGGGAGTCCTCCTCTAGACAACAGAAGACATCTTCTCAATGCTCCTATAGAGATAGTAGGGAAAGTTTAGCATCTTAACCTTTGTGAAATTCATGAGGAGTCTGACATGGTAGGAGTTTAGCTTGGAATATCTCCCTTCACAGGTGAAGTACTTCATGATAACCAACATCAAGGTTGAAAATCTGTGTTTGAGGTGTGAGAAAGGGAAAAATGTCTTGCTACCTCCTCTATACCTAGTCTTGACAAATGGCTCTACAAAGTCGTTGTCAAATTTTCCCTTCTTAAACCACTTCTCACCCATAACAGGGATACTTGTGGCATCACAAATGGTAGCTGCTGAGATCTAAAAATCTACTCCTGTAAGGCTTGAGTGCTTGTTGTGTAAGTTTAGAATGAGAAGCCTTGTAAGCTCTGGGTGGCTTTTCACTTGTTTGACCTTCTCACAAAATTGGAAGCACCCTGCATTCTAGAAACATGATAAGATCATGGGAGAGGAGGTGATGGCCACTGTGCTCTGAGGTTCCATTCTGTTCACTTTCCCTCCCTTATGTTTTGGTCTCAAAGGCCTTTGACCTCTTTCATTGTCACTGCTGCTTTCTGCTCCTGACATGGTGATAAGAGATGTTGGTTGACAAACTAGGGTTTGGTGGAGCGAGATGAAGATGGCGGTGAAATCAAGTTGTAGTGAATGAGGGATGTGGAGGCTAAGGTTCTTAGGACTTCTTGCTTTGGAATTTTTAAGAGGGTTCACCTTGAATTATGAATTGTGACCTCACTAACTCATCCTCCTTCAAATGATATTTAACTGGTCTAAGAATTTTAAAAACATAGGCTTACTTGTATGTAATACCTAGGGTTTGGACTTAAAAGCCACAAAAAGACTAAAATCAATTTGAAAATTGTTTGGGGACTAGGAGAGAATGTCACTTACCAATTCTTGGCTCTTTGTAGACCTTTGGAGACCAAATGGAAGACGAAATTTGTGACTTGGGGCAAAGAATTTGTTGTTTGGAGGTCTTCTGCATTAGCACAGTGCCCTGCCCAAGCAGTCAGGTCGGCTTGTTAGTGCAGCACTGGCACCGCCGGCCGTTTGTTGGTCTTTGGGCGAGTCGGGCCCACATTGGCGCAACACCTAGGATTAGTGTAGCGCCGAGCCAAATTTGCGCAGTGCCTTGTAATTTTGAACGGGTGGAGGAAGGATTAGCGCAACACCAGCCCGTATTTGCGTAGCGCCACTGATTTTCACAGCACTAGGGAAAACTCGCCTAGAAACGGTCTGAAAACTTATTTTTTTCTCCTAAAGCCTCTTTCTCTCCACCAAGTGATAATATGAGTTTGAAATGAAAACTGAAGCACCTTTATATTCCTTGAGAAAAATAAATCATAGATATAAAACCCACTTTACTATGTTTTCTTTGGGTCACTTTATAATTTGCACTAATGTATCCTTGACTTTTTGTAGGTGCCTATAACTTTCTCAAGTCATTTTCTTTGGGTAATGGTGTACTGAAGGATGAACAGGGCCCCCCATTTTTAGATTTGAAACTCTGGGGACTGTCCAAACTATCTCTTTTGAAAAAATGAAACCATTGTTTTATCCATTTTCAGCATTCTTGAGTGCAATTGACTTAAAACATGTGTTTCTCACCTTTTACTGATATTTGACAGTGATGTGTCTTTTGTGGCAAAGGTTAGAAAATTATAGCATGTTATGTCTTCCCTTGGCCACTTCTGATTTCTACAGGTTCCTATAACACATTTTCCTTTGATCCTTTTGTCACTGTTTGGATTTTTACAACCTTTACTCATCCAACAGGGATTCCATGGTTTAGCATGGTTTTCCATTTAGACACTTTACCTCATGCTTTCCTTATCTTGACCACTTTGAAGACCTTTGACTGTATTTGAAAGCTTAGGCTCCCTCACACTGATACTCTTTACATTTTCTCCCTTTGGTGCAGTGAAGCAGTATTGCCTTGACAAACCCTAAAGGCCACCTTGAATAGCCTTTGAAGGCTTTATGTTGTCATGATGGAGGTCCATCATCTTTATTCCACCTATTTTTCCTATCTTGCCAAACCTTTAGGTTTTAGGACTATTAGAGAAGAATAAGTAGTGTTTTCTTCTAAGTTCTCTATAGCCCTTTCAATTTCATTCATTTATGTTTAGTTCACCTCACCCTTTTCCCTTTTTCATTTATAATTTCTAGAAAATCTTCAATGTGTGCTTGGTTGTGTTGATGTGCCTTCTATCTTTGTGGCCTTTGTACTAGTTCCTTGCTTGGCAACACTGTTTTGTCTATCAATCACAAAACCCTGAATCTCATTGTACATAGGCCTACTGCCTCTTCCTTGCTGTGGATGTCTTCTAGTGATGATTCACCCTCTTACCTTACCTCTTTTTATGCTGATGGCCATCTAGATCATTCTTGTAGAAATGTGAACAAGGGCAGATGTCCCTTGCAGAATTTGTGCCTTGACCAAGGAGGCCTTCCTTGAAGGATTTTGATCAGATTTGGACAAAAGTTACTTGACCTTCTTCTTATTTGTATGCAGCCTCTTAACATAGTAAAAACAGAGATTTAGAACACCAGAACAATCCTATGACCTATGAAACCCTAGATGAACTAGTGGGAGACTCTTTGGACTTAACCTTTGACTGAAAACTTGGTTTTGGGGTCTTTAAGTATAAAAAATAGAGTTTTTGATATTTTGAGGTATTGAAGATCCAAAATCCAATGTACTTGATTTATCTAAAGAGCCTATAGAGATATTTTTGAGACCATCAATTCTTGATGTATCTAGGAAACATAAGAGTGAGCAGGTTGGTTAATGATCCTAGGTGTCAAGTGGAGGAAAGTAAGCAAGCCAAAAACAGAGTGCTAAGGTCAAAGGTGACAAAATATAGACAAAATGAGTGGTATGAGTCCATGATGGGTCTTCTGGGAGGGGTGAGCTGAGTTTGACATCATAGGATAATGAAATAGTGAAAATGTTATCCTAAGGATAATGAAGGCAGTGAGATTTCTAGAACTCGCAATATTCATGAATTTTGTTTCTAGAAATCTAGGATAAGCATTTAGTCATCTATAAAGGTAAAAATTACTAATGACTAACAAAGTTTATATGGAATAATGCTCCTCCTTGGAGCTATGGCCTGCATATACATGGTAAAGGAATGAAAGTAATCATCAAATTAAACATTATGTACATAAGCATGTTCCTTACCAAAAATTCTGCTCATACAAATGGAGTGGTCCATAGATATATCCCCTCTCATTCCAAAATAGGAAAGAGGTGGTTGTGATAACTCCTTCATTGAGTTATGTCTCTCTTCCAACTCCACATGGTTCATGCATCTTTGAAAATGTTGATATAGTTCCTCTTCAAAGCCTTCCCAAGTGTAGCTCTCCATGATGGTGTTGTAGGCTCTCATGGAATAAGTATGGCTGAAAAAGAATTCTTCTTGAGCCTTTTGTAGCAACTTCTCATTGATCTTGGAGGCTCTAGATAAGAATATCCTACCATGATAGTAGATGACTTCTTCTTGGACTGAATATCCCTCTTCATGTAGCTAGTCATCAAGTATCATGCATGTGAAAAGATCCTTGGAATAATCCTCCAACAGTTGGGATTTCCAATATGGATCAATCTTCCTTAGTGACGGCGTTGATGATCAATCACAAATAACATCTGTCATATGGCTGCTCTTCTTCTTGACATCTCCCATGCCAAAGGTGTATGTTGGAAGGTTGTTATCCTTCCCATGCTTCTCCACTGACAACACATAATCTGAAATGAGAGTGGGTAATGATGATGTGAGGAGAATGTCTCCCTCCTCCTTGAGTCTACCCAAGGATCTCAACGTTGTATCATGGCCTTCTAGTGCCCCCATTCCTCCTAGATCTATGAATGGAGCATCATGATGTGAGATATGTCTCACCAAATCTAAATCAAGTGGCCTCCCAGGTGGTTTGCCACAAAATAATAATGTCCCATGAACCAATCTCGTATGCATAATAGAAGGCACTGTTAGGTCCTTGCTTCCACTACGCAAATCCATCTATGATTTCTCTGTGGAAGTTTTATGCGAGGGATATGTGTGCATGCCTTTAATCATCTAAGTCTATGATGCAGGGATTATTCACAAAACAGATCCTTGCGCATAATAGAGGGTGTATTCCCTTTTTATAAAAATCCACACACAAAAACCCATATAAAGTACTTATATTTAATACAGAATAGGAAGAGGGAGCCGAGACAAATAAAATAATTGCTTATAATAAAACAGGAAAATTACATATTCAAACCATTTTGCTCGAATATTACAGTTGTGGGCCTCTCGGCTCTTGCCCTTTACATAAGCTCTCACACCATTCCTCTCTATATCTCTCTCTATCTATTCCATTCTCTCTGTCCCCCTATCCTCACACAAAGCTTCACATTTATACATAATTATGGATTGATTCCAATCCATGATTTCTTCCCCAAATATCTCAACCAAACTCTAAAATAGATTTATCCCTTTTTTTACTCAACTAAGTTCCATTTAAGGAATTCATAATCCCTAAAATATCTATACAACTCAACTCCAACTCATATTCTCAATTAATTAAGAGAATATTCACAATAAATCTCACACTCACATTTTCTTCTCAATTTATTTTTTAAAATGTACATAATTTATAAAATAATTACAAAAACCATCACCCCCTAAATCACACAAATGAATAATGAAAATTTAAGCAGGATTCTCTTGCATTAGACTACCCATGTAGAGAAGTTTCCATAGACTCTTGTCTATGAGGTCTGTCACTTTCCTGTAATAATGCGATAGCCACAAGTCTCAATGACTTGCTCCCTCCAGGATTCCAAACTCTGTTTTGTCGCTGGTCTTTTAAAATATCAACTCCATTGAATTTCCAGAATAGTACTTCCAGAATACTATTGAATGTAACTCTCGCTTTTCCATACCACATCATCTTTATTTTGGGAATTATAGACTTGTATAGAATCACTGATACCCATTCTTCTGGTCTCCAAACTCTGAAAGAATATTGAACTGGCTGTATATCAGCATCACTCATTCTATCAACCGAATTCCACCGGCCTCTCCAACAATTTCTTTCGCCAATTCCTCGGAGTAATTCCTCTTTGTATAATGCTTCCATCTCCAATTGCACTGAACACTTAACTTTCTGAAGTGAAAAATAATCAAGAATTTCTCCTTGATCACAACTATAGTCATTGATTTACCCTATAGTAAAAAATTTCTCATTCGGTGTTGTACCTGCATTCATCAACAAATTATTAGTTTTAAAAAGATAAGACCTTTTGGCCTCTTTTAATGCTTCAAGCACCAATCTTCCATCATAGACCTTCTGGATTTCAGTAGATCCTGTTTTGAATTGCTGGTTGCTTCCATCTTTATCATGTTGGTTCAATACTTCAGTTTCCTTTATGTCTATAAGGATATAACTTTCTTGCTGCTCCTGATATTTCATCTCATTTCCAAATACTTTCTGCTCAATTTCTATGATTTCAACATCATATTTATTAATGTCGTTTTATGTACCTACAACCACATTATTATTTGAAGAGTTAAAATATTCACTTAACTCTATAAATGTTAAAAACATTTCATCCTTATCATGCAAGACAACTGCAATCTCTTCTGGATCAAGTTCTGCAAGATTCATCTCTCCTTCAGGTTTCTTGAGCCATATTTCCAAGAACTCTATTTCCATGTGAATTTTTTCCAGCATTTCATCACAACCTTCATTCCTAGTTTCATTATTCTTTTGGCAATATTCCCGAGTTATCATGTTTTATGTATCATCACATTGCAAAATTATATCATCAATTTCATTAAACAAATTCATTTGTTTACCTCCTTGGAATATCACTAGACATTTTCATTATGCTTCTGTTCCATAACAGCTTCAACTAGTATTCTTACACCAAACATGAATTCATTTATGAATTCTTTCTGCTGCAAAAAATCAGTACCTTCCTTCTCTGAAAGGCATTCTCCATCATACTTCACCTCAAGAGTTTCATTCATCTCTATGACAGTTTCACCAGACTTTCCATCATCTTCTACACATCCTACAAACATACACAAACTATGAGTGTTAAAAATACAAGGCTTCATAGCCTCATCTGCTTCTCTTGTCAACATATCTTCCAATTCTTCTGAACTATCCCAATAGTCCAAGAGATATTTCTCATTGATCTCTTCACTCAGAATTTCACCCTATTATGGGCCACAAATGGAAACTTCAATTTTCAACTCAGCCTCTCTGAGTTCTTCACATCTCAATTGCACACTCATCATCTACTCAAGCTTCCTCAGCTCTTCTGTCAATCGTTTGTTTACCTGTTGTTCCCTCTTTGCGTGTAGCCTCTTCCATTTTACTTTATTCCTCACGGTCCAACCATGTTTCTAGTCTTTCATATTTCTCTGCAACAATTCCATCAATAACTCAAGGTGAACTGCTATCTCAGCTTTCTCTCTCTCATACTCTTCATCAGTCAACTGCTTACATATGCCATTTTCCTTGGCATCTTCCTTCTTCTTTCTTCTGTTGCGGTCTTTCTCGAAACCTCTGAAATGACTATCACCAGTAATCTTATCTTCCTTTGTGAACTTCATCTGTTCACTTGTGGATTTCATTCAATCCCCTTTTCAACAAGCCTCCATACTTGCCATCCAACAATACAAGCTCTCTGTCGACGCCTGGTATCTTTTGGTTCTCTATATTGGAATCATTTCCTGTCAACTCTCTTTCTCCTCTTTGCTGCAAAACAACAACTACAGTATTTCATGTGTTACAATGACCAACTCTTTGGGTGTCGGGCTCCGCCGATCATGCACCTAATTACATTCAAACCTTTGACTTGGCTTATAACTCTTTGACTCCAGATTTGACATCAACTCTTCATCTTGGATGAAAAATGCACTCTCTTGTACAATAACTCAATGGTTTAACATGACCCAAGCTATCCAATTTCTTCATTGACCTTAACATATTATGTGATTTCAAAGCTTTACCCAATAATTACAATAGTGGATATTTTGGCTCTAATTCAAGTTATACAATATACCAATGAACATCCACCCTTAATACATTTTCATGATGTAAAATATTCACTCTACCAATTCTCTTCCATTCCTATGATAATATCATAAGTCACTTATTATATCTTCTCTCATTATCACTTTCTTTTAAGCCTTTAAATCGAAATGCAATCCATTTTTCCCAAGATTTATTTTATGGTGAAAATAAATAAACCATTTAATTTTCAACATTCAAAATACCTTTTTTAAATGAATTATCATACCTTATGCTTCCTTAAATAAACCTTTTCTTTTCAATTTCAATTCTCTGGATTTCATTCTTCTGTGTCATTCTTATCATTGTAAATATTCACATGCCCTTCATACCATAACCTCTTCAACACGCTCATCATCTTAGCGCAGACAGTCTTCCTGTACTTTCATGCATTTTCTTCTTTGCAAGGACGGTTCTCATGCAACACCGTCTCTCTTCCATGCCCAAAAAAATTCTCTCATAGGAAATTGCCAAAAATTTCTTTTAATATGGTGTCATCAACATATTTCTCCGGCAGCAACAAAGACAAACTGCACTACCTTCTGAACAGAAAAATGTGAACACTTTCACATGCACCACAAGCAACGATCAATTATGATCTTTAACCCATGGAAATCATAGATGCTCCTTTACAGGCTTGCTCCTTCATGTATATCATAGCTATCATGACCTCAAAAACGGTATGCGACAACCATGCTCAAATCATATTTACACATCAATTTCTGAGATGGATTTCAATTCCATTCCTTAAACTTTGGATTGATTTCACTCTTTCATAAAATTTACAAAAATATTAACTTCTCGAGTATGGCAAGGGAAATTTAATCATCCATATTTTAAAATACCTTTAATCAATGAATATTGATCCATTCAATGAGCACTTACCTTGGAATCTCCTTGTGGGTGAAATGTTCTAACCCCTTTCGCTTGTATTCCTGGCAGAATTTGGCTTCTTTTTGCTTGGCATTCATAGCAAGACCCTCATTATAAGTTTCAGAGGATTTATTCAACAACGTATATATTATCTTCTCGTGCATGAATTTTGGTGAAACACTCATAAAGTGTATATGGCCTTAAGCACTATTCTTCTTAATCTGAATTATATATCCATTTTTTTATAGGATAACAATGGCGTTGGTATTAAAACCAAAAAGGATGAACATCACTAATAATAGTAGTCACAACCACAAAATTATTTGAAATACAACTTCACAGGAATATTCGATGAGCTTACAACCATTTTGAGAGGAATAAATTGGTGTACAACAGAACCTGATATATACCCTGTCCAGGAAGGCTTGACTCTCAGTCGGCTTCAATAGTTTGAGAAAGCAATTTTCCTAGTGCGTGCACCAAATTGATCTCTACAGGGACACACATGATAATCTCCCAGCTGCTACAGGCATCATTTCATTTGCATGCATGTGCACCTTCATACGTGTTCCACGTCCGAGCATTGATCGTCATATTCACAAATCTTGGGCTACATATCGCTCGCACTTAATCAGCTAGTGAAACCACATGTTAGTCGCCATGCACTATTTAGTCAACAACCATATCATGCTTTCACTTGGATTTCTAAAATAAATGACACTGGTGACTTAACCCCTGCTAACTGTGTTCTTCTCTGTCGTTCTTGATCTACCCATGAGTCAAAATCAACACCTCTGCGATGGTGAATTTTTTGTGCATGCTGGCAACCTCAACTTAGGCTCAAGTGATCCTCCCCGTCTTTATTTCAAGCCCATGTGTCTCATCTGGTCACCATGACAATCCAATCGCACCACAACTCTGTCATTGAATTTGATTTCAAAGAGCAAGTGACTCGGCCCTGGACTTGCTTCAACGATTTCTGTCAAAATTGAGCTCCTGCAACCCGTTAAAGGATTCAACCCGATACTTGATGAGTTCCCTTTTGAAAATTAGCTCGATAAACTGGATAGTAAGAATCCAAGTATGATCCCTTTGCCACATTTCGTCTACACAACCTATGGTTATTTTAATCGAATTCTACCACATTTACATATCTGTTCCTGCAATTTAAAACCTCATCTATTGCAGAGATTAAATTCACTCACTCATCTCTCGTCCGTGGCTGCATGGATTAATTAGATCTTTTGGTATCGATACCAAATGATGCAGGGATTATGCACAAAACATATCCTTGCGCATAATAGAGGGTGTGTTCCCTTTTTATAAAATCCACACACAAAAAACCATATAAACTACTTAGATTTAATACAGAATAGGAAGAGGGAGCCGAGAAAAATAAAATACTTGCTTATAATAAACAGGAAAATTTCAAATTCAAACCATTTTGCCCAAATATTACATTTGTGGGCCTCTCGGCTCTCTCCCTTTACATAAGCTCTCACACCATTCCTCTCTATATCTCTCTCTGTTCATTCCATTCTCTATGTCCCCCTATCCTCACACAAAGCTTCACATTTATACATAATTGTGGATTGATTCCAATCCATGATTTCTTCCCCAAATATCTCAACCAAACTCTAAAATAGATTTATCCCTTTTTTTACTCAACTAAGTTCCATTTAAGGAATTCATAATCCCTAAACTATCTATACAACTCAACTCCAACTCATATTCTCAATTAATTAAGAGAATATTTACAATAAATCTCACAATCACATTTTCCTCTCAATTTATTTTTTAAAATCTAAATAATTTATAAAATAATTACAAAAACCATCACCCCATAAATCACACAAATGAATAATGAAAATTTAAGCAGGATGCTCCTGCATCATTCTTTCCACTCTTTATATCCACCCATTCCATTTGCAAAGTCTCCCAATCTGTGGTGACTTTCCCCAAAGTAATCAACCATTATACACCCAATATCACATTGATGTCAGGTATGTCAACCAAAAAGAAGTGATCAGTCAATGTATATGTTCCCATGGTGACTGATAAGGATGGAACGTCATAATGCATGCATTGCATAGTTCTATCTCCTGGGACCAAAACAAAAAATCCCTCAAAAGCATCAGTGGGCATTTCCCTCCTCTGCACTAGTTGGGCATCAATAAAATTGTGGGTAGCCCCACTGTCAATCAAAACAGAAACCCTCTGATCTAAGATGGAACCTTGAACCCTCAAGGTCAAGCACTTAAGTACTCCTCTAAATTATGCAATATCCCCTCCAATTGGAGCAAATGCCCCATTCCCATCTCATGATGGTGTTGGTTCATCTCCTGTTGTGTTAGCGCTATGACCTCTTCTTGGTCCATCTTCTTCTTCTTCCTCATCATCTAAGAAGAACTCTATGTCGTGTGCCTTTCCTGCTGCACATCTATGTCCGGGTACCCAAGATTCTTGGCATGTGAAGAAAAGCTTCCTCCTCCTCAAATATCTTTGGACATCATCATCAAGAGGTTTTTTATTTTGGCTCTCCTTTGAAAGGGGAGCCTTCTCATCTTTTCCCTTTGATGGAAAATAGGGCTTATGTTGAAATGTTGCCTTTGATTTTGGAAAGGAATCTTGAAGATCTCTAACCCTTTCAATGACATCTTGAAGGGTAGTGGGCTTGGTAGACTTAACCAACCCATGCAGAGGTTCATCTAACCCATCAATTAACATATAGACCCTTCTTGTTGTAGATAAATCAGGAACCCTAACAGAAAGTCTCAAAAATTCAGAAATATAAGTTTCTGGATTACCTTATTGTTTTAGCTTTACAAGCCCCATGAATGGTGCTTCAAGATCTCTTCTATAAAACCTTTCCACCAGCCTCCTTGTGAACTCTGAATATGCAGTCACATTGGCATGACCCAATGTAGATGATCAGGAGATCAAGTCTTTTTGTGGAAAAATGCTCAAAAAATTAGTTGCTCAGAAATGGTCCAAACTAGAATGACTGGAAAGAGCTCGGAAAAACGATCCTGTAGACGTGAACGACACTGAAAACCGACGTTGTATGAGAAATTTATTCAGCTTTGAAGTTTTCCAATTTCAGTTAAAAAAATGGCCAATTTGACTCTATAAAAACCTTTTATTAAAAAAAAAGAATATTCCACAGAATATTCCTCTGGCAAGCCAATCAAAGGGCGCCACGTGGCCAGCCCGAAGGCTGCCACGTGGCCCCAAGAACCAACGAAATGGCATATCAAAATTTTATTGTTCGCGGCAGGATTCGACCTCGGGTCAGGGCGGAGCGAACCAAACGGCCCAACCAACGGGCCACAACGTGGTTCTTGACAATCATTGATTCAAATTCATATTTAAACTTTGTTTTATGTTGGGCGGGGCCCGAAAGGGGGCCAGCCCCCTCAGAAAATGACCACACGCTTGGAACCCAGGGCATAAACAAATGGGCGGATAACACCGTGGGTTGTGGTCACGTTAAATGGTGTTTGGTGCGGAGGTGTTATTATAACACGATTTTTTATAATAAAGTTTCAACGTGTTTAACTCCAATCCATAAACGATTTCCGAACGGTCCGGTCACGTGGACCTTATCTCCTTAGCACCCACGACTGGCAGAGATTCGGTAGAGGTGCCATTTTTAGCGTCGAGCTCTAATTTGTCAGACTTATCTAGAGTTGCTCCACATTTAGTGGAGATTTTCAAGGGGACACTGGGCAAAAACTTCAGTTGACCATAACTTTGGCTAGGGAAGTCCAATTGGGACGAATTTTTTTTTGTTATGGGGGTATTGAAGCATTCTGAAGCTGTTGGAATAGGTTGCAGAGCCATCAGGGCACTCTGTCAGTGATTTTGTGGAGCCACCAGGGCTAGGTGAATGATCAGTTGTTTTGGACTATATTCATCAGTTTGAGGTCAATGAATAGTCAATTTTTACTGTTTTCAGCACTCTATTTCTGAATTTGCAACTAATTTCACCTTTTGAGGCTTTATTCACAGTGTAATACTTATTTTGAGCATTAATGAAATATGTAAAAGCCTATTTGGAGGCTTTTGGACCCAGCAGAGGTAGCCCAAGAGAGGAGTGAATTGCTTAAACAAATGCTTACTATTATGCTATGCATTTTTGCTGCTATATTCCAAATTTTACTACATTAAACAGTAATTTTTAATAAGTCCACTTTTCACAATGAGACGTATACAGGGATCAAAACTCATTTGTTTCACTTCAAACCACATTACTTCCATTGCAGAATACTTGAAATTGATTATTCACACATAAAATTTGGTTAATGAATACTTTGCAAACATAAATAAATACTTTCATTGCCAGATCATTTTAGTGTTTACTTTATATTTCTTTAGGCAGAGCCAGTAAGAGGGCCAGAAGCTTTTGGTTTCATCCTTTCTAGTAAAGGTGAAATAACCAGTAAAAGCCCTACTGTCTATCTCTGTATAAGAAATATTTTGCTCACACATTTCAGATTAGATTGGTATCAGAGCTCTAGGTTGTGCTCAAAAAGTTTGTGAAATTTGTGCAAGAAGATTGTGTTATTCTGCAAAATTTGATGCTTACTAGGCTGAAATTGAAAAGAGGGGAAGGTCAATTGGTTAGAGCATAAGATAATCCTCAACCAAGGAGGGCTAGGGTGCCATTATCTCCACCTTCAATTTCATCCTCATTAGCCTTAGAATCAGCCACAAACATGTCTTCCAGAGAAGGAGAAGTACATGAGGAAATGGATCCCAAGGAAGAAGAAAGAGTCTTTATAAAAGCTTTCTTGGACATGACTGAGATGGTTAGGATCCTCTATCAGGAGAGAAATGATAGGATTGCTGGAGAAGGGTCTAGAAACCAAAGAGAAGAAGGAGATTCTTTAGGAGGGAAGAAAGACAAGGATAAGTCTAAGAAAGGGAATGGAGGAAATGGTGATCCTTCATCTCCATCGTCATCCTCTTCCTCCACTTCATCCTCTTCAAATTCTGTTAATCAATCACGCAAAACAAAAACATCTCTTAAAAATCCTTTGTTAAAGCTTGATGTAAAGTTTGAGTTGCCTATGTTTAATGGTGATGTGAATGCAAAAAAATTGGATAACTGGATTAGATAGCTGGAAGTCTATCTAAGAATTCAGAATTTGCATGATGATGACACAAAAATCCAATTAGCCTCTTTAAGAATGGATGGAGCAGCTTTGGTTTGCTGGGAAGCCAAGACCGGGGAGGAAATTAAAAAGCATGGTAAGATAACTCTAACTTGGAATGAGTTTATTGCTGCTATTAAGAAACAGTTTTATCCTCTTGCTCATATTCAGAAAGCAATTATGAATTGGCAAAATTTTAGGCAACTTAAGGGTCAAAATGTGCAATATTATACCCAAGAGTTTAGAAGGAGAGCACTTCTACTTGGGGTAGACTTACAAAGTCAAGACACCTTGTTAAAATACATAGGAGGTTTGCACAATTATCTGCAACATACTATTCTAATGTTTAATCCTACCAACTTAGATGAAGTCTATGTTCTGTGTGCAGGCTACACATTTAGAAGCTAGAGGAAAGAATACTTTTGATGAGGATATTAATTTCAAAAACAAAGGAAAGAAAAGAGTTGCAAATTCAAGAAAAGAAAAAGGAAAGTTATTTTGCAAGAAATGTTCAAAGACAAGTCATGATGAAGATCATTGTTGGAAGCTTCATCCTGAACTGAAACCAGAAAAATACAAGAACAAAAACAAGACCAAAGAAAAGGAGAAAACTGTAGCAACAGTTGAGCAAGACTTAGGGTCAGACTCTAGAGATGAGACAAAAAGCATAGCCATGGTTTTAAAGAACATTAAGGGGAAAGAAGTGGTGCAAGACACAACTCCCAGTTCTAGCTCTTTGAATTGTCACAAAGATACTCATGAAGAAAAGAGGAGTATAGAGCTCTTCCATGTGAGGGTAATTTCAAAACATACCAAAATTGACACACTATTTGACAGTGGGTCACAAGCTAATCTCATATCTGAAGACTTGGTCAAGCAGCCTAAACTTGAGACCATTCCACATCTGAAACCTTATCCACTTGGGTGGATATGCAAGGATGCCAAATTGCAAGTCTCAAGGAAGTGCATATTGCGCTTTGCAATAACTGCACACTTTATTGACACAGTTGAACTTGATGTGGTGTCGCTTGATATCTCAGGTATTGTTTTGGGAAGTCCTTAATTATTTGACAAGAAGGCCATCTTTCATCGCCATGAAAGCAAGTATCACTTGTTCAAATATGGTAAAGAGTACATTATGAGAGCACACAAGAAGAAGCTGGAGTCTTCTTTACTCCATGCAAGTCAATTGAAAACACTGGTTAATTCAAGTCAAAGTCTAACTTTGTTAATGTTGAAACGACCAGATTTTGAGCATTCACCTTTTTATGATGTTGCTAATTATTTGTCTCAGTTTAATAACAGTTTGTCTTTGAAATAAGATGATGTTATGTTGCACAAATTACCTTTTGGGTCAGCCAATGCAGTGAATGAAGTGTCAAAGCAAAGCAGTGCAAGCAAGGAGGACACACAATTCAGCATGGGAAAAAGTTGGTTTCAGAATGGTAGAATTTGCCTTGGGAACAATTTGCAAGGTGAAAGTTATTTTAAGTCTTCTGGGAAGTTTGATTAGTGTAGAAAAAGTTTGTTTTCTGCAGATTACAATTTTTGTTCTGAAAATTTTAATCATTTGCATCATGACTCTGTTAATCTTAGCAATGGTCGATCAGTTGATTCCAGAGACAGATTATCATTTTCTGAAAATCTCCATTTGATGAAATCGGGTAGATTTTAGTTATTCAAGGGTGGCAGAGTGGAGAATCAGTCTCCAAATTATCAGTTCCACTAATCAGAGAGATTTTGGGGTCCAAAATCTTCCCATTTGGGAGGTGTGATCAGGAGATCAAGTCCTTTGTGGAAAAATGCTCAAAAAATTAGTTGCTCAGAAATGGTCCAAACTAGAACAACTAGAAAGAGCTCGGAAAAACGATCCTGTAGATGTGAACGGCATTGAAAACTGACGTTGTATGAGAAATTTATTCAGCTTTGAAGTTTGCAATTTCAGTTAAAAAAATGGCCAATTTGACTTTATAAAAATCTTTTATTAAAAAAAAGAATATTCCACAGAATATTTTGGGAATATTCCACAGACTATTCTGTGGAATATTCCTCTGGCCAGCCAATCAAAGGGCGCCACGTGGCCAGCTCGGAGGCCACCACGTGGCCCTAAGAACCAATGAAATGGCATATCAAAATTTTATTTTTCGCGGCAGGATTCGACCCCGGGTCGGGGCAGAGCTAACCAAATGGCCCAACCAATGGGCCACAGTGTGGTTCTTGACAATCATTGGTTCGAAGTTATATTTAAACTTTGTTTTATGTTGGGCGGGGCCCGAAAGGGGGCCAGCCCCTAAGGCCCAGCCCCCTCAGCAAATGACCACACGCTTGGAACCCAGGGCATAAAAAAATGGGCAGATAACACCGTGGGTCGTGGTCACGTTAAATGGCGTTTGGTGCGGAGGTGTTATTATAACACGGTTTTTTATAATAAAGTTTCAACGTGTTTAACTCCAGTCCATAAACGATTTCCGAACGGTCTGGTCACGTGGACCTTATCTCCTTAGCACGCACGACTAGCGGAGATTCGGCAAAGGTGCCATTTTTAGCACTTAGCCCTAATTTGTCGGACTTATCTGGAGTTGCTCCACATTTAGTGGAGCTTTTCAAGGGGACACTGGGCAAAAACTTCAGTTGACCATAACTTTGGCTAGGGAAGTCCAATTGGGACAATTTTTTTTTTGTTCTGGGGGTATTGAAGCATTCTGAAGCTGTTGGAACCAGTTGCAGAGCCATCAGGGCACTATGTCAGTGATTTTATCAGCGAATTTTCTTGTGGAGCCACCAGGGCTAGGTGAATGATCAGTTGTTTTGGACTATATTCATCAGTTTGAGGTGAATGAATAGTCAATTTTTACTGTTTCCAGCACTCTGTTTCTGAATTTGCAACTAATTTCACTTTTTGAGGCTTTCTTCACAATGTAATACTTATTTTGAGCATTAATGAAAGAGGGAAAATCCTATTTGGAGGCTTTTGGACCCAGCAGAGGTAGCCCAAGAGAGGGGTGAACTGCTTAAACAAATTCTTACTGTTATGCTGTGCATTTTTGCTGCTATATTCCAGATTTTACTACATTAAACAATAATTTTTAATAAGTCCACTTTTCACAATGAGACTTATACAGGGATCAAAACTCATTTGTTTCACTTCAAACCACATTACTTCCATTGCAGAATACTTGAACTTGCTTATTCACACATAAAATTTGGTTAATGAATACTTTGCAAACATAAACAAATGCTTTCATTGCCATATCATTTTAGTGTTTACTTTATATTTCTTTAGGCAGAGCCAGTAAGAGGGCCAGAAGCTTCTGGTTTCATCCTTTCTAGTAAAGGTGAAATAACCAGTAAAAGCCCCTACTGTCTATCTCTGTATAAGAAATATTGTGTTCACACATTTCAGATCAGTAGACAAGCCATGGAACCTCCAATCATGTGCTTCACCCTCAAGGTGCAGCGTTGCTATCTTAATGGCCTCTATTTCTGGAACTTTGTTCAACTGGAAGTAGATGTCAAGCTTCTCTACCCATGATTTGGAAGTGCATTTAGATGACCCATCAAAGTTGGGTAAGAAAAATCTGCCCATAGTGTGGTGTAGATCATGATTCTAAATGAATCCACCACTTCTATTGTGATGCCTAGGTCTCCTATTGTCCTTGATTTGACAAAATTCTTAAAAACTCAAGTGGTCCTTGAATCTTTGAGTTTGAGACTCATACTCCATGAAATAGTATTCAAGGGATTCTTTTTCTTGAAAACCTTCATTTCCCACTGCCAAGAATGTAGTCATTGTAGAGCGTTGGGAAACTTGTTGCTGCTGCACTGGTTAATCACTCCAGTGATGAGAAATGTCGGAGCCTTCACCATGTTGAAATCCTTTAGGGGATTCCTTGTATCTATCCATCCTCGTCTCCTTTATTTCTCTAGCAATTTAGTGCATAGCTCTGAGAAGAATCTTAGGAAACTCTTTCTCTTCATCTTCTCCTCCAGATAAAGGGGTTTTACCCTTGTCTTCTTTATCATTTGTATAAACAAACTTCCGGTGCCTTCTTCTTTGATACCTTTTCTCTCTATTAGTAAGAGGATCTCCTTCTTCAGATGACATATTGTCTTTTTCAAGATGCACAGGCTGTGCCAAGAATATGCTCTGATACCACTGTAAAATTCCCAAATGGGAAAAGCAGGAATATAGTGAAAAATGTTGGAACAATAGTGTAAAACATTTTATAAAATAAAGAGGCCAATATGGAGACCTTTCATATGTTATAATAGCAGCAAAATATGCATAAGAAATGGGCCATAAGATGTACAACAAGAAAGAATAAGCCTCCAATGGAAAAAATCCCTCAAAGAGGTGTTGCTACTATATATAAAGAGTTGGAAGGCTGCTACAACATTGTTTTAAAGACACTGCTACAACAAATGATTACAAAAAATATCTAATGCTTATATTTGCCTCAAAATATATATCTAATACAGATCTGAGCACTATACAACCTCCTTTAAATAACCCCTTAAGGGTTTTCAACAAAACACCATGTACAAGATGGGGATATAATGCCCTAGGGCTGAAGATCCACTGAAAAATACAGATCTGGAAAGTGTGGCTGATATGTTATGATCAATAATGCAACCTCCTCCAATAGACTCTCTAGATCAAGGGCCGATCCCTTCTCTAGAAAACCTCCTCTCCAAATGGTGTGCCAAAACCACCCTGCAACTCCTCCTACAAAATAACGTAGATTTGGAAATAAAATGCGATGTAGGGTCAAATAAATCAATGGCCTAAAGCCAAGGTATGAAAGTAATCTCGAGGGCCTTCCTTACTATCCTCCCAATGGAAAGGAAGCCTTCTCCACTAAAAATAAGCAATGAAATGACCCAAATATGGTCTCCACTGTTGCAACCTACAAAACAACTCAACCCTCAACAGGATCTGTGTTATAACTGAAAGATGAAGCTTGGCCTTAAGCCTGAAAGTGGAAAATGTAGTACAAGACTCCTCCAAGAGCTTCTCAATGGAAGAGGTGGGATTCTTGATCAGGAATACCCAGTGCTAAACAACACTCAATCTCAGCTAAACAACAAGAGAAAGATATATCTCTAAACAAACCATATATTCAGAAATATCATATACATCAACATAATGAATATGGCTGCCATTGAGCTTCCAAACCCTAAGCCCCATCCAATAATAGCACTACTTCCATGTAAAGCATCTCCATCTAAAATTGCGTTGTCTTTCATTGATGACCACTCCATGACAACATTGTTGATTTGGTCAAAGTTGACCCAGTCAAGGTGTTCCAACCCCTTTTCACACCTAAGGGTGCTCAATTAAGCTGCCAAGATATATCCTTTTCACATTGGCATTGATTTATTCATTATTAAGGAGAATTATGGACCTCCATTGTCCTCTTATTCATTAAACAGAAAACAAAAGCAAAACTTAATATTCCAACTAGGTCATGGCTAATTGGGAATATTACAGGTTGTTCTATGTCTACAACAAGTAAGCCTAGTAATAGTAATCTTGGGTTGTACATGCCACTACCGGTACCATCAAGGCCATGGGAGAGTGTCTCCATGGACCTTTTTGGAGGTCTACCTATGTCAAGAAAACAACATGATTATTTTATGTAGTTGTGGATAGATTCAGTAAAATGTGTATACTTATGCCAAGTAAGAAAACCATTACTATTGAAAAAACTGTTGAACTTTATTTTCAACATGTTTGGGTTCATTTTCGATTCCAACTTCTATTTTTAGTGACAAGGATTCCATGTTCATTGGGAATTTTCGGTCAAATATATGGAAGATAATGGACACAAAATTGAAAAAGAGTATTTCTTTCCATCCACAAACATATGGACAAACCGATGTGGTGAACAGAACCGTTGTGAATCTATTGAGAGGATATTGCAGCAAACATCCTAAGTTGTGGGATGAGAAACTGCATTACATTCAACACGCTTACAACCAGGCAAATCACTCTTCAACGCAAACATCACCTTTTGAAGTATGCTTTGGGTATTTTCCAAAATCACCATTAGACTTCATCTTTGGGAAGGATGTTACAATTGATGGCCATAGAAGAATTTCTAGATGAGCTCAAAGAAGATGCAATTCTCGATAGGAGGACAAGAGCATCCAAGAGGGTAAGTGTTGACTACCTTCGAGTTGGGCTCAAAGGAACTAAACCAAGCAAGGAAAAATGGATGGATTTTAGAAATGTGAGGGATTTTTACCCTCATCTACTCAACATGTAATCAAGTATTTTGGGGTCCAAAAGCTTCCCAATAGGGAGGAGTGATGAGGAGTTCATAAATTTTTCTCAAAATTCAAAGTTACAATATTGGGTTGAAACTAGGATGGTTGCGTATATCTCTTCTTCCTAATTCTGGCGCCACAAACGGTTTGAAAAACCGATGTCGTATGAGGGAGATATCGCGTTCTGATCAAATTGCCAAACAAGTAAATATTGTGATATTTTGACCAGGGTTGACTGGGATGCACAGTCAGCAAGGTGGAGGTGCAGTCAGACAAAAAATAGGGGGAATATTCTCAAAATATTCTTTTTCACTGGGCCAATCATGGGTTGACATGTGTCAAGGTGCTATTTTTTTTGAAGAGCCAATCATGGGGTGACACGTGGCTAGCCTTGAGGCCTCCATGTGTCCCCGAAATGGCATATCAAAATTATTGAGGGTCCGCAGGAATCGAACACTCGACCATCGACAGGGCACACACAGATCTCCACCACCCGAGCTACACACATTTCTTAACATTCAATGGTCGCAAGCCGTATTTATGTTTGATTGCAAAATGCTTTGGGGGTTGGGGACTGCCAGTGGTCCCAACCCGCCAGCGGTCCCCGTGTGGTGTGTTCACATGGTGGCATTAACATAAACCGTAACATTACAAACCTTCTATAGTTACCCACCAGAAAATGGTTCACAACACTTTTCACATGGCAAACAATATCATGCGGTTTATGTAATGGTCAGAGCTAACCAACCATCGAACTCGAAGTTCCGACCTTATCACCATAGTTTAAGCCCGGAGTTTCGCCGATAGATAGAAGACCACGAGGGTTTGGGGTGGCATGTGCCCAACCGCCCAACTACTAACAATTATTAAAAATAGTTAATTTCGGTGGGTTTTTTGGCCAGCACGCCCAAAAATTCGAAATTTCCTAATTTAACTCCAGATAAGTGGAGTCCTCCACTTTTAGTGGAGTTTTTCTAGGTGTAACTAGAAAAAAGAGTAGGAGACTCAATTTTTTCCCATTCAGAGTGAATGAAGTGTTATTTTTGACTAATTGGAGCATTCTGGAGCCAATGGTGCAGATAAAACAACCATTAGAGCATTGTAACTACATGTATTTGCAAAATTTTGAGCATAATGAAAGATGGACATGCCATTGGGAGCTGGACCAACAAATGCAGCCCAGGAAGGGTGAACTACTTCATCATGCCTATTGTGTAAATTTCATGTGGTGACTTATTTCTCTATTTTACACTATTTTTCAATATTATTTAACCTTGTTTTAAGCTTCTAATTGACCTAAAATCATCTACAACTCATGGAAAAACACTTGAATCCTTAAGGAAACTAATGAATTGATTATGCACATGTTTATAAATTGAAAAGACACTTAGCACAACAAAACTAATATAGTCATTTTAGATCAATCAACCCCTCCAAGTGGCACTCCACCTCGGTTAGGGTATCTACTACATCAAGATCCTGTAGGGAATCCTTTCCGACCGTGGCAACCTATGTTGGTACTGCATCCTCCTGTGGCTCTCCTGCACGACGAAGATACGAAGCAGTTAAAGGTCGAAAAAGTCCAACATCTGCATGAAACAAATCAATATTTTAGTCTTGGAAACATCAAAAAACATAAAATAAATGTAAAACATTTCTTAAAAACTTTAAAAATGGTTAAAATATCTTGCCCATAGCACCCCGTTGCTCACCCTCAGGAAGTATGAGGTTAGGGTCATCACAGAAATTTGCTCCTGCATGCGGATAATCATTAATCATAATCAATGTTTACACAACCATCTAAAGAAGGTTGGTTTGAAACTGACCGTTGATAGACCTACATGTCGAACCATAAGGTCTAACCACCTCCTCATCCCTGGAACCCTCACATCAATGGGCACAGGCATGATATGTTGAGGTTGTAACAATGGAATCCTCTCCAGGTAAAAATAAATCAAAATTGAATCGTAGCCAAACTTATTCAGTTTTCCTTCTTTTGATTTAGACAGTTGTTCCTTCATATTGGCCAATACCCCCTTGCTCTAGTTGAAGACTGTCGTCTCCAGAAAATCTAAACTGTACTACATGTATGATCTTCTAGCTACGTGATGTGTTGAACGACCAGCCAATCTAGTGATAATAAACTGGATTGTTCTCAAAGGCAGATGAGTCACATCTCTAATGTTGATCTTCCCATCTCTAGTTGGTTGTGCTTGAGGTCTACAATGAGTGTAAATGTAATCTTGCACTGAATCTCCTCCACTTCTCCCTCCTAAGAGAGAGATGGGGCACCCCTTATGGAAAAACCTGACAGAAACTATATGTCTTCCAATTTTATCTCAATTAGATGCTCCCCTAACCTAAATTTGTGTACATGTAAATCCCATGAATGAACTAGGAACTTAATTAATTCCACATATTGCCTCATGTCGAGTAACCAAAATAATTTCAACAAACCACAATTTTTGAGTGCGTTAATGATGGCAGTATCATTTGTTGCATTCAATTCCTATTCTTCGTGTTCTCTTTCTCTCCAAACAAAGGCAATTATATGTTGATGAGTACCTGAAACATTAATAGGACACTCATTAGAATCCTTTTCATGCAAAAAAACCTAACAAATTTTGAGAAAAACTGGCAATTTTGACTAAGGAATTGCGGCCAACGCTGCCATAGAAGGGATGTCAGAGCGTTGCACCCCTCCCTGCAGTGAAATGTTTCCCTAGTACGATGCAGTTTTCAACATGGAAGGCATGTGTTGGTCCTAGGGTGGATTTATAAAATCCTAAGGCTCTCAAAAATCCATAAAATTTGCATGAAATCAGAAAAAGGTACCATGAATTGAAAGAGAAAGGTATTATCTCCTGCTTGGAAGTGACAAAACTGGAAATGGTCCACCGGATTGACCGCAATCCTTTACAGAAGATCGAGGGAAAAAAAGGGCTCAAAACTCTCACAGTTGAAGGTGAATTCAAATGGTAAAAATGAATAGTCACTTTCATTACTAATGGTTATTTTTCCATTACTTTATCATATTTAATGTTTTTACCTAGTAATCGTACATTTTTTATCATAAAACAGGTATGTTTTATCCTTTTTGTGGTTTTTTGAGCAGGTCGACAGATGTTTAATGAATTTTGTCGTGTTTTCACAAATCATTTTAACCAAGGAGAACACTTTTATCACTTTTCCGGACTCCATAAACTAATGAAAAAGGAACCCCCTGGAGTCCTATTTCAACTCTTTTCAGACTCCCAAAATATGAAAATATTGTCGAGCACTTGTATTTTCGAACTCGTAAAAGTAAATGAAAATACTTATACTCACTATAATTATACCCCTTTTCCAGAACAAGATAAACTATTTACGAAAAAGGAATATCTCAGTCGAACATGGCTAAGAGGTTCTTTTGGGTATTATTTTCTGACTTTTCGAACTCAAGGGACTATCTACGAAAAGGAACATATAGAGTTTTCTTTTTCACCTTTTTTTCAAACTCTCTAAAAATGAAAAAAATGTCGAGTTTTACCTTCGAATGACTCGTTAAAACATCAAACATCGATGGACTTGTCGAACATTAGAAGACCGAACCACTCCTTCTCAAGGTTCGTTAAACATAATGAGAGGGATTCATCCGAAGGGTGAACTTACAAATCAAGCATATGTTATCCTCCTCAAGCTTGTTAAAAAATAAAGAGGTACTAACCAATATGGTTGGGGAAATTGTTAAAACATGGTACTCCATTTTCTAATGGCAGCGAGTCTCTCTTGAACATGACACTCTTATACTTCATCTTTGTGGATGTTGGGTTGGGTAATATTCTTGTCTTTTGGTTTATCGTATCTTTTTTAAAGCCTCCATTTTCAATTTTGGGTCAATGCTACCAACTCCATTCTGTGTTGTCGTTGTGTTCAAGAGAATTCATTTAGTCAATATCTGTTATACTACTATTAAGCCTTTATTCCATGTCTGCCATTCCTGATCCAATTCTGTATCGACATCATTTTGTCTCAAATCATGATACTCATTTCATGTCTTTAATGGGGGATACATCAAGGCCCCCCTACAATGGGTTGCTTCTTATCGACATCAAATCATTATCCAGGAAGTTGACTTAGAAACAACTCGTCAGTACCTTGGTGCTTGCATACATCAGTGGCAAGTTTCCTCGCTCTCGGCGACAGGTTTACATCATTGGCCTTCGACCAAAATATTTTGTGTGGTGTTTTACATCAACTCATTTACTCACACCATGCAGATTTTACTACAGTACCTTGAGAGCCATTAACATCATCAGTGGTTTCTCTCGCATCTGTTAACGAATTACACCATTGGTCGGTAATCATATGGTGTATACCATGTTCAAATTCAGCTCATTGATTCACATGGTTAGAATCGTACATTGGATTGCCGTGTGAACGAGATAAAAGATCCTAGATCTAGTTTCATCCATCCGGGCTGCAATTTCAGGATAAATACAATATCACAATGTATGATGGCTATGATCATACAAACATTCATCCAGTCATGGTTCCACCATTTGTCATCAGTGGACATGTATTTTGATCATTGTACATGTAATGATAGCTTATGTGTTGAGTATGGTTATTCCTCCCTCAGAAAAATATATTATGATGTAAATGTATTGTAACAAAATATGATCTCACTGGTTTTTCTTAATCCTAATTTGTCACAAGGTAAATCACTTCAGTCATCAGTCACCATTCCTGAATTTTCACTTTAGGGGGCAGTTTTTTATAGGAAATTTTGTCACATCTTGTTAATCGGCCTACAAACTGGATCAATCAACATCCTTTTACCCCTTGACATCATCATGGCATAAATCCTTATGCATCACACTCTCATACCCAAGAGTTTTTGCCTAAAAACACCTTATTTCAGTCATTTCAAGAACCAACTGGCCTCCTATTAGACAACGTTCACCTACAAGTTGCTCCATTGTGGCCTGTGTTGATAACCTATAGGTTGGTCCACTATGCAATTGCGTAGGTTCTAGAAATTTGGGAAAAAAAGAGAAATTTTGGAAGCCTCTTCTTCCAGAAGCTTCTAGAATTTGTTATAACCATTTACTTGAGATAAAACATTTGGATCCTATCCTATCCTACCTTGGAGTTTCCATCCCTTATCCTTTGATCCCATCCTCCCATCAAGAGTGGATCTCCAGCCCTAGATTGGTAAATGGATAAGAACCCCCAACTTACCCTCCCATTATATATATTTATGGCCATCCACAAGCTAAGGGTTGGATTTTGGCGATAGAATTCTACCCTCATGTTGTTGTTGTAAAGAGTTAACATTCCATGCATTAGGGTGATTAGAGGTGTGCTTTGTGACAAAGAAGGAATAAGTCAACTTAGAGGATCTCTTCTACAAGATCAACCCCTATTTCCGGTTGTAACTCCTTCCATTTATCTTAATGCAAAGAGTTATTTTTTTTCATATATGTGATGTTATGATTTCATGTATTTCGATGCCATGTTGATCCATTGAATGAAGTATATATATTATGCTACATAGATATTGTAGATTGTTGGCTTGTGTTGTTTGATTGTGTAGGTTCTAATTATAGCAACGAGAGCTAGGATTAGAGCATTCAAGCCAAGAAAGGAGTGAAGCATACAACGGATCATAGGTAGGCTTCATCCCATTGTCTATTTACTTGTATTTTTCTTGTTCTAGACTAAGCCACCCAATCTAGGGAAGCTACTTCTGTACACGGTCGTATATTCCGTATAACAGAGATATCAACACAAAGTTTGTTCGTAGATCTAAAGAGTAATCGAGATCGGAATAGATCCAATCAGATCTAGTGTGGATCAACTGATGGCAGAGCTATGTAGAAAAATAATTATTTTTTTATGGTTGTTGTTTTTATTTTGATCATGTATTTTTTAATGAAATTTCATTTGGGTTGGGTTTTTGCCTGGAGTTAGGGTTTTCCCAGGATAAATATTTTGTGCATACTTGTTGCTGGTTATTTATGAAAAAATGAGAGTATGAAAGCAACAAATAATTATGATGGAGTTAATATTATTTATTATATGTAAATGGGCATATTGTTGTAAGACCCAGTAGGGCATGCGTACCCCTGGTTAATCGTTAGTAAAGTACAGGTTAGACCTAGGTGATAGGGGAATGTCAGGTTAAAGGTGATATGGGAATGTCAGATTAACTTATGCCTCGGGTATAAAACATTTAACGGGGGGTAAGGGCCAGAGTGAGTAGGGTTATTTTATGCAGATAAATCCTTCTCGCGGACAAGAACGATATCCCTAGTATCTTAAGGATATCTAGAAACAAACAACCAAATGCAAACCATTTTCTCTAGATCATTTGTGATTCATAATTATTAATAACAAAGTACGAGGACATGCCCCTACCTGAAGTCCAACGCTTGCCGAAATCTTCTATCCAGTCGCTCCAAAATAGGTCACTTCAACATGTGAAACCTGCGATCAAAGATAGATAAAAATATTAAAGGCACTTGCAAGATATAATAATGGAGAAAACGCTAATCTATCTCAGTGATCAAGGAATCCAAGAATTGAAATACTCAAATAGATACATGAACAATTCATTGATAAAATGGAATCCATTTGTATTAACTTGTATAATAAGAAGTAACCTTACAACCTTTCGCCTTGATGTTATACAGGTTCTTCCAGGGTCCAAAACAATTGTCCTCTCTCAGATTGACAAGACTTCTTCTCTCTGAACTAGCATAAAGTTATGGACATGAGTGTCTGATCATTCTCATATAAAAAAATGGCTAGTATAAAGAGTATGCTCTCTTAAGAATTTCTTTATAAATTACCACATATGTATCTCTACCATTTACAAGCTACCCTTGAGGCTGAAACATGAGCTCAATTTATATGAAAATGGAGGTAGTTTCAGTTCCATGAAGAGGAGGATGGATTCCTCTCATGAAGGGATTTGAGATCCATAGACTAAGGTATAAGCTCCATGATTGAAGAGATGGAGCTCATGAGTATAGGATAAAGCTTGAACTGAACGTGCTTCTAGAAGCTTCCAGTTGGGAGAATATTCGTCCAACTAGGCTTCTAAAACTTACTTTTTCCTTTATTTGACTGTTTACGGGGGTCCACAGGTTTTATAAGCAAAACGTGCAGGATGTGTCGCAGGCTATAGAGCAAATATCTACGGATCCATAGGCAAGGGCTAGGAAAAGTGCGGAGTTAGACTTTTTAGGGTTTTAATGAGATTTTCTCCAATTCCAACACTTGGTTTAGGAACATTAGGGTTTTTGACTTCTAAGGGAGCATAGTATAGGTAGTGATGAACCTATATAGATAGTCAAATGTCATGGTGAAAAAATAACGTGTAACATATTTCCCCCTAAAGTGCGAAGTCTAAGGTAGTTATGAAGAGTGAAGTGCTTTATCTTTAAGAGGATTGGATTGCGGAAATACTGATCGAAAGCCTATAAAAACATTCAATGCAAACATATATATGTATATCATTGCTGAGGTAGGAATTCCCATACTCAGGTCAAAACTAACTACATGATCGGGTACATAAATGATTTTTTAAAAATTAAATCAATAGTAGACACAGCATGGACACAACCATCTATCATAAATAGTCTACTGTATCATGAATAATAAAACTCCTCGCAGCTTGGATGGTGGAAACTAGATCCAGGGTCTTGATTTCTGCTTCCCGAACTAGTACGATTCTATCCATGCGATTGATTTTGTTGAAGTCGAACATGGTAGAAACCACTTGATTACCAGTTAATGATGTGAATTGTTAACAAGTGTGAGAGAAACCACCAATAATTAAAATGGATCTCAAAGTACTCATTACAATCCATGAAGTGTGAATGAATGATTTACAGTCGAACACTTCATGGAATCATTTGATCGAACGTTAATGACGCAACATATCGTCGAAGGCGAGAAACCTGCCATTAGGGCATGCAGATCCCAAGGTACTGATAGGATTCTAAATCAACTTTCTAGATGATGAGATGTCGTCGATAGAAAGCGACCCGTTGCAGGAAAGCCTACGACATGAAACCATTAGATCAAGTTTTGAAGAAATTTTAGCAAGGATTGACTCGGGTATGGTCAACACAAATGGAGACAAATGTTTGCAATGAATGGTTTATTTGAACTGTCTCTTGAACACATAACGACACTGCAGATGGTTTGGTAACAATTGTCCTAAATCTAATACCCAAAAACCAGCTGAAGACTTTCAATATGGTTTGATTAACTGTTAGACAAAGGATTTTCTCAACCTAGGTACAAGTGTGACAAAAAGTGTCGTGTTCAAGAGTGGTATACTGCTTTTCAAAACAAATTGTGACAATTGGATTCATTTTCTCTTTTTCCCCCACCATTTCTAGAAAGTACCTCTTTATTTTTGACAAGCTTGAGGAGGATAACATTTGCTTATTTTGTAAGCTCATCCTTTGGATGAGTCCAACTTAGTATTAAAATCAAACCCTAAGAAGGAGTGGTTCGTTCCTATTTGTAATCGACACATCCTTTACTGTTAAATTTTAATGAGTCCAGTATAAGTAAAACTCAGTGTTTTTCAGTTTTAGGGAGTCAGAAGAAAAACATAAGAAAACTCTGTGGTTGTAATTTTTTGTAAATTTAGTCTCTCAAGCCCGAAAAAGGATAAAATAATACAAGAGAGAAATCTATTGACCATGATTAGTCAACATATACCTTTTTCATAAATAGTTGATTTCAGTCCAGAAAATGGGTAAACATGTACTGAAATGATGATTGTTCATTTCCTTTAACGAGTTCGAATAGTCAAGTACTCGGCGATATTTTCATGTTTTGAGAGTCTGAAAAGGGCTTAAAATAGAACTTTAGGGTTTCTCTTTTTCATAATTTTCAAGAGCCCGAAAAAGTGATAAAAGTGTACTCATCATCAAAATAATTCTTTTCACTGGAAAAATCTGTATTTTGCACAAAAACTCGAAAGATTAAACATACCTGTTTCCAATAAGTAAAAACATTAAAAATTTACTTTTTAAAGTGGAAAATAAATAAAATATGATATTTTATTCATTCAAAAATTCTTATAAAAAGGATTTTAACAAAGTCATTTTCACCTTTTGTCTTCAGAGTTGTAAATTGAGAGCTTTTGGCAGAAAAGTTCCGGAGTTGACAACGAGAGAACTGACCGCTCAAATCAAGGTTCGTCAAAACCAGGTAATCCACAACACTATTATATTCATTTCTATCCAATTAAATTCTCTTTTTAGGCTTTAAAATCATTTTTTGAGGAGAAATTATGCTTAAAATTCCGCTCTCGAGGGTCCGTGGGTCATACATGCATTACCTGTGGACCCCGATAATTTTCTTAAAGGAAAATTATCGAGCTACCACGGTTTTCGTGTAGAGTGTGTGCAGATATCCGCACATTCTCTACACGAAAACTATGGAGGCATCGTGAGCAAATGAAAATTTATAATTTCTCACAAAAATTATTAAAAATTCTCGCTCTAAAAGTTTCTAATATTCAAATGTGTCCATTTGCAGACTATTCCACAATGCTAGAGTGGAGAGAATGAGAGCATGAAGCTATAGACGATGCAGCTATGAATTATCCAACCACAATGCGTGCGCTTAGAAATTGTGGTTTGTATAAATTCTGGGCAATTCAAGGTATGAGGGCACAAGTGGAACTGATGACATGGCTAGTGAACAAGTGGAATGTTCAAAATCAGTGCTTTATCATTGGCGATCATTAGCTTGAACTTGAGCTCGAAGATATTTATTTTATCACTGAATTATCCCAAAGAGGAGAAAACATTTCTTTGTTTGGAGCTAGGCAGGGTGGCCTACCCGTTGCTATTTACAAACAAGAGTTTTGCAGTGATGAAGCAGATTTCAAAGATAACCGCATAGATATAAATACTATCTTGCGACTTGATCTTAAAGTTATTGCATTCATAGTAACCAGGTTGTGTGGAAGCACGGCCCCACATGTGGCCACCAAGTCTCAGATGCAGACCATAGTTGAATGTTTCAGAGGCACCATTTTCAACTAGTGCGAAGGGGTATTGGCTAACATGAAAGGCCAACTGACCAGAGAAAAAAATGCAACTTTGAAAAATTTTGGGTATGGCGCCATCCTGATTTATTTTGCTTTGGAGAGGATTCCATTCCTCGCCCCTCAGCTTATTCCTGTCAATCATGGTGAACTTAGAAAACCTCGTATGGTACGTTGGGCTGCATTGATGGCCCGCCATGGTGGTGACGACAGTACGGTGGTTTGATTTACTCCTATGTATTTTATGTGGCTGCAGAACCAAATCTTCACAATTGAATATTTCCCATATGGGGGTATAGAATTTAGAGGTGATACCGAGATGACTTTACCTCCAGGGGCACAATGGGACGAATCAGGTAATTGAATCATTTTGATGTGTTTTTTACATCGTTCAATACTGATAATAAAATTTTAAAATGTAGATGTTGGTCCACGATGGCCAGCTACACTCCGCCGCTTTGAAAGGCGACAAACAAAGCCCATAGCATAGCCACAGAATCAGGCAACATAAATCCTCACTGACATAGAACACAACCTAGAGAGGTTGACTATAGATATCCCTGAGACATTGACAGACGATATTCCTCTCTGTCTCCAGAGACATGTTACTGGTGTTCCAGGCTAGTTTAGGAGATTCTAGTGCAAGGTGGCGTGTGCGATAGTCTACTACCATGATCATCACCACGGATAGTGGATGATCATCGTGGATTGACATATTTTGTTTTTTGTATCAGTATCTTTTAGATCATAAGGTGTTTTAAACCTATGATCACATATGATGTAATATTTTTTGAAAATAAAAACTCTTATCTATGATATTACTACTTTCTTTGTCTATCTTTTTCAACATGTATTGAATGTTGTTTTGGTTTACTGTTTTAATGTTGCAAATTTCTATTTATAACATGATTAGCTAACGCATCAACCAATGTGTTTAAATTTATTGAAATGTGTTGATATTCGATGCAATCAAATTGTCTTTCCAAGAGATGAACCTTCAAAAATAATCTCAATAACACTGAATTGTTAATGCGTATTGTCTTTTTAAATGTAATACAATGAGTTACAAATCTAACCTTATGATCAAACGTCGAATACCAAATGAAATGACATCAAATAATAACTCACTCACTGCGCTATATTCTGCAATATTATTCTTTGTTTGACCAAGGCTTACCCCATGCATAGAAACTAACTCATCAGTGGGTGAATAGATAACCCAAGCTGCTGAAGAAATATTATGTGTACTACAAGAGGCACCATCAGCAAAACCAGTGTATGTTTTAAGGGATGTCGACATCTGCAATATCAAGACTAATCAAGATAAGCAGAGATAGTAGAAAAAAATAGTCACACATATCTAATCTAAGGCACACTAATTAAAAAAAATAACTAATATACAAGTGAGATATTCACACAAGAATCAAGCATAATATCTCTTAAGATAAAGACCATTTCTGGGCTTATCTAAAGAGACCCCGTCCTAATCAGTCAATTCATAGGCCCCTTTTGCAAGCACTCACTTGAAAATGTAAGGACCATTCCACATTGGTTTGAATTTCCCAGCTTCTAGCTTATCGTTAGCTTGATCATATACTAAGACTAGGTCACCTTCTGAAAAAACACGAGGTGTAACACTTCGATCATACTGAGCTTTAACGCATTTTTTATGAGCTTTGGCTGCTAATGCAGCGATGTGCCGAGTCTCATCTAATTGTGCTAAGTACAAAAATATTTTTTCCTCTTCAAAGGTAGCTGGTAGTAACTCTATGGCTAATTGGAGTGAAGGTATTTTGCATTCAATAGGTAACACAGCTTCTAAACCATAAACCAGTTGAAAAGGAGTGAACCCTGTTGTAGTTTTTGCTGAGGTTCGGTATGCCCATAATGCTGAAAAAATCATGGTATGCAAATTCGATTTGTGAGTTCTAATAATCCATTTGATGATGGTGGTTAAAACTTTATTAACGACTTCAACCTAACCATTAGCCTATGGGTAGTATGGAGTAGAATTATCATGGCGCAGGCCAAGTTGATCAGAAAGTTCGGTCATCATTGTATTTCGAAAATGACTCCCATGGTCAGTGATAATAGCTTGGGGTACAACAAAACGAGCAATCACATGATTGAATACGAACGTAGCTACAGTTTTACCATTTGCCGCGAATGTAGGCATTGCCTCGGCCCATTTAGTAAAGTAATCTACAGCGAGAATAATATACCCATGCCCCCCGACCGAGTGAGGGTTACATGTAATGAAATCAACGCCCCATTCCTCAAAAGGACCGACAGCAATTATGGGGTAAAGAGAAGTTGGTGGTGCATGCATATTTTGATCAAATATTTGATAGTTGTGGCATTTTCAGACCGCAAGAATGCAATCTTTGAATAATAACAGCTAAAAATAGCCAGCAAGAAAAATATTTTGGGTTGTGGCATACCCAAACATATGACCACCACACGATTCAGAGTGGCAGTCATTTAAAACCCTTTCAGCCTCTTCATGAGTTACGCAACGTTGAAAAACAGAATCCACACCATGACTATAAAGTGTGTCCCCAACAATATTGTATTTCTGAGATTGGTAATGGATCTTTCGTCGATTTGAACGTGAAATCTCAGGTCAAAAGGTTTGGGTTTGAAGATAAATGATGATATATCCATACCATGGATCTAATGTACTGATAAGAAAGAGAGATTAATCTACAATGGGATGCTCTACCACAGTTTCCATCTCAGTATTGGGAAAGTCACACATAATTTCTGAAAACACCAGCGATTTCTTTGATTTAGACTTTTCAAATTCCAAATCAAACTCTTGTGGGATAACAATCCATTTAGAGTATTTCCCCCCAAGTAATTGTTTTTTCAAAATATACATCATTCGGTTGCAATTAGAAATTACAGTTGTCTTGCGTAACAGTATGTAATGACGAAATATTTAGATACCCTGAACTGCTGCCAAGGCCAATTTCTCCACATGTAAATATTTAATTTTGGTTGGATTCAAATTCCTACTTAGATATTCAATCACATGCTCGTTGTGAAATTAATCCTCTTGAACTAAAACCATTCCAATGGTAGAATCAGAGGCTGCTAGGTATAAAAAGTAGTCCTGGTTGTAATTGGGTGGATGCGATAATGGTGCATGGGTTAACGCGTGTTTTAAAGAATCAAAATATCGATTAGTAATCTCATCCAAAATAAAAGGAACATTATTTTTCAACAACCTAGTAAAACATTTTGTTAACTCAGCATAGTTTGAGATAAATCTACGCAAAAAGTTGGCTTTCCCTCCCTTGCAAACTTTGGAGTTGGCAAAGTGTGGAAGGAGGAGGTAAATTTATGATGGCCTCAACCTTCGAGGGATCGACACGAATGTCGGTGATGCAGGAGCATCAAGGGTATTTTTTTCTTGTAAATATGTTTGAAAAGGGGGTGTGTTAATTTTTAATATTTTATTAATTAATTTGAATAAAATAGGAGAAGGTGAGGATTTTTGTAAATATCTTTTTATTAATAAAAGGATATGAGGGAATTTAATTAGTTGAAGGATTTTAGGGATAAAGATCTATCCTTTAGGGATGTTGAGAGATTTAGGGGTTTGTTGAGGAATTGAAGGGATTGAGCATTTAATTAAATGATTTTTTAAAATTGTATAAATAGGAGGGGGTTTTGAGAGAAAAAGACAGAGAGATTGTGAGAGAGTGTGTGATTGAAAGCAGGCTTTAACAGCCAAGGCTGTAAGTCTATGGCAGTTTGTAAGGGCCAACGGAATTGTAAATCAGGCCACGGAAAAATGTTGTTGTAAGTAAATTCACTTTTATGAAAGTGTTAGTTTTGTGTTATGCACCTTAATTGGGTCAATTCGGTGTGATTCAATTTCTGTAGTGAATCTGCTCGTATTTAATTTGCTGGTTTATAAGAGAGGAATGGTATGTATGCTTTTCAAACGTGAACAACAATCTGCTGTGTGTTTATGAGAAAGATTCCATAATCAAACTGCGTTTTCTAGTGATCAATTTCAGTATTAAAAAGTTGCACGCATCAATTTTAAATGAGTACTGTTTCTGCTTTGAATCGAATATCAAAAGTTAGTTTGGTATGGGCATATCCGTTTTTATTAAGTTGATTTGCTGAAGGTCACGGATTAATACCAGAAGCAGCGCAGTATAATCTTAAGTATAAGAGTTTAATGAATACATCCTTCAGGATTGCATTTTGTTACAAACGCAGATTTGAATTCAACTCAACAGAAATAAAATCCAAGGTTGAATTCTTATGTTGATCTGTATAGTTTGATGATAAATCTCAGCGCAGAAGATCGGGCAAGAGAGGCGCGGAATTTATTTGGTACATTATTATGCTCTGTCTATAAAACAGTGGATCGATATTATAAGTGGAAATTGGTTAAGTCTGTTGGATAAAATCTCTTATTAAATGCCAGATTCATTGTGAATCGATTCCCATTGTTGAAATCTCTTATTAAATGTCAGATTCATTATAATCGATCCCCATTATTTAAGATCCTAGTGCTGAATGAGTGATCAGTTTGCGTACAGGACGTAGATGTTCAAACGGATCTAAATTAGACTTGGAAAGTCGATTCAGAAAGGTGGAATTGTTTAATGGAATGTTAATTGAACTGTTGTGTAGAAATTGTGTTTGAATTCAATTTGCAGGTTCAGGATTTGTAAAGCTATGTTCCTAATTGGTGAAAAGTGATCAAATGAACTGGTTTAAATCCAACGCAAAGTTGAAAGAGTTGTTGATACAGCAAAGGAACTTCTAACAAAGACTGTAGTTGAGACATCACTGCGCTATGCCATTCATTTAATCAGCGAAATTGCGCTAGCTTGCGAGAGGAAGAGAAAGGGAAATTTGTTGAACTTGAGGATCATTATGGCGTTTTACGAGTTATTTGTGGAGGTCGCGCAATTCCATATAGATAGCAAAGAGCAATTCATGTTTAATGAGGTCCTAGGTGAGATTGAAGAAGATAATATGAGTGATTTAATTGCTTTTTGCGGGAACTTTATATTTATTAACAAAAACTATAATTACGTATTTAGGCCCGGCGACAAGGATGAGTTGATTGAAATGTGAGTCGAGCACAGCGGCCCAAATGAATGCCGCGGAGTTTGATCATAAAAACTCGGTCTGGTCGAATTCATTGGAAAGTGTTGAAAGCAGTAGTTTGAAGTATTTGTGATTCAAGTCTTTCGTTGCTTGAAAATAATGTCAAATTAATATTAAAATATGGCACATTGAATTTTGGTCATATATGAATGATGTCTATTGAATTGATGAGCATGCTCAAGATTTGGCATAGGGATTGAAATGAAGTCTCTAAATTGAATGAAGAATGCAGATTGTAATTGGATAAACACGCTTGAATGTTGGTAACTAAATGAATGAGTGAATGTTGGCATTGATATGGTTTAAGGAGGCATTTGAACATTGTTTGAAGGTTCGAAAGTAATGAAATTTCTTGAAGGTGAGTGGATGCAGATTGATATTATATGAAATGGTGTGATTTTGCCAATTATTGAAAGTGATTTGGGCATATGATGATGATGAATGAGCAGATTAAAGTTCACAAGGTATGGCAAGCATTAGCCACTGCGTCATTTTTGGTATCAGAGCTTGGATCTGTATGAAGGTTTTTGAAAAGCATTGAAGACTGAATTTGACTTTATATCAAATCATGTGTGGAGATATGTGTATGCAGGTAAGGGAGATCAGATTTTAATCTGACAGTCGAGCAACCAGAGTATAGCTGGGAGAATGGAGAAGAACAACTAAGTTCTTAGAGGCAGGGAAAGAAGAATTAAGCAGAGATTGCAGAGACAGAAAGAATCCACAGCAATGTTGGGGAATGGAAATTCACTTGGATCGTGCAGGTATTGTGTTTGGTTAATTTTGATTTGAGTTTTACTGACAAAGAAATGGAATGAGGATTGATGATTGCAGCAAAGAAGAAACTCAGCAAAGAAGGAATTATTGCTGACAGCTGAAGTTTCCGGATAAAGCCAGAAGATTGGAAGAGAGGATCAGATTTTAAAATCTGATTGACAGTGAAATTTTGCAGAGGAAGCATAAAGATTTGTTGGAACAGATTTGCAGGAGTGGTGAGATTCTGAAGTTAAATGAAGTGCAGGCGGATGGAAGGACAAGATCAGATGAGATCTTGGAGGTAAGAAGATATGTTTTTGAAGAATAGAATATTGTAGTCTTTGCATTGAAATATTATTGCAACTCCCAAAAGACAATTGCTAACAGATAGAGGAAGCTGGTGAAAGTTTCTAGGTGAAAACATAGAGGTGGCAGAACCTTGAGGAAATCCAATAGAGATTGGATAAGGAAGACAGTTGTGAACAGGCAGATGAGTTGAAGCCAGGAAGAGCAAAGAGAAGTGCTCAAAGGAGGTTCCAGAGATAGAGAACCAATTGCTTGCCAAAAGACTGAGTGAGGAGAGCTTGGTGAGGTAAGTGGCGGCAGGACAGGACTTGCTGCTGAAGAGGCTTTAGTGCAACTCATAGTAAAGTGAGTGAGGGACTCATAGAGATGGAAAGGATGATGACTAGTGACAGTCGTAATAGAGATTCTGAAATCAACCACAGCACAGGACAAAAGAAGAAGGATGCCAAGGAAATTGGCATACAGAGACAGTTAAGCAAAGAGGAATATCAGAGGGAGAAGGCTGAGATAGTAGTTCAGATTGAGGTGTTAATGGAGATGTTGCAAAGAAATGAGGAAGACCAAATGCATGGTTATGTCATAAGAAAGAAGATGAAATGGCAGAGGCTACAAGAGAAGAGGAATCATCAGATGAATATGCAGTTGATAAAGGAACTAAGGGAACTTGAACAGGTTATTGATGCTAGACAGAGGATAGAGAAGCTCAAAAGAATTGAGCTACAGCAAAGGGAAGATGCTGAAGAAGATGTTGAAGTTTCGATATGTTACCCAGAGAGTGGACCATTACTTTTTGAAAGTGATGAAGAGCTGGAGGAGTTGAATCATATGAATGATTCAAAGCAGCCGGAATATTTGATGACTGAAGTATCAAACAAGACCGTAAGGTCTTGTGATTTTAAAACTAACGATTTGTGTATGATTGCAGGTTTGGAAGAAGAGGAAGAACATCTACTGAAGGATGTTAAGGAAGATTTAGCAGAAGAAAGACCATGTGATAATGAGACAATAACAAATGAGGAAATGGAAGATCGTGTAAAATTTCCAAAGTCCACTCCAAGTAAAATCATTGAGTTATATAGAGAATTAGACTTTCAAAGGAGGAAATTGGAAGAACAGAGGATGAATGTCCGGGATAGACTGCTGAAGAAGGATGACAAAGCAGTTGTCATAAATAATAATCAAAAAGAAATTGCAGATGATGAGCAAAGGAATGTTGCAGAGGGATAGGAAGTTTGGGAGGCCGCAACATTTATAGTAGCAGCAGCAAAAAAGGTGATCAAAACAAGTGAAGAACAAGCAAGAATGAGAATTCAACAATCAAGTGATGGAAACAATCAGCAGACAGAGGACATACTGGACAAAGAAATTGAGTTGATAAGGAGATTAATGATAAAAACATCCCAGAGAAAGACAACCGAAAGAAAGAAAAGGAGGGACAACAAGAGGAAGACAGTAGCAGACTTGGAAGGCAGAGCAAGTGGAGCACTACAGCACAAAATATGGAAACCTGGAAGACAACCGTAGATAACAACAGTAGTAAAGCAATTGACAAGCACGAAAAGATTACAAAATAAAATTTGGGATCCAGGAGGAAATATCCAGACTTATGACCAGGTGGTCATGAATTTCTTACATGGGGAGTCTGATGCAGGAGCATCAAGGGCGTTTTTTATTTTGTAAATATGTTAAAAGGGGGTGTGATGATTTTTAATATTTTATTAATTAATTTGAATAAAATAGGAGAAGGTGAGGATTTTTGTAAATATCTTTTATTAATAAAAGGATATGAGGGAATTTAATTAGTTGAAGGATTTTAGGGATAAAGACCTATCCTTTAGGGATGTTGAGAGATTTAGGGGTTTGTTGAGGAATTGAAGGGATTGAGCATTTAATTAAATGATTTTTTAAAATTGTATAAATAGAAGGGGGTTTTGAGAGCAAAGCACATTGGAGATTGTGAGAGAGTGTGTGATTGAGAGCAGGCTTTAACAGCCAAGGCTGTAAGCCTATGGCAGTTTGTAAGGGCCAACGGAATTGTAAATCAGGCCACGGAGAAAAGTTGCTGTAAGTAAATTCACTTTTATGAAAGTGTTAGTTTTGTGTTATGCACCTTAATTGGGTCAATTCGGTGTGATTCAATTTCTGTAGTGAATGCTTTCGTATTTAATTCTTCAGAGAGTAAGAGAGAATGGTATGTATGCTTTTCAAGCGTGAACATGTCTATTTTGTGTTTTTATGAGAAAGATTCCATAATCAAATTGCATTTTCTGGTGATCGATTTCAGTATTAAAAGGTTGTACGCATCAATTTTAAATGAGTATTGTTTCTGCTTTGAATCGAATATCAAAAGTTAGTTTGGTATAGGCATATCTGTGTTTATTAAGTTGATTTGTTGAAAGTCACGGTTATCTGGAGAGCATTTGATATAATCTACCAAATATAAAGAGTTTAATGAATACATGCTTAGAATTTTTGTTACAAGCAGATTTGAATTCAACTCAACGAAATAAAATCGAGAGTTGAATTCTTATGTTGATCTGTATAGTTTGATGATAAATCTCAGCGCAGAAGATCGGGCAAGAGAGGCGCGGAATTTATTTGGTACATTATTATGCTTTGTCTATAAAACAGTGGATTGATATTATAAGTGGAAATTTGTTAAGTCTGTTGGATAAAATCTCTTATTAAATGCCAGATTCATTGTGAATCGATTCCCATTGTTGAAATCTCTTATTAAATGTCAGATTCATTATAATCGATCCCCATTATTTAAGATCCTAGTGCTGAATGAGTGATCAGTTTGCGTACAGGACGTAGATGTTCAAACGGATCTAAATTAGACTTGGAAAGTCGATTCAGAAAGGTGGAATTGTTTAATGGAATGTTAATTGAACTGTTGTGTAGAAATCGTGTTTGAATTCAGTTTGCAGGTTCAGGATTTGTAAAGCTATGTTCCTGATTGGTGAAAAGCGATCAAATGAACTGGTTTAAATCCAACGCAAAGTTGAAAGAGTTGTTGATACAACAAAGGAACTTCTAACAAAGACTGTAGTTGAGACATCACTGCGCTATGCCATTCATTTAATCACAGCAGCTGCGCTAGCTTGCCAGAAGAGAAAGGGGAAATTTGTTGAACTTGAGGATGTTAGCAGCGTTTTACCAGTTATTTTTGGAGTTCAATGCAATTCCTTATGGAGTAACAAGAGCAATTCATGTTTAATGAGGTCCCCGGTGAGATTGAAGAAGATAATATGGCTGTTTAATTTCTTTTTGCAGAACTTTATATTTCGTAACAAAAACTATAATTCTGTATTTGGAACTGACAGCAAAGGATCAGATTAAATTGAAATGTGAGTCCAGAGCACAGCGCTGAAATGAATGCACGGAGTTTTGATCATAAAAAATCGATTGCAAGGGGTCGAATTCTCAATGAAGGTGTTGAGAAGCTTGGTAAGCTGAAGGGCGCAGTTCAAGTCTTTCGTTGCTTGAAAATAACGTCAAATTAATATTAAAATATGGCACATTGAATTTTGGTCATATATGAATGATGTCTATTGAATTGATGAGCATGCTCAAGATTTGGCATAGGGATTGAAATGAAGTCTCTAGATTGAATGGAGAATGTAGATTGTAATTGGATAAACACGCTTGAATGTTGGTAACTATATGAATGAGTGAATGTTAGCATTGATATGGTTTAAGGAGGCATTTGAACATTGTTTGAAGGTTTAAAAGTTATGGAATTGTTTGAAGGTGAGTGGATGTGAGATTGTTCATATATGAGATGGTGTGATTTTTCCAATTATTGAAAGTGATTTGGGCATATGATGATGATGAATGAACAGAGATTAAAGTTCCTGGGTATGGCAAGCATTAGCCCTGCGTCATTTTTGGTATCAAAGCTTGGCTTTGTATGAAGGTTTTTGAAAAGCATTGAAGACTGAATTTGACTTTATATCAAATCATGTGTGGAGAGATGTGTATGCAGGTAAGGGAGATCAGATTCTAATCTGGCAGTCAAGCAACCAGAGTACAGCTGGGAGAATGGAGAAGAACAATTAAGTTCTTAGAGGAAGGTAAAGCAGAATTAAGCAGAAATTGCAGAGACAGAAAGAATCCACAGTGATGTTGGGGAATGGAAATTCACTTGGATGGTGCAGGTATTGTGTTGTTGAATTTTGATTTGAGTTTTACTGACAAGAAATGGAATGAGAATTGATGATTGCAGCAAAGAAGGAATTGTTGCTGACAGCTAAAGTTTTCCAGATCAAGCTAGAAGATTGGAAGAGAGAATCAGATTTTAAAATCTGATTGACAGTGGTTGAATATCGAGAAGATTTGTTGAAACAGATTTGCAGGAGTGGTGAGATTCTGAAGGTAATTGAAGTGCAGGAGAATGGAAGGACAAGATCAAGACGAGATCTTGGAGGTAAGATGATATGTTTTTGAAGAATAGAGTATTGTAGTCTTTGCATTGAAATATTATTGCAACTCCCAAAAGGCAATTGCTAACAGATAAAGGAAGCTGGTGAAAGTTTCTAGGTGAAAACATAGAGGTGGCAGAACCTTGAGGAAATCAAATAGAGATTGGATAAGGAGGATAGTTGTGAACAGGCAGATGAGTTGAAGCCAAGAAGAGCAAAGAGAAGTGCTCAAAGGAGGTTCCAGAGATAGAGAACCAATTGCTTGCCAAAAGACTGAGTGAGGAGATCTTGGTGAGGTAAGTGGCGGCAGGACAGGACTTGCTGCTGAAGAGGCTTTAGTGGAACTCATAGTAAAGTGAGTGAGGGACTCATAGAGATGGAAAGGATGATGACTAGTGACAGTCATAACAGAGGTTCTGAAATCAACCACAGCAGAGGACAAAAGAAGAAGGATGCCAAGGCAAGTGACATACAGAGACAGTTAAGCAAAGAGGAATATGAGAGGGAGAAGGCTGAGATAGCAGTTCAGCTTGAGGTGTTAATGGAGATGTTGCAAAGAAATGAGGAAGACCAGAAGCGTGGTTATGTCATGAGAAAGAAGCTGAAATGGCAGAGGCTACAAGAGAAGTGGAATCATCAGGTAAATATGCAGTTGATAAAGGAACTAAGGGAACTTGAACAGGTCATAGATGCCAGACAGAGGATAGAGAAGCTCGAAACAGTTGAGCTACAGCAAAAGGAAGATGCTGAAGAAGATGTTGAAGTTTCGATATGTTACCCAGAGAGTGGACCATTACTTTTTGAAAGTGATGAAGAACTAGAGGAGTTGAATCATATGAATGATTCAAAGCAGCCCGAAGACTTGATGACTGAAGCATCAAATAAGACCGTAAGGTCTTGTGATTTTAAAACTAATGATTTGTGTGTGATTGCAGGTTTGGGAGAAGAAGAAGAACATCTACTGAAGGATGTTAAGGAAGATTTAGCAGAAGAAAGACCATGTGATAATGAGACAATAAAAAATGAGGAAATGGAAGATCGTGTAAAATTTCCAAAGTCCACTCCAAGCAAAATCATTGAGTTATATAGAGAATTATACTTTCAAAGGAGGAAATTGGAAGAGCAGAGGATGAATGTCCAGGATAGATTGCTGAAGAAGGATGACAAAGCAGTTGTCATAGAAGGTCATAAATGCTAATCAAGAAGAAATTGCGTATGAAGTTGCAGGTGACAAGCAAATGAATGTTGCAGAGGGAAAGGAAGATTGGGAGGCCGCAACATCCATAGTGACAGCAAGAGCAACATGGTTTATTGAAGATGTTGGAAACAATCAACAGACAGAGGACATACTGGACAGAGAAATTGAATTGATAAGGAGATTAATGGTAAAAACATCCCAGAGAAAGACAGCCAAAAGAAAGAAAATGAACGACAACAAGAGAAAGACAGTGAAAGATTGCAAGAGCAGAGCAAGTGGAGCACTACAACACAAAATATGGAAACCTGGAAAACAACAGCAGATGACAACAACAGTGAAGAAATCGACAAGCACGGAAGGATTACAAAATAAAATTTGGGATCCAGGAGGAGATATCCAGACTTATGACCAGGTGGTCATAAATTTTCTTACATGGGGAGTCTGATGCAGGAGCATCAAGACCTTTTTCTTCATTTGTAAATATGGGGTGTGATAATATTAATTTGTAAATATGGGGTGTGATGATTTTTAATATTTTATTAATAAATTTGAATTAAATAGGAGAGGGTGAGGATTTATGTAAATATCTTTTTATTAATAAAAGGATATGAGGAAATTTAATAAATTGAAGGATTTTAGGGATAAAAACCTATCCTTTAGGGATGTTGAGAAATTTAGGGGTTTGTTGAGGATTTTAAGGGATTGAGCATTTAATTTAAAGATTTTTTAAATTGTATAAATAGGAGGGCTTTTTGAGAGCAAAGCACATTGGAGATTGTGAGAGAGTGTGTGATTGAGAGCAGGCTTTAACAGCCAAGGCTGTAAGCCTATGGCAGTTTGTAAGGGCCAACGGAATTGTAAATCAGGCCACGGAGAAATGTTGCTGTAAGTAAATTCACTTTTATGAAAGTGTTAGTTTTGTGTTATGCACCTTAATTGGGTCAATTCGGTGTGATTCAATTTCTGTAGTGAATCTGCTGGTATTTAATTTGTTGGTTTATAAGAGAGGAATGGTATGTATGCTTTTCAAACGTGAACAACAATCTGCTGTGTGTTTATGAGAAAGATTCCATAATCAAACTGTGTTTTCTAGTGATCAATTTTAGTATTAAAAAGTTGCACGCATCAATTTTAAATGAGTACTGTTTCTGCTTTGAATCGAATATCAAAAGTTAGTTTGGTATGGGCATATCCGTTTTTATTAAGTTGATTTGCTGAAGGTCACGGATTAATACCAGAAGCAGCGCAGTATAATCTTAAGTATAAGAGTTTAATGAATACATCCTTCAGGATTGCATTTTGTTACAAACGCAGATTTGAATTCAACTCAACAGAAATAAAATCCAAGGTTGAATTCTTATGTTGATCTGTATAGTTTGATGATAAATCTCAGCGCAGAAGATCGGGCAAGAGAGGCGCGGAATTTATTTGGTACATTATTATGCTTTGTCTATAAAACAGTGGATTGATATTATAAGTGGAAATTTGTTAAGTCTGTTGGATAAAATCTCTTATTAAATGCCAGATTCATTGTGAATCGATTCCCATTGTTGAAATCTCTTATTAAATGTCAGATTCATTATAATCGATCCCCATTATTTAAGATCCTAGTGCTGAATGAGTGATCAGTTTGCGTACAGGACGTAGATGTTCAAACGGATCTAAATTAGACTTGGAAAGTCGATTCAGAAAGGTGGAATTGTTTAATGGAATGTTAATTGAACTGTTGTGTAGAAATTGTGTTTGAATTCAATTTGCAGGTTCAGGATTTGTAAAGCTATGTTCCTAATTGGTGAAAAGTGATCAAATGAACTGGTTTAAATCCAACGCAAAGTTGAAAGAGTTGTTGATACAGCAAAGGAACTTCTAACAAAGACTGTAGTTGAGACATCACTGCGCTATGCCATTCATTTAATCACAGCAGCTGCGCTAGCTTGCCAGAAGAGAAAGGGGAAATTTGTTGAACTTGAGGATGTTAGCAGCGTTTTACCAGTTATTTGTGGAGGTCAATGCAATTCCTTATGGAGTAACAAGAGCAATTCATGTTTAATGAGGTCCCCGGTGAGATTGAAGAAGATAATATGGCTGTTTAATTGCTTTTTGCAGAACTTTATATTTCGTAACAAAAACTATAATTCTGTATTTGGAACTGACAGCAAAGGATCAGATTGAATTGAAATGTGAGTCCAGAGCACAGCGCTGAAATGAATGCACGGAGTTTTGATCATAAAAACTCGATTGCAAGGGGTCGAATTCTCAATGAAGGTGTTGAGAAGCTTGGTAAGCTGAAGGGCACAATTCAAGTCTTTCGTTGCTTCAAAATAATGTCAAATTAATATTAAAATATGGCACATTGAATTTTGGTCATATATGAATGATGTCTATTGAATTGATGAGCATGCTCAAGATTTGGCATAGGGATTGAAATGAAGTGTCTAGATTGAATGGAGAATGCAGATTGTAATTGGATAAACACGCTTGAATGTTGGTAACTATATGAATGAGTGAATGTTGGCATTGATATGGTTTAAGGAGGCATTTGAACATTGTTTGAAGGTTTAAAAGTTATGGAATTGTTTGAAGGTGAGTGGATGTGAGATTGTTCATATATGAGATGGTGTGATTTTGCCAATTATTGAAAGTGATTTGGGCATATGATGATGATGCATGAACAGAGATTAAAGTTCCTGGGTATGGCAAGCATTAGCCCTGCGTCAGTCGGCTTTGGAAACAATGAATCCCAGTAATCGTCAAGATTGCACACAAAAAACACACTTGTGTGGATTCAAATGATTCTTGTAATGCCTACATCTCATAAAAATTGCTCATAAATGAGTAAGATGATCTTCCCTGTGCAATGAGAGAGTAGGTAAATCGTCCAGATAAGGTTGCATAATGTGTTTGATTTCATGAAAAGCGTAAGACACTGCCCTTTGAAAAGTTGCACAAGCATTCTTTAATCCGAAAGGTAATTTACAGTAAGCAAATGTTCCCCAAGGACAAATGAATGTTGTTTTTGGTTAATCAGCAGGGAGTATGTTTATTTGATTGTATCTAGAAAATCTATCCATAAATGAAAACATCTCATTTCCAGCACAATCATTAATGATTTGGTCGATATAGGGGGTAGGATAATTGTCCTTTGGACAAGATTTATTAATATCCCTATAATCGACACATACTTGTATAGTCCCTTGTTTTTTGGTAACAGGAACTATATTAGATATCCAATCCGTTAATGTGATTAGATAAATAATTTATTCTCTTAGTAGTTTCTCAACTTCAGCTTTAACAACAACAGCTTTTCGAGGATGTATCGGACGTAAACGTTATCTAATAGGCTTTGCATCCGGGTATGTCTTTATTTCATGAACGACAATTTTTGGATCAATTCCTGGCATTTCTTCGTAGGACCGGGCAAATATGTCACAGAATTATTGAAATAGGGATTTATATGTATTAATTTTGTCAATCGTACAAGAAGCTCCTATATGAATGTTTTCAACAACTCCTGGTTTAACTGATATGTCATTAGGAATAGTTGTAGAACTATTTCCCAAATTAATCTCAGAATCTGAATTTGTAATCGTAATTGGATTTTGTGGTTCTTTGATATAATCAAGTGTAATTAATCAATGAAAAATCATTTTCAAATCTATCAAGTTTAGGTAAAAACGAAGATCCATGGTATCGATCATCCCAGGGTAATTCATCCATAGACAAAAATTCACGAATACTTTCATCAGTATAAAACACTTGTTGAAAAGGATCGGAAATAGATGTCAAGGCTGAGCTTGATAGTGAAGAATATTCTTCAGTGACCACATTCATTGGATCAAGATTAGTTGAAGGTGTGTTAGAAAATGATTGTACCTTTGTATATGCTATCTCAAAAGGACTCAAAAGCATCTCGCCATTGAAAGAATCCATTTTTGACTCTGAAGGCACTATCAAAGGATCATCGAATGGAATAGTTCTTGATGAAATCATATTGATATTAGAAATGGTACGCGGTATATTGGGTGGAGGCATAGAAAAAGTTCCTATTAAAATAGAATCTTTTACTAAACCTACTGCAACATCTTCATAAGGAATAGTCGATTTTCCAACATGTTGAATACTATCTGTAGAGGCTGGGTCAGATGAATAATATGACAGTTGATCGATTTTCACAATCTTTCCATTATGAGGAAACATGATTAACCGAAAGAAAGAATACATGACAGGAGTCATAGTATAAGACCAACTTCGACCCAGAAGAAGGTTGTAATCCAGAGGGGCATCAACTACTTCCACATCTAGATTAACAGTTTTACCTTCGACCTCTATAAGTAGATCCTATAAAATTCCATACAGATGGAATCCTCTTCCATCAAAAGCTTTAAGGATTGTCAGAGATTGTTTGATCGTTGGAGAACCAAGAATTTTCCAACAATTTAACGACATAATGCACGTGGATGCCCCCTCATCAATTACAGTACGAAATATTCGTCTGTTTTTTACTAATACCGAAATCTGAAAAGCCATCTAATGGGGGAGTCTCGGTGTAATTTTTTCTAAATCGAATACCATAAGGTTAGAATCCAGAGGATATATAGCTCCAATGGCTGATAAAAGTAATTTCCTTTATGCTGGACATGATTGCAGCACTTCTAAGGCCGAAATTGCTAAAGGGGAAATTTCCAAGTCTTAAACAATGTTGTAGTTCTAAGCAGCTCTCGCATGTGGATTGAAAGCTGACTTCTGAAGTACACCTTTAGTAGGTGGTTTAATTACTAGATCAAGATTAGGTTTATTGATATGAAGTGGATCATAAAACGAAGGAGATGTAGCTGGTGTTGAATTAGAATTTTCTACTTCTTTACTAGTAACATGATTTTTAATTCCATAGTCTTGCGATCACGTCGCAACCATAAACTCAGACATCATTAAAATATCTGCTGATGAGTGTGAAGAAGATCCTATCATTCTTCTATCTTGAGTAGGAAAAGGATCCTTCAAGATAGCTGGTGTGGGTGAACCTTTGACGAATTTAGAGACCTCAGATCGATGCGGGCACTCTTTAGTAAAGTGATCCTCGTCACAGATAAGACAAGGATAATGATGTTTTTGTTTATCGTCAGATGGTTCAGTTTTTTTGGTTTTCTCTTTGGGAGACGAAGTCTGTTTTCTTTTATTCTTCCCTTTCTTCTTATTACCAGTTTTGGATCTAGTTGTAGATGAATCTACAACGTGAATATCGGCAGAAGTTTCAAGTGAAGAATCATCTTTTGGTGAATCAGGTAAAGTTATTATAGGAGAAGTAGTTTTTGAAGACTTCTTCTTACTTTTATTTGTGTTAAATAAACCAATTACACCATCTGCATCATGAGACCCTGAAGGAGTTGCAATTATTTGACTAGGACGTGGTAAATCAGGAATTTTTTCGTACAAAGTACCAGATTGTGTATATACGAGGTCTAAGTACTGAGCTTGAGCAATGACCTGTTCCTCAGTAACAACTCCTCCCTTAGCAACATATTTAGTTATCTTTGGAAGTAATTATTTGATGAACCATTCTGCAAAAATATGATTTGGGATAAAAACTTTCACCAAACATCTTCTATGTCTCCATTCATGTATGTAATCGAATATGTACGTAGACGTAGATTATTTTAATGAAGTCAATAACTTCGTGCCATTGTCGTATTTGACTAGCAATTGAAAATGTGTTAAGAAAGCAGTTGCTAAAGCATTGAAATTGTTGAATGAGCCATGTGGTAATTCAATGTACCATTTTGCAGCTAAGCCTATCAGTGTTTTCTGAAACAGTCGTAATCGAATAGAATCATCAATCAAAGAGTTGTATGTGCACCAGAGGTGGTAAGTCATGACATGGTTTTATGGGTCCTCTCCTTATTTCCATTCAAATTTAGTGATATCACTGGGCAACTTATTTGGCATTGGCGGCCAATATAGAAGATAATAGATGGGATCATTCGTTAGGTGTGACAAATCAGGTAAATCCAAATTTTCTATGAATGGCAACCGACGGTTAGGATCTTGAGAAAATTGATAACCTTGCGGAACTATACCAGTGCCAAGAGGAGGATATCCTGGATATCCTGGAATAGCCTGTGTGTTTGGGATTGGAATACCTCCCGGGTAACCAGGATTAGCCGGATTGTATTGGGGTTGAGCCGGTATCTGATACATGTAACCAAGGCACAGTTGATGCTCGTATACTGGATTTTGTGCTGCAGGCCCATATTGATACTGCCCTTAATATAGTTGATAAACAAATTGAGGTTGGCTTGTTACAATTGTACTTGTACCAGGTGGTCCTGTAATTAGTTGAACGGTAGTATGGATTGTAGGTCCAGGTTGTGGTGCAGAGACTACAAGGATTTGTTGTGATACTTGAGGGGTTGTAGAAATAGGAGCTACATATACTCCAGGAATAGGTGTGGTAGCTTGAACAAAAATTGGTGCAGTAGTTTGAGTTAGAGTTCTAGGTGTACTCGGGCCAAGCTGTTGAACTGTACCAGATGCAGGTACCTGAATTGTAGGTTGAACAACTTGGACAGGTTTCTGGATTTGACTATAACCCAATGGATGACCAGGTTGATAATAGGGTACTTGCACATTAGGTTGAAAATTCTGTTGAGTTTGGGATGGGTCCCACACCGTTTTTACTTTGGGATATGAAGGTCCCATTGAAGGTTGTGTTGCATAAGAAGGACCATAACCAGGTTGATAATTTGGAACATATGCTTGATAATTAGCTGGATAACTCCCACCTCCTTGAAACAATTATTGTTCCAGGTAGAACTGTGGCCCTAAAGGAGGTTGTTGTCCCTGGAAAGACGGTTTCCCTGGTGTAGGGTACTGTCCTTGAAGAGGCTGCTGACCCTGAGTTGGGTACTGTCCTTGAGGTTGATATTGACCCTGAGATATGTACTATCATTGAGGTTGATATGGTACTTAAGGTATGTACTGTCCTTGAGGTTCCCCGCCATATGGTAAATTACCACTTTGAGGTTGCCCCCCAAGCGGTAAATTACTACCTTGAGGGCCAGGGTTAGAAATGTTTCTAGACATCATGTAAATGTGTTCCGCACTCAAATTTTTGATATGTGATTCATTTGGACCAGATGATGGTATATGCTTATCGGGAGAAGGAGATGCTCCTGAGAAAGTACCAAAAAGCAACTGGTATCCTACCGGAACAGACGGACCACCATAAAAATATGATTCTGTTGATGCAGAAAACATGGATGACTCACCAGACATGTTTAATGGAGGTCTATAACCTCTTTGTATGGCGTAAAAAGGTATTCGTGGTGGCAAATAATTTATACCAATATTGTGTAGAGAGTCTACCAACTGAGAATACCAAGGATATTGTTTGAAAGGGCTATATTAAATCGATTCACTTGGCCTAAGATCTAAAGAGTCCTGATTTGGAGGAAGAACAACTTCTTCTTCAGTGTCAGTAACTTCTTCAATACTAATGAGACCAGGAGGAATATTTTCAGTAATACGATACTTCACTCTGGGTGAATTAGGACGATGAGGGGTTGGAGTAATGAACTCGGAAGTAGTCTCAAATATAGCAGTTTCAGTTTCTAGTTCAGAAATTTCAGTATCAGTAGCCGATAATTTACTAGTGGTAGAAACAAGTTAAGCTAGTTCAAAAATTGAAACTCTTCTTGGAGTACTCTCTGTTGTTTGAGGTTGATCTACTTCGTATTCATGATTAAAAATTATTTATGTTCTTCGTGTTCATTTTATCCAGTCCCTGATGTTTGTCCTTTCTCATATTTAAGTTTTTCTAACTAGCTTGGTGTGTACTCAGGGGGTTTCCCTTGGATTCTACGAGATTTTCTAGGTAATTCAGCCACGATTAAAAATTTTAACACACAAAATCAAAGAAAATTTCAACAAAATGTCCTATAGTCTCTAAGGAAACAATCAAATGAATCACACGCCTAAAAAAACTAAGAGAGAAATCCACACACAAATAGTAGATTTCCTCACTAAAAACACTAGTTGGTGATGAAATCCAACATCGTAGAATTTTAATGCAGAAATGGCGGTTGGAATAGTTACCCCGACAACCTACTTAATGAAACAGTCCAGTGCAATTTTCTCCACTTAAACCCTCTCGAAGTGAAAATAACCCTCCGGAAAGTCCAAGTGAGTCTAGTCGACCTCTGCTCCAGGTATAGTGGGACCTTCCCTCCACCGTCACCTTGGGAAAGAATCCTAGAGTTTATAGCCACTAAGGTGACCAACAGGAACACATATACCTGGGGGAATAGTCTACGATCCGATATAAATGGAAGGGCAGAGTAACTAGCTCAATCCCCTTGAAGGCTCCTTGATATAATCCAAGGTTTACCGACAAGTGACCCTAGGCTCCTCGAGAATGGTCTATCCGAGGTTTACCATTTTTAATACGTGCACATCTGCTATCTTTCAAAATGAGATAGGTACGATTACCTCACTGGTTGGGACATGATCTCATGCTTGACTCTTTTAAGAAGAGCTTCCCAGAGCATACATGCTACAATTGGATTTTTCCTACCGCAATATCGCTACTTGTTTTTTTTAACTGACTTGGAATGTTAATTACAACCTATTCGAAGACACTAGCTTAAGTTATGTTGGTGGAAAAGAGCCCTAGAAAATGTAAAAACATCTAGATTGATTTTAATTAAAGCGTTGTTTTTAATTTGGTTGTTTCTTAAGACAGAAGGTATGGAAGTGAAACTTCAATGATGTTTTATGACCCGACTCAAAAATATGATAAATGCATCTATATGAGAGTGTAACTCTTTTATTTTCAATGAAATCTATTTAAAGGAAAGATTTGAGAGATTTAGATAACTTTCAAAGTCCCAATTATTTCTCTTATAAAAAAAAATCTTTGAAAAGAAGACTATTTCTTTGAGAACTCAATTTCATATGATGATCAATTACTCTTTCAAAAGAAAATCCTTCATCAATCAAATCAGAAACTACAAATCATTAAATAAACTCTTTCCAAAAAATAAAACCTTATCGAAAACTCCTAAAAATATAAAATTCAAAACCAAAAGAAAACACTAATGTTTGAACTCTATCTAGAAAGTTTTGAGGATGTTTTGCTTAGTTTGTGATCGAACCAAGAAGAATTTATGCTTATCTTAGCAAAAATAAAAAAATTCAACAATGGTTTAAAGTGAAATTCATGCCTTATTAAGCTTAAGACTCTTCTAAATTTTCAAATGAAAATGAAACTCAATTTTCATAAAAGAAAGGGTTGCAACAAGTTCAATGGCTCAGCAAGAAAACAACAGCATACCAATAAGCTAATGTATATGATGGTTTCTAATAGAGAGCAACAAGAAAGTAGGGCAAACACTTACTTGTAAAATTCAAATCAAATCAAAAACCACTCAGACACAAGAATTGTTGAAAGAAATTCACACATAAGACTTTGACAGTCAAGACAAATTGGGGAAAACACAGAGAATCTAGTAATCTTGCTCCTGAAAAGAGAATTCTTAATTTTTCAAAAAAATTCCACAAGTCCATAGGTTTCAATAGACAATAGTGTGGTACCGCACTATTCTGAACTAAAAGCTGCGGAGGCTACCGCACTGTCATTAAACAAAAACTGCGGAGGCCAAGAAAAACACAGAAAAAATAAAAATTCATATTTACTTTTCAGGGATTCTGATAAGTCATCTACCCAACAAATTTTTAGACTAATAAAAAATCGAAAAATAAAACTGAAAAGTGAAAAGAGAAACTAAGTTCTATTCCGCAGTGGAGTCGTCATTTTGTTATGCAGATAAATCCTTCTTGCGGACAAGAACGATCTCCCTAGTATCCTAAGGATATCTAGAAACAAACAACCAAATGCAAACCATTTTCTCTAGATCATTTGTGATTCATAATTATTAATAACAAAGTACAAGGACATGCCCCTACCTGAAGTCCAATGCTTGCTGAAATATTCTATCCAGTCACTCCAAAAGAGGTCACTTCAACATGTGAAACTTGCGATCAAAGACAGATAAAAGGATTAAAAGCACCTGCAAGATATAATAATTGAGAAAACACTAATCTATCTCAGTGATCAAGGAATCCAAGAATTTAAATACACAAATAGATACAAGAACAATTCAATGAGAAAATGGAATCCATTCGTATTAACTTGTATAATAAGAAGTAACCTTACAACCTTTTGCCTTGATGTTATACAGGTTCTTCCGGGGTCCTGAACAATCGTCCTCTCTCATATTGACAAGCCTTCTTCTCTCTGAAATAACATAAATTTATGGACATGAGTGTGTAATCATTCTCATATCAAAAAATGGCTAGTATAGAGAGTATGCTCTCTTAAGAATTTATTTAGAAATTAACACATATGTATCTCTACCATTCACAAGCTACCTTTGAGACTGAAACATGAGCTCAATTTATAGGGAAATGGAGGTAGTTTTAGTTCCATGAAGAGGGGGATGGATTCCTCTCATGAAGGGATTTGAGCTCCATATACCAAGGGATAAGCTCCATGATTGAAGAGATGGAGCTCATGAGTATAGGATAAAGCTCGAACTGAACACGCTTCTAGAAGCTTCCAATTGGGAGAATATTCGTCTAGCCGGGCTTCTAGAACTTACATTTTCCTTTATTTGACTATTTACGGGGGTCCGCAGGTTTTATAAGAAAAACGTGCAGGATGTGCCGCAAGCTATAGAGCAAATATTTTCGAATTCGCAGGCGAGGGCTAGGAAAAGTGCGAAGTTAGACTTTTTAAGGTTTTAATGTGATTTTCTCCAATTTCATGACTTGGTTTAGGAAAATTAGGGTTTTTGACTTCTAAGGGAGCATAATATAGGTAGTGATGAACCTATATAGACATTAAAATGTCATGGTGACAAAATAACGTGTAACAGGCTGGCCTAACTCACTTGGCAAGGTTGGTTGGATTTAGTTAAGGAACCCCAAGTCAAGTTTAAGGGGGGGATATTAGGTGACTCGAGGTTAGATTCAAGGTTGACCAAGATAAACAATGGTGGTTTTGGAGAATGTGGTATTTTGTATCCACGGTTTTATATGCGTGGTTTTGCATATAATGGAGCCTATAAAGCTTGGGAAGACTTCATTGTAATGAGGTTAGGGAGGTGAGCAATGAAGGCTCACTAGGCCGGGTTGGCCAGGGTTTTGGCCAAGGCTAATGAAATTTCAATGGGTTGAGTTTTTCCATGAAGTTGGGGTTTTCCCAGGATAGATATTGTTTTTACAATGTTAATATTTTTGTGTATTGTTGTTGGTTTATGTTACGTATTAATTCTCTCCGTAAATAGGTTTATCTCCCTAGTTAAATTTCTTCAATATAGGTGTGTTTCTAGAAAAGTAGCAAACATAGAAGTTGTTTCCACTTCCGTTGACTCAATTATTATGGTAGATATGGGTTGATTAATTGTAGCTGACTCAGTCATGGTTGGATTACTCAAAGGTATACGCGAGTGTGTAGGACTTACAGGTGAAGTGTAACGAGGTGTTCTATAAAAAGGAGCTTGAATTTGAGTATCAGGCATGGAAAAATGAGTATCTTGGTAAAGAAAAAGGCCTCTAAAATTATTATAAATCTAAGGTCGCTCTTCTTTATTGATATCCTCAATATCCACTAATGATCCCAATGTGATTTATCCTTCGTCGGTTCTTGAATATGAAGGTAACAGGTGAGACAAAGCTACAGAACCAGGAGAGGTAATTTATGAAGTTATTGGCTTAGAATTTTGTGGTTCCTCATGTTTTAAAGTCTCAGAGTCAACAAATTTAGGTTAATTGACTTCAACCTCTAATGTTTTATTTGTTTATGTTTTAATTTCACTAGTCTCTAAAGATGTGGCTTCAACTTCAGTACTAATGGGAAGCGACGAATCTATTTGATTAACTTTGAATATGGATCCAGAGGGAGTAAATTATTATTTACCAACCTCGATAGTTTACGTCTTATTATTATTTTAAAGACCAAGTGTTTCCTCCAAGGGTATAGGAGGAAATATTTGCATCATATGCGAGCGACGAGGGTGTTGTTTCATGTTTATAGATTAATTTTAGAAATTAAAGACACAAAATAAAACAAAGGGGTAACTAGGAAGATAACGATTACCAAGTCACTGTGAACTGTGGAATATTGTTTCTAGTACATGTAGGAAATATCCCCAAATTTTGTGTTCATTGTATCAAAAATAACAAGTCAACTGAATCGGTTACCTATGGCAGGCTAACGACCTAGTGGAGACTTCCAAATTATACTCAAAGGTACGTGGAAGTGCAGTCCATAGTAGTGATGTCTAATGCATCCTATATGATAGGAAGTATTATAATATAATTTTCATACGTATATTTACATTCAATATACCCAAGGGTACGTGGAGAACGATCTGATATACCTACGTATGTGGAATACAGAATATCCCTAGAAAGTAACGTAGACAAATAATGACAACTCCTACGTTTAACGATGTTGTAACATGTCTCTAGCCTAAACCTCTATGTGTGTCGTTGATGTTACAAATACTCCTTAGGTTAATTGAATCAATTTTAAAGTTGATCTTCGATTTAGATTCAATTTAAAGGCTCGTTGTAGGAATTCACCTCAATTCCCCATGATGCAACTAGCATGACAACAAGAACTCTTTCACTTTTCGATGAAGATATATCTATGATAAGGAAGAGACAAACAATAATGCAACAACCAATGATGCAAAAAACAAAAACTTCCTAATAAAATCTTTCAATCGAGCTACTCCAATTTAATTGAAAACCCTATATGTAATGCAAGTAATGAAATCTTTTCTTTTCTTTTCTTTTCAATTTTCAAATGCAATGAAAATAAAATGCACCTAGATCATTGATCAAAGAATTCACACAGACTGGAACTGTAATATGAAAATTCCTTTTAGCAAATCAACAATCAATTTAAGTGTTCACAAAACCTAATTGATAAGAAGAAATAAAAAATCAAACAAACTCCCATCAAAGGCAATCAAACTCAAATATAAACACAATGATGGCTTTACAGAGACACAGACAAATTCAAAGACTCAAGAAAACCTTTTTGGATCAAATCATAGCTCATAGAAAGGTATATAAATGAAAATTTTTGCATCCTACAAGACCATCACATGTGCATAATGGGCACCAGTGCAAACCATCACACTTACAGAGAGTGGAGACTGCACTGGGTCACCCTGTCTTAGAATAGAGAGTGCGTGGGGGATAATTTTTCTCAAACGATGACACAAAAACCCTAACAAGCTCATAATTGTGTTTTCTTAAAGCTAATCATTGTCTGAAAAAGTTAATTTAGGTCGCTTTCAAAGGTAAAAAATGACTAGGCCAAGGAAACCACTAGAGGGAAATCTCGTTCCCCATTGGAGTCGCTAAGTTTTTATATGGAAAATTTTCTTCTGTGGACAAAAGTGAACTCCCAGGATCTAGTGGATTGATATAGAAAAAATAGGGGAAAAAATATTTACATTTTCCTCAAAGAAATTAGAATACGGAAGAAAGACCTACCTGGAATCTGTAGTAACCCCTCCCCTTATATTTTCTTGTAAGCCCCAACTTTAGCTCAAAGTGTTATAAATGGAACCTGCAAAATGACTAAAACAAGAAAGAGAACTGTAATATCTACATAGCATAAACTAAGGTATATAATAAATGAGTCAAAATGAATTTAAAAACATAAGCATCAACATGACATAAGTATTGGAAAATAAAGTGGTTTTTGTATTAATAAATGAAGGAGATAGTTACAACCATTTATAGATGCTTGACTTTGTAGATGTATCCCCAATTATCTTGTCCTTCCTTGCCACAAAGAAAATCTTCAACCTCAACCCTACTGCATCAATGGATGATGATTCCTTAAGCTCAAATTAGCAGCATTAGGGCACTAGTAATCTCTAAAAGCCAAGTCAGAGTCTATGGGAGGCACTGAATTTATAGGGTAAATGGGGTAGTTTAGGATTTAACAATCTAGAATTAGATCCACATATGAAGGAGAATAGGATATATGGATAAGATATAAGACCTCTAGGACAGGAATTTGAGATATTTATCAATGGTGAATGGTTAAAACCACCTTAGAATCTTCTGGAAAGAAAAATTTTGTAATTATTTTTTATTTTTCTCGAAATTCTAGAACCACCGCACCTGAAAAGAAGGGCAACCTACGTTGGTCAGTGCAGGTGATCAGTTATGAAACTTAAAACCATTATAGGTGGACTGAAGTATAGGGTTTTGGGGGCAAAAAACATATTTTTTGAGTTGATTTACCCATAAACTCAGAATTTTTGGAGAAGTAATGCATGAGGCTTTGCAAAGGGATGATGATAAGGCGTCAAGGATATTGATTGCTCTGGTTTCCAGGCCATTTGAGTGAATGCAACAAAATGACATGTAACAAGATGAAATCGAAGGGCATTTGGAGAACACATCGAGACATAGACTTGCAATGATAGCAACGACACAGAGGTAGTGTAGGGACATTAGTAGCATGGGTTTCATCATAGATTGTTGGAGAGATTCTTCACAGAGATTTCGAGAGAGAAATTGAGATTGATTTTTCTACAGAGAGAGTTCAATATTTTAGCAGTTTGAGTTTCTTAAGAATGAGGTGTGAATTTCCCTAGCAGGTAGTGTGAATTACTTAGAGAGGAAGAAATTCTAGAACAAGGAAATTTGCACAGGAGAGATCAATTTTAACAGGAGCATCGATTTTCTAGTTGAAGTCAAGATTTTCCAATGGAGTCTGAGATAATTTTCCCAGCCAGTGTAAGTTGTCAGAAGGGTTTAGTTTATCTACTAGGGCACATGTGTGAGCTGAAACCATCTTTTGAGAGAGGCTGAATTGGTTTTGGTGGGACATTTTGCTTCTAGGAAGTCTAGGACACTAGCAAAAGTGATCACAATTTTTTTCAAAGGTTTTCCATTCTATGACAACCAGTTGTAATAATTTTGCTGAAGAATTAATAACTAAAAGCCTCATCTACTACATTGGTTTTCCCTTCGATATTTTTCTAGGGACATTTACCCAAAAATATTGGTGTCCATTATTTGTGTGTGTGTGTGTAATTTTCTCAATTCATGTGGTTATTTATTTTTCTGTGAATTTCCAGTTGTGTTTTATTCAATATTTGTCGCAAGTAAACTGCAGTTGAAAAATAATCTGAACAAATAAGAAATTAATAACCTTTATTGCAACAATATTTAAAATTTCACATGAATTTCCTTTGATTCAGGATCTAGGTTCCTTCTTCCTACTTTATTTTCACCCAAGAAGATGATCATGTTGAAATAACCTCTGATTATCCATTTTTGTGTGTCAATTCTTGTTTGGAGAGAATGGAGATGCATGAGCATTTCCTGTTTCCTTGCTATAAGTTGAGTTCCATAGACATTAGAGAGAAATCCATGCATATCAGTGTGTAGTAAATGAAAAGATATAGAGAGATCATAGGTTTACTAATACAAGCTTGTTATGTTGATCTGAGTAGGGTCCCAAGATATGCCAAGGCCAGCCAATGCTCCTTCAACATCTAAAACTATTGTATTTTCCATTTTCCATAAGTGTTATATCATTAATTCAAAATTGAGCTAGAAATTTTGATTTCTTGAATTAGCAAGATTGTTGGAAGATCTTGTTGAATCTTCAGATGAATAATACATTGTTCAGACCCCTTATATTATAAGAGATTACCTTCATAAGGCATGTATCTTCAAGATATACTTGTATTGGCCTTAGTCGACCAACTTTCTGCCTTGTGTCAATTCTTTTGAGAGTTGATTTCCTACCCCTTTTCTTGAATTTTTTATTGTTGTTTTTTTTCTTCTTTAGTAATGATGGTCTGGACTCATAGTCGTTGGGAGGCCTTGGATTTTGGAGTGTTGCAACTAGCATATTGACCTAATTCTGAGGGATGACATGAAATCATCCTCCTCCATCATGATTTTTGCAACACCTTCCTCCCACATTTACCCAAGTTAACTGTCCAACTTGGGTAAACATGTGACGAGATGCCACCATGATGTGATTCAACCTCCTAGGTCACTTTAAGGAATTAGAACTGATGGAACACAACCAATATTACCATTCACACATCCTACAGAACCTCCAGGAACCAAACAACCTTTCCAGGTCATCAACCCCTGAGGGAACTCAACATTTTACTGACCTAGATCCCCATTCGTTCCCTTGTAAAGCCTTACAAATGACTAAGAGCCCCAGTCGCTCCCATGAACCTGCCTAAGTGTGACTGTAGTATTTTTTTGTGATCTCTATGTCAACGATTGTGATATTTAAGGTTATTTTCTAGGGCTAGTGTTATGCAGGATTTACGATCACAGACAGAAGTATCTCCCTTAGGTATGGTGGTCTAACCTATAACAATAGAGAGACAAGGAACCCAATGTTTTCCTTAAAGTAAATAGATGATGGCATGAAGCCTACCTAGAATCCGTTACATGCTTCGCTCCTCCTTTAGCTTGGATGCTCCAATCCTAGCTCTAATTGGAAAACTTAGAACCTGCACAATTAGACAGCACAAGCCAAAAAACTATGAGATCTATGCAACATCATTTAATAAATTTATTCAATAGATAAACATGGCATTGAAATACATGAAATAACAACACCATATATATGAAAACACAAAACTCATTGCATTAACAGAAATGGAGTAAGTTACAACCAAAAATATGTGTTGATCTTGTAGAAGAGCTCCTCCAAGTTGACTTTCCCTTTCCTTGTGATAAAGTGAACCTCTGATCACCCTAAGTGCATGAAATGATGTCTCTCACAAAAAAATCATAAGGGTATAATCACTCTCCAAAATCCAACCTCTTGGATATGTAAGGTTTTAAATATATATAGGAATGGGGTAAGTTGGGAGTTCTTATCCTTTTACCAACGTAGGGATTGAGATCCACTCTTGATGGGAGGATGAGATCTAAGGATAAGGGATGAAAAATATAAGGTAGGATAGATAAGATTCAATATTTTTATCTAAGGTAAATGGTTACAACAAATCCTATAATCTTCTATAAATTAAGGCTTCGAGATTCTCTCTATTTTTCCAGAATTTATAGAACTAACGTAGGTGCAAAGGGGAGAAACTTGTAGGTGATCAATGCAGGCCACAGTGGAGAAACCTATAGGTGAATGCAATCCAACAAGAGGCCAGGGATCGTTGGTCTTAAAATTGGCTCAGATGATGTAGTTTTAGGCAGAAACTCTAGGGAATGAAAGAGGCATGCTTAGGGCTTCATGCAATAATGATGACAAGGGGGTAAATTATGTTGATTGATCCCATTAGGAGGTTTATTGACTAGATGAGACAAAATCGCCTATATATATTTCCCCCTAAAGTGCAAAGTGATAAATGATGACTAATGACTGAAGTACTTTACCTTGTGACAAGTTGATGTAGGAGCATGAGGCTTAGAGACAAAAGGCTTCATTGACTATTCCAAAAATCCAAAAAAATTTACAAGCAAAGGTGTTAGTACCTTTAGTTATCAAATTACAGTTTTACTACATAAGGGTTGAACTAGTATCTAGGAAATTCGAACTGTTTTAGTTAGATTCAGTATATTTAGCCTTCAGTTGATAGAATTAAGGAAGATATTATGTAATTAGGATTTTTCTGAATTTGGACAATTCGATCCTCAAGAGGAGGTCGACTGTTATGTAAAACCTATAAATTGTAACCTCTGAGAAGGAGGAGTTCGGAATTTGGCCGTAGAAGAATTGATTGAGAGGTTTTGCCTCTATTTTAATAAAATTTCATAATTAAATCATCTGTTGTATACTTGGAAATTCCCCAAAGGGTTTCATCCCTTCTATTAGGTCTCTGTAGTTTGCAAGATTGGCAAGAAAAAACGCTGCAAAGCCTACATCAAAACCACTTTGGAATCCTAGGATCTAGCCCTCCTGGATTCAGAGAGGGATCTCTCTACATAAGTGTTTTCAAAGATATTTCTTTAAGGCTTATGATATAATATTAGCCTAGTTATTAAGTACAAGGGTTTGTTTGTTTTTAGTTGGGTTAGATATCATCAAAATGAAGGAAGTCTTTTAAAGGGTAAAGGTGTGAGCAGGTTGACAGAATGGTTCAGCTGATAGGATAGGTAAGAAACAGTATCAATCCATTGGGCTATGGAGTCACAAAAGGATTTAATTCGACAACAATTTTCAAGGATGGTCTATGGGGCAAGTCATCTATATCAAAGGATATTTTTAGATTGAGTTATGGTATGAAACATCAAGAAGTGTGATGAAAAAACAAACATATAAGAAAACAAAGAGCAGCCTAATATCAGGTAAGGACTTTGAACCTATCCTGCTTTCAACATACTCTTAAGAAAACATTTAAAACAAATAATAGCCTAAGATCAAGTAAATACTTTAAACTTAGCCTAATTTCAGCATATTCTTAAGGAAAAAACATTCAAGATAAACATAAAAAGTAGCCTAAGATCAGGTAAGAACTTTAAATCTAGCCTGCTTTTGGCATACTCTTAGGGAAAATTTCAAAGACAATATCTCAAGTTATACTCATGAAACATGGACTCACCAACACTTCACTGGTTATACTCTATTGGATTATCCTCAAAACACAATTAGAAGAAAACATAAAGATAAAGATTTATCAATGAGAAATAGGGTACTTTACAGTAAATCCTAATCTATATTTGTTGTTCTTTATCAGAGAATAGTGGACAGTATGAAAACATAAGTAAAATAACAATTACAGTAAGAAAAACATCACCATTGACATAGACCAAGATCCCATAAATCAGCTTGTATATTTGATGTTCAAACCGGTTACAAACTTCAAGTCCAGTAGGTATTTTACAGCTTCTAATTTCTCTTCTCAGCCTATCTTTCTTCAATTACAAACAGAGCTTCAGCATGCCTCAATAGCTATTTACAGTTGATAATTATTCAACCAACAATAACAATGAACTCCTCATATGATATATATAGGTAAATTGAGGAGGTGGAGTGGAAAGAAGGTCTAATGTTCAATTAATACAGAGTAAATGCTTCTCGACCTTTGAGAGGCCTTATGGAGAAGATTTCAGATTTTTAACTCTGTTTTAATTAATTTTACATTAAATTTTATCTACTTCAGTCACTTTTGTTGACTTTGGAGGCTTTTGGTAGGCTGGCAATTACTTCTGAGTTATCTTTGGCGAATATCTCTAACTGTGCATTCAATTTGTATTCTTTTGAGGAAAATGAACTTGTAGGTGGAATTTTGATCTCTGTAGGAGTAATTGATTTGGTGATTTGGCATTGGAAGCATTCATTTGGATGATTTGTTTGTCTTTGATACTTTAAACTCTGATTATGCTTTTAGGCCTTCTTATCATCTTCGGGCTTTAAACCTTTTCTGCTGACTGTATTAACCTTTAATCATCTTTTTCATTTGGTTTTCTGCCTTTATTTCTTTCTTTAATCACTGCGCTTTATCCATACTTTACTTGGTTTTATCCTTTAATATTTTGTTTCTTTCACTATGCTTTTCCTTTTGCTGTTATGGACAGGTAGCTTTAGCGCGCGAAGGGTTTGATTTAAATTACCAATGTATATGAAACATTGATTAAAAACCCAAAATTTACACCTGGGGAGCTCCTTTTCTGCGTTATTTGGGCTTCAGATGTGATAACCTTCGGCCCTGTCCCTTTATGGACTGTGGGGAGGGTTTTCGCCCTTAGAACCACCATCAAATCCTGCATAAAACAAATGAAAACGTTATAAAACCCTACGACGTTGGATAAACTGGTTTGGAGGCTCAGCGGAGGGCGAAAGGAGTAGTGAGGAGGATAAAATGCATGCAGGAGGGGGGTTCTGCGAACTAAACCTGCGAAAACAAGATTTAATTTGAATATAGGCGCGAAAACGAGAAAAGTGGTTTTGGAAATACCACCGGCGGTTTTTGTGCACGAAATGAGTGGTTTGTGGTTTATTGCGAAACGAACGCGATATCACCCGTTGAATGACACGCGTCCACCCCAAAACCGCATGTTTCACGTAGATTCGGGTTGTTAAACCCCGACAGCAAAATCTACGCGAAATTGAACGTGGACTGTTGGATTTGGGGGTGTAGATCCAACGGCCACAGGGGAGCGCGACAGATGGAAGGTGTTCGGGCGAGGAGGAAATGGAAGCTAGGTGGAAAACGTGGATTGGACGAGCGGTAGGGTAGTGGGGGGTGGGCCATAATGCTGGCATCAGCTCTTTTGTTTGGTAGTGGGATGTTATGTGCGATGGGTTGTTTGATCGGGTTAAATGAGAATCATTAGATCGATAAGATCTACGGTGTGGATCAGTTGCAGGGATGAAAGGATAAGGGATGGTCAATAAGAGGATTGGTGAGTGCAGAGCGGTCATATCAATGAGATCTGCGGTGGGGATCGATGTAAGTTTTAACAAGTATGGCGGGGGGAAAACAAAGGGAAGGGGGCTTAAAGAACGGGGAAGGAAAAAGGTCCGATGGGGGAGTAGGGGACCGAAAGCCAAGGAAAAGGGGGGCTAGGAATTCCAAAAATTCATGAAGGAATGGGGATAGATAACCGTTGGATCTCCTAGTTCAACAGTGGAAATCTATCGTCGGGGGGGGGGGGGGGGGGGGTAAAGAGGATGGAAACAACGGGAAACGGATAAGGAGGGGAGTACCGACAACCGTCGATCTTGGTAGATCGACGGTGGAGATCTTATCGGGGGTTGGAACATCGGCAAGGGAAAGGAGAAGTGTAATGGAGAAAAAAAATGCGATTTGACGATGCGATGGGGGCTTAAAGATAGGTGTTGGGGCATGGTCCCATGGAGGAGCAAGGGACCGGGAGCCAAGGAAAGAGGGGTTGGGGATTTAAGCCCTTGGGAGATCGTTCCATCGAAAGAAAAAAGGTAAGGGGAAAGAGGATTTACGAACGCCGATGCGCGATGGCGATGAAGCACTGCGATGAAAATATAGCCGTCGGATCTTGGGGAAGATCGACGGTGGAAATTTCGTCAGGAGATCGGCATATCGGCAAAGGAAGGATCTGGGACCAAGGAAATGGGGAACGCTTATATGTGATGGCCGATGCGATGGAATGATCAAGGCTTCGCATCAACGGAAAATATTTTTACAAAGGAAAAGGTCGCAGGGAAAGGAAAAAAGGCCGAAACGTCGATGGGCTTAGCGCTCTGGTTGCAGTGCCTGGTTTTATTGCGGTAAAGGGGCTCAGCGCTTAATTGGAAGGGGATTAAGGCCTAAAAAGGAGCGGAACAGATTTTTCAAAGGTTTTATGTGTTTTTATGGGTTTTTTAGTGTTCCGATATGTAGGTTTTAACCCTAAACAGAAATTATCTACACACGAATCTTATAACAAAAAATAAACAATAGAGAGAGCATAAAACATAAAACAAATAAACACAGAGATTTTCCCCTGGATTCCAAATCGGGATGACCAGCTTGATTTTTCATTATGTTCCTTTTAGTGTTACAAAAAATATATATACATTCCGAAGCATACATAAACCCTAATCCATTAACCCTGGATTAGAACATAACAATAGTTCCCTTGACCGGATCTACAAAATACCAGGGGCCGAAAACCATCGTACCCCAAAACCATGTGCAAACTCATGCACAAAACATGGGTGGGTCTGCCTATGAGTGGGTTCGCACACCAAAACAATTTTCGTCGGGGCACTGCCCCGGACCCCAACAGTGGGGGCTGCCTCCCCCCTTGTGACCCTCCTGCTGCGCCCAGCGCAACGTACAGCGCGTGGGGCTAGTCGTGGAAAGAATATAACACATACCCAACACGATAGGAAAAGAGGGGTGTTTTAAAAGATTAAAAAGGGGTTTTTATAGGTTTAAAAGGGATTTTAGATTAAATGGAGGGTAAAAATGAATTTTTTGAAAGGGAATGGAGGATAAATGAGAGGAAAATGAGGGATATATAAAGGGGACAAATGAGTGATATGGGAGGATTTTGGAGGAAATTATGAAGGTGAAAAGATGGAGAAAATGGTGAAAACAGTCTTCTTTATACAACAGGTCTTCTTGAGGTTAAAGAATAAAAATAGCAGTGAAGATTACTCTTTAGAAAACACCAGAAGGCTTCAATAATGAGTAATTTTCTGTGAAAATAATCTCTTGAAGGCTCAAGACCTGTTTTAGCCATCATTTTCTGTGAAAAAATTTACTGATGGCTAACAATGGCTCCACTTGGGGATGGCAGCTCCTTGGAGGTGTCAAGAAATTCAGAAATTGATCTCTGGCATGTAGAGTTGTGCCTGATCCATTGACAACCTTTTCTTCATTGATCGTGCTGCTTAAAAAGATGATCAGTACTTTGTATCAGCAAACAAATTTCTCCCAAACATTCTACCTACACAACCTACTTTTCCTAACATTTTTTCCTCATCGGGTGCACTTGGACTTGAAAACCTTTGACATCACATTTTATTCTTTTATTCAAAGCAGGAAACTAATCTAAATCTTCCCTTAGTTCTTCCATGAGTTCAGATTAAACAGTTGAACTCATTAATTCTCTACCTAAGCTACTATCTGCCAGGATTAAACTGTCTGGCAGATTTTATTCTCTATATTCTAAAATAGAAATTCAAATACAAACAAAACAGGATTAAACTGTCTAGTTTTCTATGGTGTCTATGGATGTATGTACAAGCTGCACATAGACTTTATTTACAGAAAATTTAAAACAAACTTTTGAAGGCTTAAGATCTGAAAATTTAAAACACCCTTCATTCTTCTTATGACTCAGATTTTGATCTGTTTAGAGTCATTCTTTATTTTGATTCTTTGGTTCAAATTTTCAGTGTATTAGAACCATTCTTTTCTTTTCCTTTGGTTCAGATTTTGGTCTGATTAGAGCCATTTCTTTCTATCCTAATCTAATCTACTGACAAGTGAAGACTAAACAATTTGGCAAATCTGATTCACTAACCTATCGGCATTAAATTGAAATCTATCTAGTCATGATTAGGTTGTATGAATAAATAGTAGTGCTCTTTATGGTAGTGGCATTTAAGCTTGCACACTTTCAGGTTTTCTTTTCTTTTTTGGTATGGGGTTGTACCTTTCTTCTTTTATTTCTGCCCTCTTTTCTCTTTTTCTATTGTTTTTGTATTTTTCTTTCTTCAAATTCAAAAGTAGTGTTATATACAATGAACAAAAAATATTTGAAACTAAAAATATCAGTTAACAGGAATAATGTTTGAGCATCCTGCCATTGACAGGACCTCCAAAATATTTAGCTCCATCCAATTCTTGCAGAAAGAATGTATTGTTTCCAATAGCAGATTGAATAAGATAAGGGCCTTGCAATAAATTATCAAATTTTCCATGTTTTCCCTTATCTTCTCTCCTTGAATCCCATTTCAAGACTTTATCACCAACCTTAAAATCACTTGCCTTGGTTCTTTTGTCAAACAGCTTCTTGATGTTTTCTTGCAGTTTTTGTGCTCTGATGTATACCTCCTCTCTGTTTTGTTGTAGATGTATAGTCTGGTGTATTATTCTTTTCATATCATCATCTTTAGACTGTACTTCTTGGATTAGCTTCATGACTGGCACTCCTAAACTGGTTGGAAATATTGCATCAGTTCCATAAACTAGCTGGTAAGGAGACATCCCAATTGACTTTTTAACTGTCAATCTGTCTTCCCATAATGCATGTACTAGCTTACTGTGCCATGATTTCTTGTTATCTTCCAGCAACTTCTTGATTAGGTTTACCAAACTTTTATTTGAGGATTCTGCCAAACCATTACCTTGAGGGTAATAAGCCGTAAAATGACCTAATATAATGTAATAGTTATGACAGAATTCCACCATCTTTTTAGATCCAAATGCAACAGCATTGTCAGTTATGATATTTTTAGGACAGCCAAATCTAGACAGTATATGGTTTTCAAGGAATGAAATGACAACTAAGTCTGTGGCATTCCTAGATGGGATGGCTTCTATCCATTTGGTAAAATAGTCTGTTGTTGTGAGAATCCATCTATGTTGGGTAGATGAGGCAAGATGGATTTCCCCAATGAAGTCTAGACCCCTTTGTTGAAAAAGAGCTTCAACAGTGATTGTTGCAGAGGTAATGGAAGTAGTTTTCTTTTGCCTTCAAAAATTTGGCATTTGTGACAGGAAGTAATCATTTTGTAGACATCCTGAAAGAGAGTGGGCCAGTAATAGCCAGCTCTAAGGATTTGGTAGCAGTTGACTTCCAATAGAGGTGGCCTCCACATTCTCCTACATGAAACTCATGCTTGATCTTATCTGCATCATTCTCAGGCAAACATTTAAGCCATAATCCAATAGCATTTTTCCAATATAAACATTTATCCAAAATGCAGTAATTTACAGCTTTCAACTTTAAGAATTTTGCCTTTGTTTTAGACAAACCAAGAGGAGCATTAAGATTGAGCAAAACATACAAAATGTCAGCATACCAAGATGAATTCAGAAAATGATCTTCAATGATTGGAGTTGTCAACTCCTCTTATTCATCTAATGCATTAAACATGTTTATATCAAGAGCTTGAAAGTTGGATTCAGCCATAAGTTTTGTTAATCCTTGACCTTTAATGAGCTTAGTGAGCTTGATTTCTAAGTCATATTCTAAAATTACAGCAATCCACTTTCCTCTTTTTCCATCTGGATATTGGGTCAATATGTCTTTTACTCTCTAACTCTTGTGTTGATACTCCTTGCAGCTTCAACGGTCTCTGTCAGTGGAAAAGACGAGATTTAATGGCACCGGAAGGATTTGCGGAGTCTGAACACTGCTCTTCTTCAATGCAATTCCTGTCAGCCACCCTCTTTGACAATTTCATGGTGGTACCAGCTTCCATATTCAATCATGTCTGCACAACCCACCATTAAAGTTATTCATATGAACCGTGACGCCTTTCACGCATCCTGAAACCCTGCGAAAACACAAAACTTGTTAAGAAAACAATGGTTGGGAGCGGATGATGTGGATGACTGTGACCAGGGTAGCATGGTGTGGACGAAGATAACGAACGCAGAGGCTGTTGTGGGAGTAAACGTGGCACAGCGGGAACTGCATGGAAGACGTCAGAGCAGACAATTTAACGTAAAAACAATGAAATTTGGCCTTGGAATGGATATATGTCATGAGGGGGAACGAATGTAAGGAGGAGACACGTGGAGGTGACATGGTGGGACTGGGTGGCAACAGAAAAGTCAATCAGTGGGAAGATGATTCTGGACCGTCAGATCTGAGAGGGGATCAACGGTGAAAACACGGCGGGGGGCAGTGGAACGGTGGGCCAGGGGTACAGTGATCGTGGATTAAAACCCGTGCAACTCCGTCGAGTGATGACCGTTGGATGGGCAAAGGCAAATCTGATGGCTCACATGAATATCGCTGCGCGTCCCGTGCCGAACGTTAACGCGCGATGGGAGGGCAGTTTTTTCATCGTACAAGGGACAGGTGTCGAGCGTTGTATGGAATCGCTGGGCAATGGAGAAATACCGCCCGACCCCTATTAGCGGTGCGATGAAAACCGGGTTGTTTTATGGTATGGCGCGCGGTGGGGACCACAGTGACGGATACACTCCGAACCATTGATCTGGCGGTGAATGGATGGCGATGGCGTGATCAGTGGTTTGAATGGGTGAATCTCGAGCGCCTCGGGTTTGAACGATCGTCGTTCGATCAATATGGATCAACTGTTGAGAAGACGCCCGACAAACATATGGGATAAGCGCCTTCGGGCTAGCGCTTTGGTCACAGCACTAGTTTCTATGGGAGGAAAAAGTGCGGAGGCTGGCGGAGAAGGGGCTGAGGTCTATTGTATGGTTCGAAAGTGGGTTTTTAACCCCTTTTAATGCATTTTGAGGCCTAAGGAGGGTAACGGCAAAGAGATAGAGGGGAAATTTTGAGGAAACAAAGGACAAGGGCCGGATTAAAAGGGGGATTTGGGGAAAGATTGGGAAGGAAAGGGGATTTTGCAAGGGGAAGAGAGGGGCAACATGGAGAGTTCTGCAGAGAGAAATTTATCAAGGGCAGAGGCATAGGAGACTTCAAGGATGATGTGTCTTCAAGGGAGATGCATTCCTTGAAGGCTCAAAAACAATCTAGCCCCCTTCTTTGCTTTTGCCAAAATTTATAGGGGGGCTAACAGTGGCTCCACATGGGGATGGCTCCTTCTTGAAGGAGTCAAGAATTCAGAGAATAGATCTTTGGAGTAGGCCAGTTTCCTGCTGCTTGGCACATCCTTTTCTTTCTTTGATCAACTGCCACAATATGTAGACATTACATCAGCAGGAAAATTTTCCTCAACAATCTACCTACCCATACTACAATCCTAGCATTTTTTCTTCTTCTAGGGTGCATTTGAGCTAGCAGACCCTTTACATCATTTTATTTTGTTAACCAAAAAATAAACCTATTCTAAACTAACCCTTATTGCTCCATGAGACTAGATTAAACTGTTGGTCTCATGTGTTTCTCTACCTAATCTAATATCTGTTGGGATTAAACTGTCCAGCAGATTTCTTCTCTACATTCTAAAACAGAAATTGAAAAACATCCAAGTCGGAATTAGACTGTCTGGCTTGCTGCGGACCATGGCATAAAGACAGTCGCACATGGACAGAAACTTGCAAAATTGAAGACAAACTGTGAAGGCTTGAAATCTGCAATCTTTTTAGAGTATCCTTCTCTCCTTGTGACTCAGGTTTTGAGTTTGTTAGAGTCACTCCTTCTTCATTTCAGCTCTGATTTTAGGCATGTTGGAGCTGATTCTTCTTTCTTCTTTGTTGGTCTAGATTTTGGGCGTGTTAGGACCAGTTGCTTTACTTTATTTGGCTCAGGTTTTGAGTTTATTAGAGCCAATATTTTTCACATTAGAGGTTCATGATTTAAGTATGTTTGAACCTCTCTTTGCCTCTATTTTTTATTTTTTTTTGGAATGTTTTCTCTTTTCTCTCTAAAAACAAAAACTGCAATGGTATGTACAATGGAAATGAAAGATCAGCAGAAGTAGTGCTTGAGCATCCTGCCATTGACAGGACCCCCAAACAACTCTGTGCCATCTAATTCCTGTAGAAAAAACGCATTTGGACCCATGGTGGCCTAGATGATGTATGGACCTTGCCACAAGCTGTCAAACTTGCCGTGCTTTCCTTTGTCCTCTCTCCTTGAGTCCCACTTCAAAACTTTATCTCCAATTTTAAAATCAGTAGCTCTGGTTCTCTTGTCAAACAAACTCTTTATATTTTCTTGGACCTTCACTACTCTGTTGTAGACCTCTTCCCTTGTTTGCTGGAGATGGATTGTCTGATTTATTCTCCTCACCATGCTGTCTTCTTCTGTTTGGATCTCCTTGATTAGTTTGATCACTGGTATCCCAAGGCCGGTAGGGAATATTGCTTCTGTTCCATAGACAAGCTGAAATGGTGACATGCCAATGGACTTTTTCGTGGTAAGCCTGTCAGCCCACAAAGCATGTACTAACTTGTTATGCCATGATTTTTTGTTCTCTTCCAACAGCTTTTTTATGATGATCACCAGGCTCTTGTTTGATGATTCAGCTAATCCATTACCTTGAGGGTAATAGGCAGTTGAATGACCAAGTGCTATTTGATACTTGTGACAAAAATCAACCATCTTTTTGGATCCGAAAGCAGTAGCATTATCAGTGATTATTTTCCTTGGGCAGCCAAACTGAGACAAGATGTGACCTTCTAGGAAACTAATGATGACTGATTCTGTGGCATTCCTAGTGGGTATGGCCTCTATCCACTTATTGAAGTAGTATGTGGCTGTTAGGATCCATTTTTGTTGTGCAGAAGAAGCAGGGTGAATTTCCCCTATGAAATCTAGGCCCCATTGCAGAAAGGGACCTTCGACAGTGATGGTTTGTAGGGGTAAAGGGAGGAGTTTTCTTTTGCCTTTGAAGATCTGACATTTGTGGCAGGCAACTATCATTTGATGGACATCATTAAAGAGTGTGGGCCATTAGTAACTAGCTCTGAGTATTTTGTTTGCAGTGGCTTTCCAACTTAGGTGGCCTCCACATTCTCCAGCATGGAATTCTTGTTTAACCCTCTCTGCCTCATTCTCAGGCAAACATTTAAGCAATATGCCATTAGGATTCTTCCAGTATAAGTTTTCATTCATAATGCAGTAACTTCTGGTTTTTAGCTTTAAGAATATGGCCTTGGTCTTTGATAACCTGGGAGGGGCATTGAGGTCTGTAAGCACATACATAATGTCGGAATACCAAGGAGAGCTCTGAAATTTTTCCTCAACAGTGAGATCAGATAATTCTTGTTGCTCATCCAAAGTACTTATCATGTTAATGTCTAGGGCTTATAGGTTTGATTTAGCCATTAGCTTAGCTAAGCCCTGACCTTTAATGAGTTTGGTGGGTTTTATCTCAAGGTCATACTCTAATATCACGGCTATCCATTTGCCCTTTTTGCCATCTGGGCCTTCGGACAATATATCTTTGACTATAATGTTGGGCACATAAGCTACGGTGTGAGAATGCAATATGTACACCCTGAAGTCTTTCAAGGCCTTAATCAAAGCATAGGCCTGTTTCTCCATGATGTTGTATTTCAAGGGTGCATCTCTGAGTGCTTTGCTAAAGAAGGCAATTGGCTGTTCCATTCCCTCTGTGTTTTTCTATAGCAAGACTGCAGCCACTATATGCTCAGAGGCAAATGAAAAGATCAGGAAATATTTGGAGAAATCTAGGTTGATTAGGACGGGAGCTTGGGTAAGTGCAAGTTTCACTGATTCAAAAGATTGTTTAGCTCCCACGGTCCATTTAACTCCCACACCTTTCTTCAGCATGTTAGTCATGTTCCTAAGGTGTTCAGCCAGATTTGGAATAAACCTCCTCAGGAAGTTAATCTTCCCAATGAAAGACTGTAATTCCTTGATGTTTCTAGGGTGTATGATCTATAGTATTCCCTCAATTCGCTGTGGGTCTATCCTGATTCCCTCCTCGGATATAATGTGGCCAAGAAGTTTACCTTCTTGTAGCCCAAAGACAGTCTTTTTAGGGTTCAGGGAAAGACCAAACCTTCTACATTTCTCGAATAATTTTCTCAGATGTTTCAAGTGTTCTTCTTCGGTCTTGGAAAAGACTGTTATGCCATCTAAGTAGATAACAATGAAGTGCCATATCTCATCTGAAAATGCTATGTCCATCGCTCTTTGGAAGGTGGCTCCAGCGTTCATCAATCCAAAAGGCATCTTCACATACATGAAGGTACCCCATGGAGTGGTAAAAGCTGTTTTGAGTTGGTCTTCTGGGATCACTAAGACTTGGTTATAACCTGAAAAGCCATCCAGCAGGGAGATTCTTTTAGAGCCCACTACCTTCTTAAGGATATGTTCCATTTTAGGCAAAGGGTAACTGTCCTTGAGTGAGGCTCTATTAAGATTCCTGAAGTCTATGCACAGCCTGATTTCTCTTGTTTTCTTCCTCACAGCCACTAGGTTTGGTACCCAATTAGAGAACCTCACTGGCACAATTATACCTGCTTCATACATTTTCTTAATCTCCTTCTCTACTACAAGCAATTGTTTGGGATTGATTCTGCGAAGTTTTTGCCTAAAGGGCTTCTGATTTTCTTTCAAGGGTATTTTGTGCTGGATGATGTTTGTGTCATAGGCCTTTAAGTCCTCATAGCTCCATGCAAACACATCAATGAATTCCTTAAACAGGTCAATGTATTTCTTCTTCATGTTTGCAGGTAGAGACTTAGCCAGTTTAATCATTTTGGGTTTCTCCTTGGTGCCTATGTTGCATTCTTCCACATCAGAGTCTGTATGTTCAATAGTGGGCTTTTTTGCCACATCATCAAAGTAAAAAAGGTCCTCTAAGGGTGCCAGGCCTCTAGGTATATTCTTATCTTTGGCCTGCAGCACCTCTACCTCCTCACTATCTGCATTTTCACATTTGCAATCTGATTTTCCAGTCTATTCATCTAAAGAGTTTGTTTCTATGTTACAGGGTGTTTCTTCCTCATCTAAGGATTCTTCACTTAGGCGGCTACTATCATATTTGGAGTTTAAATCAGAAAATTCAAACTCGTTTCTGCCTACCAAAAAATCTTTGATCTGTTTATCACCTTTAAAACCTGCCAGTATTTTTCGTTATCCGGCACAGTAGGTCTAAATTTGGTCTGAACGATGATCTGTTGGTCTCTGGGAGTCTTGGGGTAGGAACTGGCTAGGCAAGCTAATCCATTTGCAATGAAATTTTGACTCCTAGGAACGAACACTAATTTGTATTCAACAAACGTTTTCAGTAGATCCATGGTGTGATTCCTATATGCTCTCAGCCTAGAATGTTTCACCGTGTATTCCCTGTTTACCTGTTTTATCACCAGCTCAGAATCTCCCTGCACGGCTATCTTATGGGCTCCTAATTTCATCAACAGATTTAGACCCAGGATCAGAGCCTCGTATTCAGCGACGTTATTCGTGCATTTGAAATGCAGGCTATAGGCATGGCTCTCAGCATAGTCGTTTTCTGTATTGTGTAACCATGCCCCCACTCCGACAGTTCTCTTGGTGCATGACCCATCAAATTTCATCACCCACAAGGGTTCACTCTTGGTTTCGATGTCATTTTTTACCCTGTGGCTGGTTTCATCATTATGTTGCGTTATAGGGTCTATATTGGGCTGTGGATCGCTTTGTTCCTTGTGAAATGTATGAGTCTCAGGGATCTAGCCAGATGGTTTTTTACGCTCTGTTTCTTGTTCACTCGGGGTTAGGTCTCCACCGCATATCCTACAGGTTTCGTTGTGATTTTCTTCTTCGTTGCCCTCTAAATCCAGAGCAGCCATTATGTTAAAATCAATAGCTCCTACCTCTCCGTTTGTATCTCTGTTTTGGGACCCCGAATCTTCTAAGGATTCATCACTACAAAAGATGAAGGAGTCAAGGTCTGTATGTACTGAATAAACAGGTGAATTTTCTGTTTTTTTGGGGCTACTAACTAGGAATTTCATCTGTGTCTCCCTATACAGTTTTCTAAGTTGGTCGAAGATTGGGATTGTGGCATACGAGCCATCCATCTGCATTGTACCCTGCAGCTTGGCTCCCCATGATCTTGATAATAACATGCCATACTTGGGTGGCACATCTGCCACCACAACATCCATGACCATACATTTCGCTGGGATCTGGGTCAAACTCACGCATAGATCTTTAATCAGGCCCAAGAATTTTACTCTGCTAGAGTCAAATGAGTATAAGTCTTTGTAGGGTCTGGTTATCTCTAGACCTAGTATTTCCATCACTACCTTAGGAATTAGGTTGTGAGATGCTCCAGAATCATGCATTGCATTATGCAGGATCTTGTCGTGAATGTTGAGACTGATATAGAAAGGTGGAACTACCCCTTCCCGAAACTTCCCCTCTATCTTAGGACCAAACAAGAGGGTAGGTTGATCATCATTCAAATTGACAGAGTCACCATTCTCACTAAGTTTCAAAGCCTTCCAAATCTGGCCTTTATATACATCCTGAGTGGCCAGCTCAGAAAGTGGGACAGAGATTTTAATTCTTGCAATCTCACTTTCCAAATTGAAAGTGGACTGACTCTTGGGAATGCTCATCTCTGTTTTGTTTGCCACTACTTTGGTGGCTGAATCAGTGGGTTGATTCTCATTATGTGCAGTGTTTGTGACAGTTTTATCAGGAGCACTAACTGCAGTGCTAGTGCTGCTAGCTGGTTTACCTTGTGCATTAGTGTTTTGGTTGTCTTTTCCTATATTCTTTCCAGAAATCTCAGCTGCTGATTTGTTGGTTTCAGCAGTTGCTTTAGAATTTTTCTCATGCCTCTTTTTGATGGTAGTCTCAGAAGATTTGGGTTTGGCAGTTTCTTGACTCTTTTTTCTTCTAAGTTCATACTTTTCTTTGACCTGCATCATGGCATTTTCAAATCCTAATCTGTAATCTTCAGTTTCCAACCATTCCTCCTCCCAACCAGAGGGTGAAGGCTGGTCTTCTTCTGAATAACAGTTATGGATTGAATCTTCTGTTTCAAACATATTAATTGTGTTTCCCTCAGACTCTTCTATGATTCCCTCATCTTCATCAAGAAAATTCTCTTGGAATGGGGGAATAACTTTTTTATCTGATTCTCTTTGTCTGTTGGGAGCGTTATTGTTTCTTCTAAAGTTCTGGTTCTGGTTCTTGTTCTGATTGCTAACGGTGACAACAATATTTTCCATCATTTGTTGTAACCTTTCCACATTTTTAGACAGCTTATCATAATTTTGGTTAGATGTGGAGGCTACATTGTCATCTCTGTATGTTACCCTTCTCTCAACTTTCAATCTTACTCTTTTCTCAATCAGGTTGGCTTCTATATTCACTGTTCCTTTCTGCATGTCCTCCAATGTGTTGTATTCCTTATCCCTAAGCTCATAGGCCATGTCAGCATCAAAGCCTTCAGGGTATTTTGCTAGGGCCATGCCTTGTGGAGGTTTCATATGTGGAGGGAGAGCATTATAAATGCTGTTGAACCTCGTTGTGTAATCGTGGACACTCTCTCCTATGTTTCCCTTAAGGGTCATGTATTCTTCTAGGAGTTGGCGAGGATTTGCCCTAGTTTCCCATTTGTTTATGAAAGTCTGATATAAGCCCGGAATGTCATTGATGCTACCTGGAGGCAGGCCCTTGAACCATTTCTTCACATCACCCCCTAATCTCTGGGCAAAGATTCTCATTTTGACTGTATCATCATCAATTTCCATGTAGTCGAAAGAATCCTCCATCTTATCTACATGTTGTTGGGCCGTGATGGACTCTTTTGCAGTGAAGTGTGGGATCTTAGACTGATAATCATTTGGTAAGGGTACTAGAGGCTGAGGTAACACTAGGGGTGCATACCAGGCTGCCATAATGATATTTTGATGAGGTAAAGGGTTAACTTGGGCAGTTGGTATATGGATGACATGGATATTATGACCAGCAGAGGACTGATGAGCAGACCTAGGGTGACTGAGCCCCAAGTTTCGTATGAAATGTAAATCGGGAGGAGTAGATGGAAGGGTCTGTCTATTCCCAAGGTGTCTACCACTTTGCCATGGTGAATCAGGAAGCTCAGGGTCTAGCTGATCTAAGCTACTGAATGACCTAGTTCTAGATAAGCTGTTAGGTCGGTCTAGGTCAAGGTGAAAGTGTGATAGAGCTGTAAGATCTTCTGGTGCAGAATTAGCTCTATGGATGTGTTTGGAAATAGTTGATCTTTTAGGTGTATGAGCTCCCTTGAGGATGCTCTCAGGATTGTCAACTATTTCAGGTGGGTCTGGGTCAGGGTAAGCTCTTGTATGAATGGTTCTAGAAGCCAAAATGTTGTTTCCGACCAAGAAGCTTAACCCTACTTGTTACTTCTACTGTGGTTGATGTTGTTATGGGGGTTGGTCTCCCAGTGGAGTCTAATGTGAGCCAAGATAATCAGCAGGCCTACTGATCACCAGTGGAGTCCTTGAGACATGTAGGGAACTATGGAGTCGCCAGGTGGAAGGTTTAGGATGTTTTTTGGAGGGTACATTGTCCACCACAGTGCCTTGGAGATGTCCCTTTTCAAGGATATCTTCAAAACACAACAAACTCTAACCAAAGATTGACCGGGAGGGAATTTACCAGATATGTCACCTCTGAAAGAGTGTGAGATCCAGAGGCTACCTGGCCCTTTCTAGACTCTGTCCAAGAGTATGGGAAAACACAACAAATGGTGTAGAGGTTGATGTAAGAATATGAGTGTTTAACTGCCAACCTAACCAGAGATTATAGGTCTTTTGAATGCCTAAAGATGTTTAAGGTGAAAAGCACTCAAGATTCCCCAGTGCAGTCGCCATTATGTTGGGGTTCCCATGTTTTGGCCAGATTGGCAAGACCAAAAGATGAGACAACATCGGAACCACTTTCAGACCTCAGGATCTAGCCCTCCTGGGTCCAGAGAGGGATCTCTATGTATGAGCAAAGGTTTATGTCTATGAAGCTCAAAGTTTAAGATGTTAGGCTAGTTATAGGCACGAGTTTGTTTGTTTGATTGTTTGTTTTGGTTGTTGGTTATCAGGAAATAAGGCTTCAAATTTAAGACCAGGATGAGCAAAGAGGGATAAGGCAGAGGTGAAATATTCCAGTAAATATTCAAAACCATTGGGCAATGGAGTCAGGAAAGGATTTGCTTGCTAATCAATAGGCAGGCTTTCAATTGGGCTAGTCATCTGAAACTTAGGATCCTTCAAGATTATTATGTGATATAGAAAGTAGGGAGGGGGAGATCACATAAATTTTAGAGCACAAAATTACAGATCAGCAGGTCATACAAGGATCCTAGTGGACAGGGCTAACTCTAATCCCAAGTGTTCCCAAATCTTCCAACTAAATCTATAACAAGAAGCATCCAAGAACTGAATTCATTTAATTCATACATTAGAGAGCAGGCAATAACATCCACTACACTGGTTAAACCAACTAAAATCATGTCTCAGATAATACATTCAGAAGAGAAACATAAATGGGAAGGAGAGCAGAAACATAGGGTACCTAACAAGGGTAAATCCTATGCCAATATTCTGATGCAAGCCAGTAGAAACGAAATGAAATGAATATGAACACATAGATAGGAAAACATCACCGCTGCTTCAGATTAGGATCCAAATAAATGTTCTTGTCATATTAAGTAACAATACCAATCAAGTACAATATTGCCAATAGCTGAATACTCAGTCTGAAAACGTCTCCTTCAACCTATATTACAATCTTTACACAGAGATTGTGTCTCAAAAGAAACTACTTTCAGTTCTCTGATAACTGATCAACAACCATTACAATGAGTTTCTTCATGGATTTATAGCTCCGAAGGAGCAGAGGAGGTAGGTGGAGAACTAAATGCAGTATTAAACATCTGAAAAGAAAGAGGGCCGAAGCCCATTCTGTATAAATCCTGTGCATTGATCTCTATCGTTCTTTGGGTGAATGAATGGTCTTCTTCAGATTGGGGATTACTCTGATATGACTCTGATGTGTTTTGAATGCAGTACTGTGTGGTACTATTGGTGAATAAACAAAAGATAAAAGAATGATAAAGAGATCTGCCATACTGATGAAGTAAATGCTCTGATAGTACTGGGGTTGTTTCAGGGTAGAAAATCTCTCATGAACATGGCATAGATTGAACACTGCATGGGTGCTCTATCTTTATGGAGGAAAAACATGCTGCTGTTGTATAAGCCCCTGATATGCATTGATTTCTACGTGTTGTACCTTCCGCGTGATCCCTGGGATTTCAATCTGAATTTTCCCCTTTAAAATACTAGATTATGACTTAAGATCTTCAATGATGTACATAAGAACTCTCTAACTCTTGTGTTGATACTCCTTGTAGCTTCAACGGTCTCTGTCAATGGAAAAGATGAGCTTTAATGGCGCCGGAAGGATTTGCGGAGTATGAACACTGCTCTTCTTCAATGCAAGTCCTGTTAGCCACCCTCTTTGACAATTTCATGGTGGTACCAGCTTCCAGATTCAATCATGTCTGCACAACCCACCATTAAAGTTGTTCATATGAACCGTGACACCTTTCACGCATCCTGAAACCCTGCGAAAACACGAAACTTTTTAAGAAAACAATGGCTGGGAGCGAATGATGTGGATGACTATGACCAGGGTAGCATGGTGTGGACGAAGATAACGAACGTAGAGGCTATTGTGGGAGTAAACGTGGCACAGCAGGAACTGCATGGAAGACGTCGGAGCAGACAGTTTAACATAAAAACAATGAAATTTGGCCTCGAAATGGATATATTTCACGGGGGGGAACGAATGTATGGAGGAGACACGCGGAGGTGACGTGGCGGGAATGGGTGGCGACGGAAAAGTCAATCAGCGGGAAGACGATTCTGGACCGTCAGATCTGAGAGGGGATCGACGGTGAAAACACGATGAGGGGCAGTGGAATGGTGGGCCAGGGGTACGGTGATCGTGGATTAAAACCCATGCAACTCCGTCGAGGGATGACCGTTGGATGGGCAAAGGCAAATCTGACGGCTCGCATGAATATCGTTGCGCGTCCCGTGCCGAACGTTAACGCGCGATGGGAGGGAAGTTTTGCCATCGTACAAGGGATAGGTGTCGAGTGTTGTATGGAATTGCTGGGAAATGGAGAAATACCGCCCGACCCCTATTAGCGGTGGGATGTAAACCGGGCTGTTTTACGGTATGGCGCGCGGTGGGGACCACAATGGCGGATACACTCCGAACCGTTGATCTGGCGGTGAATGGACGGTGATGGCCCGATCAGTGGTTTGAACGGGTGAATCTCGAGCGCCGCAGGTTTGAACGATCGTTGTTTGATCAATATGGATCAAAGTTTGAGAAGACTCCCGGCAAACATATAGGATAAGTGCCTTCGGGCTAGCGCTTTGGTCACAGCACTGGTTTCTGTGGGAGGAAAAGGTGCGGAGGCTGGCGTAGAAGGGGCTGAGGCCTATTGCATGGTCCAAAAGTGGGTTTTTAACCCCTTTTAATGCATTTTGAGGCCTAAGGAGGTTAACGGCAAAGAGATAGAGGGGAAATTTTGAAGAAACAAAGGACAAGGGCCGGATTAAAAGGGGGATTTGGGGAAAGATTGGGAAGGAAAGGGGATTTTGCAAAGGGGAAGAGAGGGGAAATATGGAGAGTTCTGCAGAGGGAAATTTATCAAGGGCAGAGGCATAGGAGACTTCAACGATGATGTGTCTTCAGGGGAGATGCATTCCTTGAAGGCTCAAAAACAATCTAGCCCCCTTCTTTGCTTTTGCCAAATTTTATAGGGGGGCTAACACGAGGGAAAGGATTTCTTGCACAGTAAGGAAACTGGTGAGACCCAGAGGATAGGGGTTCGAGTTCAGAACCTTTATCAGTTGTAGGTATATGGCTGCGTAGAAATGGAAGGCAAGGCAGAAGGAGTGGTGAGCTGGGATGATGGCGAGTTGTGGCACCGAATATTGGGCCACCTTCACCATGGAGCTTTGAAGATACGGCAAAAGATTTCTACTGGGCTTCCTAAGGGTACTCTTGCGCAGTCAGATCAGTGCAAGGGATGTACCTTAGGAAAATTTTTGAAATCCACCTTTCACGAGAAGGATAGTCGCACCACGACAATCCTTGAGAGAATTCACACAGACGTGTGTGGACCTTTCTCAGTAGCTTCGACAGAAAAGCACAGGTACTATGTGATATTTGTTGATGATTTTTCTCGGAAGTGTTGGATATTCTTCATGCAGAAGAAGAGCGAGACATACTCAAAGTTCTGTGAGTTCAAGGCACTGGTTGAGAAAGAATCGGGGAAGCAGGTGAAGGCTCTTAGGAGTGACAATGGTGGTGAATTCATCTCTGGCGAGTTCAAGGACTTTTGCAGTGCAAAAGGAATTCGAAGAGAGCTCATAGCACCTCATAACCCACAATGTATCGGGGTTGCCGAGTGGAAGAACATAACGATCGTCGGTGCTGCATGGGTGATGTTGCATGATTAGGGCCTTCCCATACACTTGTGGGCCGAGGCATGCAACACTGCGGTTTATGTGCAAAACCGTTGTCCTCATAGAGTACTTGGCATGAGTACACCCGAAGAGGCATTTTCTGGTAAGAAGCCTGATATTTCTCATTTGAAGATTTTTGGCTCACCTATTTACATTCATGTGACGAAGGATGCCGGGAAGAAGCTGGAGCCGACCGCAGAGGTTGGGATATTTGTGGGGTACACAGAAACACCCCACAACTATCGTGTGTATTTGCCAGACAGTCGGAAGACTGTTGTGCGACGGGATATCAAATTTCATGAGGAGAAAGCCATGAAGTGTTCGCTTGAGATGGAGCCAATACTCGCATGCGTATGAGGAGCTATTAGTTCCTAAGGATGAGCCTTAGGATGTGGATTAGCCACAAGAGGAGGTTCATGGAGTGGAAGAGACCACTCATCCAGCGCCAACCATCAGAGGGCGGAAGCGCACTATAGAAGCTGAGCGACTGGCTCAAGATGCAGAGAAGGTTGTAGGAGCACCTACCTCACAGTGCAAACAGAGACAGTCACCTTACCAATATACTGGATACACGGCTCTTATGAGCAAGTGTATCGTGACAGAGCCATCCTCTTTCGAGGAAGTTGTGGAGGATCCCACATGGGTATATGCCATGGTGGAAGAGTATGATTCGATTGTCAGAAACAGTGCATGGGAGATTGTCCCAAGGCCGGAAGGGAAATCATTGGTGGGTTCAAGATGGATCTACAAAGTGAAGCAAGAAGCTGACGGGAGTGTGGAGAAGTACAAGGCAAGATTTTTTGCCCGAGGCTTCTCACAGATTGAGGGGATCGATTATGAGGAAACCTTTGCACCTGTCGCAAGGTATCCTTCCATAGAGACGATTCTTGCTCTCTCAGTGCAGATGGGGTGGCACATTCATCAGATGGATGTGAAGACTACGTTCCTCAACGGGGTGATTGAGGAGGAGGTTTACATAGAGCAGCCCGAAGGTTTTGAGATCTTCAGCAGCGAGTCGCATGTGTGCAGGCTCAAAAGAGCACTGTATGGGTTGAAACAAGCACCTCGTGCTTGGTACACATAGATAGACAGTTATTTCACCAGACTTGGATTCTCCAAGAGTGAGGCAGATCCGAACCTATACCAGATAGTGGTGGAGGGTAAGTTGCTGATCATTGTACTTTATGTAGATGATTTGATTTTGATGGGTGATGAACTATTGATACACTCATGCAAGGCTGATCTTGCAAAGGAGTTTAAGATGAAGGACTTGGGCCTCCTTCATTATTTCCTGGGATTGGAAATTTGGTAGCGCAGTGATGGATTGTTTTTTTCTCAAGGCAAGTATGCTCGGGAGTAACTAGAGAAGTTCAACATGCATGGCTGCAAGCCTATTGATACTCCTCTTCCTGGTGGATGGAGGAAGGAGGATGCTACTTCGGTGGAGGTAGTGGATCCCACTGTTTATCGACAGTTGGTGGGGTCGCTTATGTATCTGGTCAATACACGACCCGACATATGCTATGCTATTAACTAGCTTTCACAAGCTATGGTTAAGCCTACCAAGATCTACTGGAAGGCAGGCAAGCATGTATTGAGATATCTCAGAGGCACATCGGGATATGGATTATGGTACAGACAGTCGGATGAGGTGAGGCTATGTGGCTTCACGGATGCAGATTGGGCAGGGAGCCCAATGGACAGAAAGAGCACATCTGGAGGGATTTTCAGTATCGGGTCGACAACAGTTTCTTGGTATAGTAGGAAGCAGAGATCCGTGGCACTCAGTTCAGCAGAGGCCGAGTATATGGCAGCGAGTTTGGCTGCATGCGAGGCTATATGGATGAGGAAGATCCTGGTCAGGTTGTTCGGTTCACACTTGGATCCTACTATGATTTATTGTGATAATCAGAGTTGCATCAAACTCTCGGTTAATCCAGTATTTCATGATAGATCTAAACACATTGACATCCGGTATCATCATATCAGAGATTGTGTGTAGCGGAAGATCATGTTACTTTCATACATTCCCACGGAGGATCAGGATGCTGATATCTTGACGAAGGCACTCACCAGGAGCAAATTCGAATACCACAGAGGCAGGATAGGGGTGGCAGATAATCATTATCTTGTTGAGAGGGAGTGTTGAGATTGCAACAAGATGATGAGCTTAGTGAAAAGAGTCGCCTTCACTAAGTGGGCCCGCAGGCTATTTTTGGCGCAAGTCTATTTTTAGACATATGGGTCATGTTCTATGAGTTGAAGGATGCTATTTGTGGATGGTTGGTCAAGTTGGAAAAATAGATGGACTTCTATTTTTAGACATACTGGGCAGAATCTATTTTTATATTGCCAGTCTAAATATATATGTAGAATATTTTAGCTCTTAATAATGTTGGACTATAAACATTATCTTATTCTCTTGGAGCACTTGACTAAGTGCCTGAGATGTAACACAGGGTGACGAGGGAAGGAATTCACCTTTATTCCTAAGGGTTATGTGGAGCTATTGCATGGATACTTCAGTTAGAACTCATGTGAGAGAGTTTGGTGGAGTTGATTGAGGAAGATAATGGAGTTGTGTTCAGTTTAACTAATCTAAACATAGTTGAGCTAGTTGTATCTAGTCTAACTGATTGATACACGAGTGAGAGTGGTGTGAATTAATTAATAATTAATTCACTAATTATAAACTCATTAATCAAGTAAAGAATACATCATTTAACTTCAGTGCATGGACAGTTTCAGTGGAGACCAGTGAAGAGATAGGTGAAAGAACAGTGTGACTATCAGTTGTGACTATACTGTTGCATGAGTTGCAACAACCAGTGATTGGAGAAGCCAATGAGGATTGCGCAGTACAAGCCAGGTGGTTTGAAGTTAATTGTGAGCCATTCTACAGCATTTATTACGCAATAGAGGCAGGCTATTAGGTGGCAGATATTGGAGCATGTGTTTTGCTAGATCTAGCTTGATTAGTGTGTAGCAATTGGAGATTATACTGAGAGCTTGTGAGGAGCTTTGTATAATGATTGTTACATGATCTCTATGACATATAATATACAGATAGTTGGGGTTTTCAGCTTTAATCTTTCCCATGAAATAATGTGTTCATATGTGTGATTTTTTATGGTTTTAATGTGCGCATGCAATTGATTTTATTTCCACATGTAATAATCAATGGTAGAAGAGATTTTGTATTGTGCATGAAGCTAAAATAGTGTGTGATCAGGAGAATCTCAGTGAATAATATATTAGTTATTCAAATTTATACACATCGATCCTCTTTGGGTCTATCCTTATTCCCTCTTCAGATATGATAAGTCCAAGAATTTTACCTTCTTGGAGACCGAACAATGTTTTCTTTGGATTTAAGGACAACCCATATTTTCTGCACTTCTCAAAGACTTTTCCGAAGTGTATTAGGTGTTCTTCATCTATTTTAGAATAGACAGTGATGTCATCTAAGTAAATCACTATGAAGTAACCTATTTATTTTGAGAATACTATATCCATGGTGTTACACAACATTTTTTCACCGTCCCTGCAATCCCTCATCCCGTACATTGGAGGACTATTCCCGTGACCTGTGAACAGTGAAATGTCCTGAAAACACCTTGATGGCATCCTTCTTCATAAGGACAAGAATTCTCCTGAAGAAAATTTCCTCTGGAAAACCCTAAAAATCCATGTTTTGGCATTGGTGCAGGTAGCCAGTTCATCCCTCACGCTAATGGGGAAAATGCACACTAGTGGGCGTGCCAGCTGTTGCTCTGTCCCTGTGTTATGCCCGTGCCAAGCCTTTTAAGGAATGTTTTTTAACAATAGAAGGTGGAAGTTTGATTCTAAAAACTTCTGGAAAAATCATCAAAATGAGGTTGGGTTGTTTGCCTCCGGATCTCCCTAATTAGGAAGTGGTTTTCCACCTCTCATGGAACTTCCTAAGAGATAGGACTCTCCCCCATGATTATAGGGAGCCTAACCTCTCCTTCTCCCTCTATAAAAGTCTTCCCTCTCTATTTTCTAGCTAGCTGAAAATTTGGGAAGAAAACTATAGTTGAGCGACTATTGAAAGCAGAGCTAAGGAGAACCCCGTAAGAGAGAAAGCCTTGTCTAAATTCCCGACGAGCTTTGTGGGACACGCTCCGCTGGAAGCCCTGCCAAAGGAAGAACGCAATGTCGGAACTCGGTTGTAATCTTTATTTCACATTTCAATATATGCTCGACTACGTTATTGGTTCCATTGTTGTATTGCTTATCTGTGTAATGCAATCCAGTTCAATCCTTTCCAACTGATTGATAGTTACATGTTTGAATTATTACGTTGTATGTCGTCGTTTCTTCTCTACATGTGTACAGGTGTCTGAACACAGTGAGTGGAAGGATTGTGATCTGTCAAGCTAGGAAAGGGAAGCAACGCTTCTTCTTCGACAACAACGGTGTAGGACTTGAGGTAGGATATCTATCGTAGCGTTGTCTTTTGTAACTAGGAGTCGGTATCATAGCATGTTTCGATTGTTGCTAGACCCACTCTAGGGCTAGTGGGATCGCCTATGTCCACAGAAGGGATTTACCTCGTAAACAATTTGGCAACTCCGTTGGGGATCAATGGGAGTTAGTCCTTCCTTCTTTGGGTTGTCTTTTGGATTTTGATTGATTAGTCTGATTTTATGGTTCACCCTCCTTGGTGTTAAACCCCTGTTCAGCCCCCAGAAGACTAGATTCAGCCTTTGTTTGTCCATTTTCATCTTTTTTCTAGGGTAAACTGGATTGGCACAGTTATACTCCTGACAGTCGCGCCTACTTATGCTAGTTTCCAGTTAGGCCCCCGCGCCAACCCCTGTTTGGTGCAGATTACAGCCAAACAGGCGCACCAACCCTGCTTGGTATTAGGGTTTGCCTGTTCTTGGACTTTCTGAGCTTGAATTTTGGTCCTGGTTAATTTTTTCTAGTTGTTTGAGTGCTTTGAAGTCATTTTTTATTGTTTCTAGCCCCTGTCCTCCAGTTGTTTGCCTTTTTCTATTAGTTTTGCATTCTAACCCTAGGGCTTCTAGGTGCTTCAGTGTGCTGAGCCTCCCGTGGGAGTTTTGGGTCTTTGCTTTCCCGGTCAACTTCATTTTTGCTTCTTTGGATTCATCTTGTTGGATTCCATTGAATCATTGCTTTAATTGAGCGATTGTCCTTTCTTTCATTCAGTTTTTCTTTGTGTTGCTCCGAGCCTAGATTACACGGTTTGTTTGAGTCTCTTTCGAGATTCTTCTTTGCTTTGAGGGATTTTGTCATCGGTTTGAGTCTTGATTGTGTGCGTTTGAACTGAGTGAACTTTTTTTGTTTCAGCTCTCTCTTTGTCATTTCTCAAATTGATGTTTTCATTAGTTTTTCATTCATTTATTGCATTTTCTCTAATATATTGAAAAATACAAAAAACAAAATCTTTTGCATTTCGATAGGCATAGTGAAAATTGAAAGCTCTTTCACATTACTAGTGTTATATAACTCTAGAGAAAAGTGTTCTAGTTTCATTAGCTTGCATTGGAAACAGTAGTGGATGTTTTTGTGTGTTCATTTTGCTGTCATTTGAAAGCTCTCAACTCTCCCATAGATAGATCTTCATTGAACAAAATGATATTATGTGGCATGTAGTTTGCATCTAGAGGTTTTATGAGATCCAACATTCGATAGGGCCTGGAAATCGAAACGTAAATTGAAGATGAACTTTAAAATTTACTGAATTAACCTAAGGCAACATTGAAACTTAACGGAGCATCTAATAGTCTAAGGTAGAGACGTATTCTGGCGTCTTTAAGCCTAGCAGCTGTCGCTCTCCATTTGGATACAGACAGCGCTATTACGGACTTGTGCTCCCCATACCGTCGAGTATATAAATGGAGACCCCATTAGGTTGCAAATCCTTTATCTAAAGGAAGTCGAGTCTGTCGTCTTTTACCCGTGATACACCGGACACAGCATTCGGGGAGATTACCCGCACGTATGTCAAGTCCTTGGTTGATTTCTCTCTCATTTTTACCAAGGTGTATATGGCAGTTCACGGATATCTAGTACACCCTTTTACCTAGATTACCATAACAGACATTTTGATCTTTATTGACTCCCTAAACTTGAAAAGATCATCAAGCGCTTGTCCTTTCATGCTTGTATCCAAATTGAAAGTGATAGAGTCATATTTTACTCGTTTATAGACTCTTAAAACATGAAACAGTAAAATTCCCAGTTTCAATATGGTAAAATTAATCACCTGCGATCACACGTCCATTTAGAGATTGATTTTTCGGCCTCTTCTTGTTTGCCTTCATTTTTGCCCGTGCATCTTTGTTTTTTGATCTCTTCCTCTTTTTTACTATAGTCATAATGGCGGAACCATCAGTTTCGTCTACTGGTAGTCCTTATATAGATGATTCATCAGAGGTATCCCAGTCCTCTGTTGAGTATCAGCAACCCATTGTATCTGAGTTTCCCGACGGGGGACCGGTTATATCTGAACTTCCCTTTGGAGGACCAGTTGACTTCAATTGGCCCTTGTCCAACGCTCGGTTTGGATTTGGAGTAGGGGAACACTTACCTCCTCTTACATCAGGGTCACCCTTTTTGGCTGCTGTCATACCTCCTAGTCCCCGTCGTCTTTTAGAATATCTTACGACAGGGTCAGATATGGACTCATCCAGTCCTTCTCCTAGTGAGGGAATTCCTACTTCTGGTGAAGATTACCAGCTTTTTCCCAAAAGACATCCCCGAACCTGCTGTCATGTCTTCACCTAGTCCACTGCTCCTAGCTGGATATAGGTCTTTAATTCAAGTCATGGTCGCTATTGCCTCTATGGGAATATCGACTCCATCCATGAATCTGACCATTCGCTCGTTGGGGATGTCGCCATCGACACCTCTCACAACATCTCCTTTTATCACATCGGCACCTGTTAGACCTACTGTCTACATGGTTGTGTCTACGCTTGTTGTCACTACTTAGTCAACTAGGACCTCGTCAGTTCCTGAAGACGTTTATATAGCTTCCGCCATTCCCGAGAACATTTCTCCCGAGGAGTACCGATTGTCTTTACAGCCGTCAGTCTCTGAGGTTGGTCAGTCTTCTCAGGATCTTAATTGTCCTTAATTTTCCCATTATGGAGCGGATGGTGCCCCGATTTACGTATTTCCATATCAATATGATGAGCAGGGAAACCCCCTTCGTTTTCCTGCTCATGAGGCTTATCAATATATTAACGGTTTCCTATCTACCCAGCTAGGGCAACCTTCTAATAAACAAGGGCAGCCCTTTCAGGGACAACCTTTGTTTCAGCAAGGATATGTTTCTGGCCCACAAGGACAACCCTTTCAGGGAAAACCTTCGGCCCAGCCAGGGTATGCGTATGACCCGCAAGGACAACCCTTACAGGGACAACCTTCGGGCCAACAGGGATTACTTTACAGCCCGCAAGGGCAGTCTTACAATCCTCAAGGTCAACCTCTACAGCCTCACCCTGTGGTCCAACCAGGGCAACCTCAAGGACCAGCAGGGAAACTAGGGTATCAACCTGGACCACCATATGGTCCTGGGGGGCAAACCCATCCTTCTCAACCTTTAGTGCAACCTCAACAGCCTCATTTTCCAATTGGTTAAAATGTTGCACAGCCAGGGCCATCTTATGGTCCTGTCACAGGTCAAACTGGTTATCAGGCACAACCTAGCCCACTCCCACTATCAGGCCAACCTGCTCAACCAGGGCAACCTGGTGTCCCTCATCAGCCACGTCAACCTGTTCAACCAGGGCAACCTGCACAGCCAGGTCAACCTATTCAACCAAGACAACATGCACAGCCTGTTAACCCTGCTCAGCAGCCGATCGATTCTATGCCACAGCCAAATCCACCTGTGCGCCCGACTTATCCGACTCATTAGGGCCCCACTTACCAGTAGCTCGTTCGACCCCAAGGCGGCTATTACCTTCAAGGTTAGTCTCGACCGGTTTATAACCCACCCCAAGGTTCTGGTTATTTCCCTCAACAGTCAGGTTATACTTATACTCCATACACTGCTCAAACGAGGCCCACATATAATCAAAATCAGTACCCTGGTTATCAACCCCCATACCTTGGTTATCAGCCGCCATATCAACCTCATTATCTGGCTTATGTTACGTCCCTATATTACTAGTATAGTCCCTTATTTTTGTTAGTGTAACCCCCTTATTGTTATTATTGTACCCTTGTAACCCCCATATTGTTATTATTGTGCCCTTCAATTATTATTATTAGGACGGCTAGGATTACATTGTGGCCCTACTAGGATTACATTATGTCCCCATGGACTCATATATATAGAAATAAGGTTTTGTAATTTGAATCATCGAAGAATTGTTCATTCATGTAATGTATTGAAAGTTTCCCCCTCGAAGTGGCTTATTTCTAAGGCGTTGATATCTCTTTTCTTCTCTTTTTGGAGCTGGTTTCACAACATTTGGTATCAAATCTTTGAGATTCTAGGGTTTCGCTGCTCCAAATAGGTCAGCGTGGAATTTTCGCTATAACTTTTTTTCTACGAAGGTTCAGAGTCTGAAATTTTTAGAGTCTGAAGAAAAAATCCTGAAGAAAATCTTCAAAATATTTCAGAGCTTGGTTCACAATATTTTCGGAGATATGATCTGTGCAAGTTAGGTCATTTTGCAGGTTCTTGAATTTAACCTAAACAGGTCAACGTGGTATTTTCGTAATAACATTTTTTCTATGAAGGTTAAAAAGCTGAAATTTTTAGAGAGAGAAGCCACAATCCTGAGGAACATTGTCAAAAAATTTCAGATATTGGTTCACAATATTTTTGGAGATATGATCTGTGGAAGTTAGGGCTTTTTTAGGCTTCTGAATTTCATCTCAAAGAGGTGATCGTGGGAAAATATTCATAGCTCTCTCTCTAAGCATCGGATTGGAATGCTGTAAAAAGCGGCTCGCAAGTGCATGGACTGTAGTTTTCAGTCTATCTATTTCAAAGCCAAAGGAGGTAACAGTGACATGTGGCAAGTCGTACAAGTTCTCTCTACTGAACCAGTCCAAAATTGGGTCATTGTGGGAGATTGGACATAACTTTGCCTTGAAGAATCCAAATCATATCATAACTGTGGCATTTGAAAGAAGCTTCAGAGGGATACTAAGGGGCCGAATTTTAGATATTGAGGATCCACAATTATAGAGATAATTCAATTTCAATATCGAGCTCCTCAAAAGCAAGTAAAAGGTGTGTATTTTTTTTTTCCGAATTGCATAAGTCTTGTTTGAAGAATCAAGTTGAATTGATTACAAGGGCATATTGTAGAATAGATATCAGTATTGGATTCTAAAATGGCCCCTAAAAATAATTCAACACCCTTTAAGCCTTTAGAAAACTCTACTATGACTCATGAAGATGAAGAATGGCAACATGACATATCAAAATTACAAGAGCAAGTGCAACAAATTTCGCTCTCGCAAAGAGCAACAAAAAATGACATGGAATTTTTGAAGAAAGGCGTGGAAACTAAGATGGATGGTTTGAAGAAAGGCAAGGAATCCAAGATGGATGGTTTGAAGAATGGCATGGAATCTAAGATAGATGGCATGGAATCTAAAATAGATGGCATGGAAGCTAACATGGAATCTAAAATGGAAAACATGAAGAATGATCTAAAGTCAGACATGGAAGTTTTGACAAAGTTGATACAAGAAATTTTTCCTAATGGTGAAAATATAGTAGAGGAAACTCATGATGAGAATATTCCAAAAATGGATATGAGGAAGCTTGATGGAAAGGATCCTGTAACATGGATACCACAAATGGAGCAATATTTTGATCTCCATAATGCGCAAAACACACAAAAGGTACGCATTGCAACTTTACATTTAGAACAAAATACATTTGTATGGTATCGATGGCTTTGCTCCCGTAAAAAAATTGTCAATTGGTCAATTTTTACGAAGGAAATGATAGCACATTATGAGGATACAAAGAGCAACACCTTTTTTAGCCAATTGACAAATCTCAAGCAAAAGGGTTTAATGGGGGAGCACATTGAGGACTTCCAAAATTTGAATATAAGGGTAACTCATATTCCAGAGGAACACAGGATTGATCTCTTCATAGGTATTTTAAAGGATAACATCCAACATGAAGTTCGCATTTTGGAACCTGATTCATTGAAGAAGGCATTCAGGTTGGCAAGAAAAATTGAATGTAAAATTATGGCGACAAGGAAGCCTACCACTCACTTCTATAAAGAGGGAAGTGTTGCTACCCCTAGATTTCCACAACCTACAAGGTTGACACCACAACAATTGGAAGAAAAAAAAGAAAAAGGGCTTTGCTACAGTTGTGATAGCAAATACACTAAAGTTCATAAGTGTGCTGAGAAGAAATACACTAAAGGTCATAAGTGTGCTGAGAAGAAATTATTTTACATAGATTGTGAAGAGGAAGAATAAAATTAACAAGAAGAGGATATACACTAAGAACCAACCCAAGAAGAAGACGAAATGAGTCCGACCATATCGTGTAATGCATTGGCAGGAATTACCACTCCTCAAATTCTCAAGATAGAAGGACATATCAAGAAGAAAAAGGTAATAGTGTTGATTGATTCAGGTAGCACCCATAATTTTATTCATTGTAAGGTAGCCAAGGAATTAAATTGTTTCCTATACCCAGCACCAGAATGTCAAGTGATGGTTGCAAATGGAGAACTATAAATTGCTCTAGAAAATGCCATAATATCAAGCTAACCATGGGGGAATATGTATTGACTAGTCCAATGCTTTCCATTCCTATGGGAGGTGCTGATGTTGTACTAGGAGTACAATGGTTACAATCTTTGGAGACGGTAGCTTTTAATTTTCAAGAACTTTTCTTGAAATTTTTTTCAGAAGGAAAGGAAGTCGAATTACGGGGTATTGAAGGGAAGCCGGGAAGGATAATAAGCTCTAATGTCATGACAAAGCTTCTAAAGAAATAACAATGAGGCATAATTGCACAATTATGCTCACTAGAAGTTCCAACATCAAAATCATCTATTTTTGCAGATCTCCAAAAAGTCTTGGACAATCATTCCAAGGTTTTTGAAACTCCAAAAGGACTCCCACCTATTCGTGATCATGATCATGCTATTCATTTTATTCCAGGAAGTGTTGCTCCAAACATGAGGCCTTATATATATCCTTATGTCCAAAAGAGCGAAATTGAACATATGATTGGAGAAATGTTAAAGGCAGGTATAATTCAACCTAGTCAAAGTTCTTTCTTTGCTCCTGTAGTATTGGTACACAAGAAGGATGGATCATGGCGCATGTGTATGGATTATAGGGAGCTCAATAAGCTCACCATTAAAGATAAATTTCCCATTCCTGTGATTGATGAATTATTGGATGAATTACATGGAGCAATTTATTTTACCAAATTGGATCTTCGTTCAGGGTATCATCAAATTAGAATGAAGACTAAAGATATTCCGAAAATAACATTTCGAACTCATGAGGGTCATTATGAATTTTTGAGCCTGCACACATGCGACTCGCTGTTGAAGATCTCGAAACCTTCGGGCTGCTCTATGTACACCTCCTCCTCAATCACCCCATTGAGGAACGCAGTCTTCACATCCATCTGATAAATGTGCCACCCCATCTGCGTTGAGAGAGCAAGAATCTTTGGAATCTATGCTTCTGTGATCCATCATATAAATTGTAAAAAATCTTTCGGTAATAATCACATGCAATGGAACATTGTCGACGTGTTTCGAACCAGCCAGTGTGGTTCATCATTAGGACTAGGTGAGAGATCAGATCAGGACATTAAGTTTAAATAGATGTAGAGAAGGCTAAACTAGCCATTAGGAAAACGACTAGTTTGACCTTTTTTCTTTTTTCTTTTTTCTTTTTTAATAATAATATATATTATATTTTTTAATTAATAACGGCTAGTTTCATTTTTACTATTTGATTAATTTATTCAATTAATTAATAACTTATTTAATAATTATTTAGTAAATATAAATATAAATTTCATATTTTAATTTGGTTAATTTACTTATTTAATTATAAATTTTATTTATTTATCCACGCGCAAGGTCCAAATAAAAGATCAACAATGACCTTTAAAAAAATAATAATAATAATAATAATAATTTTAAAATTAAATTAAATTAAAATTAAAACAAATGAATTAAAATTAAAATTAAAAATCAAATAAATAAATCAAAAATACTAATAATGAAATTATATATATATATATATATATATATATATATATATATATATATATGTATGTATGTATGTATGTATATATAAATAAAAAATGAGTAAATAAAATAAATAAATAAATAAAGGAGCAATAAGCAGGGAAGGATTAAATATATATATATATATATCATGAATATAAGGCAGGTATCCAACACCTGCTGATGATCCAGCCATCATCTCTATTGAGATTAACGGATCTTTTTTCAATTTCTAAGGCCTCTCTTAGCTTTCGATGATGGAAATGGTCGATCCTAGCAATGACCTTAGCCTCTTCGATGCAGATATGATGGTTAGTCTTTTCTACATGTTCGGCTAGGGCAGACGAGCGAGATCTTCCATGTTTAATGTCAGCAACATGCTCACAAATTCTTTGGTTTATACACCTACCCGTTTCACCAATATAGGGAGTTCCCCATTAATGAGGCTATTGATTTCATTAATCACATTACTGACCCAGATACGGTCCATTTAGTTGAGATCTGCTTAACCTCTACTTTCTTCATTTTTGAAGGCGAATTCTATGAGCAGACTTGTGGTGTTGCCATGGGTTCTCCCCTTTCCCCGATTGTTGCTAATCTGTGTATGGAAGAATTTGAATCTAAGGCTCTTTCCTCGGCTCTTTTCCAACCTAAGCTTTGGAAAAGGTTTGTAGACGATACTTGTGTCGTGTGGCCACATGGCAAAGAAAAATTAGATGCTTTTTTCCTTCATCTTAATGATCAATCGCGCTCCATAAAATTCACCATGGAATATGAAGTGGATGGTAGTCTTCCCTTCCTTGATGTTCTTATCTCTAGAAAAGATGATGGTACTTTCTCCCATCAAGTTTTTCGAAAGAAAACCCATACTGAACAATATCTTCATGCTAGTTCTCACCATTTCTATGCTCAAAAATTAGGTGTCCTAAACACCTTAGCCACGAGAGCGTTGAGGATATCTGATGAGTCTCACCTTGAGGGAGAAAAGTCCCATCTGTTGAGTGTCTTTTGCAAAAATGGTTATAGTAGGTCGCAAGGCATTAAAGCTTTCCTCAAAGCAGAAAAAGGTCTTTCAATTAGAAATAATAAAGACCCTAGCCATTGGTCCAGCAGTGTGCGTCTTCCATTCATTCAAGGAACCACTGATAAAATTGCGAGGGTCCTTCGGAAGCATAAGGTGTCGGCCTCGTTCAAGCCCCTAAACACGATTCACAGCTCTCTCAAATCGGTTAAGGATCCGATTGACCCTAGGGATGGGAAAGGTGTCTACATCATTCCTTGTTCTTGTGGAACTCCCTATATTGGTGAAACGAGTAGGTCTATAAACCAAAGAATTTGTGAGCATGTTGCTGACATTAAACATGGAAGATCTCGCTCGTCTGCCCTAGCTGAACATGTAGAAAAGACTAACCATCATATCTGCATCGAAGAGGCTAAGGTCATTGCTACGATCGACCATTTCCATCATCGAAAGCTAAGAGAGACCTTAGAAATTGAAAAAAGACCCGTTAATCTCAATAGAGATGATGGCTGGATCATCAACAGGTGTTGGATACCTGCCTTATATTCATGATTTATTTATTTATTTTTTATTTTTATTTTTAAATCCTTCCTCGTTATCGTCTTATTTATTTATTTTATTTTATTTATTTATTTATTTACTCAATCTTTATATATATATATATATATATATATATATATATATATATATATATATATATATATATTCGTTATTAGTATTTTTGATTTATTTATTTGATTTTTAATTTTAATTTTAATTTTAATTAATTTGTTTTAATTTAAATTTTATTTTATTTTATTTTATTTTAAAATTATTTTATTTTTTTTTATTTTTTTATTTTTTTTAGTTTTAAAAGTCATTGTTGATATTTTATTTGGACCTCGCGCGTGGATAAATAAATAAAATTTATAATTAAATAAGTAAATTAACCAAATTAAAATATGAAATTTATATTTATATTTACTAAATAATTATTTTATAAGTTATTAATTAATTGAATAAATTAATCAAATAATAAAAATGAAACTAGCCGTTATTAATTAAAAAATATAATATATATTAATAATAATAATAATAATAAAACAGAGTCAAACTAGTCGTTTTCCTAACTGCTAGTTTAGCCTTCTCTACAGCTATTTAAACTTAATGTCCTGATCTGATCTCTCACCTAGTCCTGATGATGAACCACACTGGCTGGTTCGAAACGCGTCGACAATGTTCTAGAGAAAGAATCATTCGTATGGAAGAATACCTTGCGACAGGTGCAAAGGTCTCCTCATAATCGATCCCCTCAATCTGTGAAAAGCCTCGGGCAACAAATCTTGCCTTGTACTTCTCCACACTCCCGTCAGCTGCTTGCTTCACTTTGTAGATCCATCTCTAACCCACCACTGATTTCCCTTTCGGCCTTGGGAAAATCTCCCATTTACTGTTTCTGACAATTGAATCATACTCTTCCACTATGGCATCTACCCATGTGGGATCCTCCACATCTTCCTCAAAAGAGGATGGCTCCGTCACGATACACTTGCTTATAAGAGCCATGTATCCAGTATACCGGTCAGGTGACTGTCTCTGTCTGCGCTGTGATGTAGGTGCTCCTACAACCTTCTCTGCATCTTGAGCCAGTCACTCAGCTTCTGTAGTGCGCTTCCTCCCTCTGATGGTTGGCACTGCATGAGTGGTCTCTTCCACTCCATGAACCTCCTCTTATGGATGATCCACATCTAGAGACTCATCCTTAGGAACTAATAGCTCCTCATCTGCATGCAAGTGTGGCTCCCTCTCAAGCGAACACTTCATGGCTTTCTCCTCATGAAATTTGATATCCCGTCGCACAACAATCTTGCGACTGTCTAGCAAATGCACATGATAGTTGTGGGATGTGTCAGTGTACCCCACAAATATCCCAACCTCTGCAATCGGCTCCAGCTTCTTCCTGGCATCCTTCGTCACATGAATGCAAAAAGGTGAACCAAAAATCCTCAAATGGGAAATATCAAGCCTCTTACCAGAAAACGCCTCCTCGGGTGTACTCATGCCAAGTATCCTGTGAGGACAATGGTTCTACACATATATTGTAGTATTGTATGCCTTAGCCCACAAGTGTATGGGAAGGCCCTGATCATGCAACATCGCCCATGCAGCACCCACAATCGTTCTGTTCTTCCGCTCAACAACCCCATTCTGTTGTGGGTTATGAGGTGCTATGAGCTCTCTTCGAATTCCTTCTGCGCTACAAAAGTCCTTGAATTCGCTAGAGATGAATTCACCACCATTGTCGCTCCTAAGAGCCTTCACCTGCTTCCCCGATTATTTCTCAACCAATGCCTTGAACTCATAGAACTTTGAGTATGTCTTGCTCTTCTTCTGCATGAAGAAGATCCAGCACTTCCGAGAAAAATCATCAACAAATATCACATAATACATGTGCTTTGCTGTCGAAGCTACTGAGAAAGGTCCACACACGTCTGTGTGAATTCTCTCAAGGATCGTCGTGGTGCAACTATCCTTCTCGAAATGTGGCTTTCACAAATTTTCCCAAGGTACACCCCTTGCACTGATCTGACTGCGCAAGAGTACCCTTAGGAAGCCCAGTAGAAATTTGTTGTAGTATCTTCAAAGCTCCATGGTGAAGGTGGCCCAATCTCCGGTGCCACAGCTTGCCATCATCCCGGCTCACCACTCCTTCTGCCTTGCCTTCCATTGCTGCGCAGCCATCTACCTGCAATTTATAAAGGTTCTTAACTTGAACCCCTATCCTCCGGGTCTCACCAGTTGCTTTACTGCACAGGAAAGCCTTTCCCTCGCTAAAGACAACATCATATCCCCTATCTTCTAACATCACCACAGAGATAAGATTCTTCTTCAATCCTGGAACATGCATCACTTCCTTTAATACGAAGGGTTTACCAGACTCCCTCTCAAAGGAAATGGTATCGATACCAGTCACACTGTATCTACCATCATCGCCCATCTCGATGTACACTCCAAGATCTTTCTCATCCAGATCAGTAAACAAATCTCGATCTCCTGTCATGTGAAAAGATGCACCACTGTCAAGAAACCACACTGAACCCATCACACTTGAACAAGCATGTGATCAGCAAAAAATCTAGCTCAATTTGTGAGGCTAAGGCCTCTCTAGCTGCAGATCCAGCAGCCTGCTTATTTTTCTTCTTCTGTGGACAACCAGTGGCGTAATGTCCATGTTGGTGACAGTGAAAGCACTTCACCTTGGACATGTCTTGCTTCTTGCCTTTTGCACCGGATTGAGAAGCATGCTTCTTGATCTTCCCCTTCTTTTCTTTGGTAGCCAAAGCACAATTTTCTTCATCAGAGTTCTTTGATGAAGATCCGTCCCTGGTACTTCGCCTTATCTCCTCTTGCACAAGATCCGACCAAAGTCGCTCCCATCCTGGCAATTTCTCCCGACCATTGACAGAGTCCTGATAGGAATGCCAACTATTTGGAAGCCCAAGGAGAGCCAAGCTCACCAAGTCCTCGTCATCAACAGTCACCCCCACACTTCCCAGCTCATCCTTGCATTGGAAAAACTTCGTGAGGTACTTGGGCATACTGTCGGCTTTCTCCATTTGTATGTTCCTGAGTTTATCCTTGAGTGCCAACTTCCTCTAGTCACTCTTGCTTTGAAATAAATCTGTCAAAGATTTCCACATCAAGAATGGAGAAGCCTTACCATGAAGGTTGGACACTATGTGATCCTTCACACCTTCCAACAGAATTCTTTGACACTTTGTTGTCTTCTTTTGCCATGCGTCAAGTACGACAGCATCACTAGAAGTAGGTTTTGGAATTTCTGCATCTATGAACTCCTTCAACCCATTGTCATCCAGCACCGCCTCCATCCTGTCCTTCCATGTAATATAATTCGAGCTGCCCTCAAGGGCATACTCCAATCGCAATCCGTTGAAAGACATCTCAACTTCGACACCAAGAAAACACTACTGCAAATTCAAATTCCACCAGCACAAAACTCAACCGCTAATGTTTTGCAATTGTCTCAATGATCAATATCGTCCCGATACCATGTAGAAATTTGAATAATCGATATATTATTCACCGAGATTCTCCCCGATCACACACTATTTTATCTTCATGTACAATACAAAATCTCTTCTACCATTGATCATCACATGCGGAAATAAAATCAATTGCATGCACACATTAAAACCATAAAAATTCACACATATGAACACAGTATGTAATGGGAAAGCTTAAAGCTGAAAACCCCCAACTATCTGTATATTATATGTCATGGAGATCATGTAACAATAATTGTACAAAGCTCCTCACAAGCTCTCAGCACAACCTCAAATTTCTACACACTAATCAAGCTAGATCTAGCAAAACACATGCTCCAATTCGCCACCTCGATAGCCAAATTTCTATCAAGGTAATCAATGTTGTAGGATGGCTCATAAATAACTTCAACCACCTGCCGCATCAAGGCATCCTCATTGGCTTCCTTAATCATTGGTTGTTGCAAATATAACAAGATAGTCAATAACCGATAGTTAACTCGCTCTTTTCACCTATCTCTCGCACCGGTCTCCACTCTAAATCGCCCATGCACCGGGTTAACTAATGTATTCTTTAGTTGATTAATGAGTTTAAAATTATGAATTAATTAATAATTAATTCACACCACTCCTTCACTAGTGTATCAATCAGTTAGACTAGATACAACTAGCTCAACTGTGTCTAACTAAGTTAAACTGAACACAACTCCATCAACTACTTCTACAACTCCACCAAACTCTGTCACATGAGTTCTAACTGAAGTCTCCATGCAATAGCTCCAATAAACCCTCAGGAATAGCGTAATTCCTTCTGTTAGCTCCTGTGCCACATCTGTGCACTTAATCGAAGTGCTCCAAGAGAATAAGATAATGTTTAGAGTCCAAATATTATTAAGAGCTAATAATATTCGACATATCTATTTTTAGACTGACAATCTAAAAATAGATTCCGCCCAATATATCTAAAAATAGAAATCCATCTATTTTTCCAACTTGACCAACTATCCACAAATAACATCCTGCAACTCATAGAACATGATCCATATGTATAAAAATAGACATAGTCTAAAAATAGACTTTGCGCCAAAAATAGCCTGCAGGCCCACTTAGTGAAGGCGACTTATTTCCACTAAGCTCATCATCTTGTTGCAATCTCAACAAGTTGTTTTGTATCTGATAAACAAACATAATGGGTCAAGTGGTTACCTCTAGCTGAATGGTGGTATAACACTTCCTTCCATACTGCAACAAAAATGACCCCATTTATGGCACTTTATGTATATCATCCACCATCCATCACATCATATTTAAGAGAAAATTCGAAGGTTCAAGCAGTGGAAGATCACATCGAGCATCAACAAGAAGTTCTCCAACTCTTAAAGGACAACTTGAATTTGGCACAAAATCGAATGAAACAACAGGCAGATCAACATCCCAGCGAGAGAAGTTTTGATGTAGGAGACTGGGTATTTTTACGGCTACAACCATACAAACAAATGTCCCTCAAGCAAGCTAAGAAGGATATTAAATTATCGCCAAAGTACTATGGTCCTTACAAGGTGTTGCAAAATATTGGTACTATGGCATACAAATTGGAGCTTCCTGCTTCTTCACGAGTGCATCCAGTTTTCCATGTTTCATGCTTAAAGAAGGTTATAGGTGAAAATCTTCCAGTTCAAACAATATTGCCAGAACTTGATGAGGAAGGAAAAATCATATTGAAACCGGAAGCGGTCACGGAAACAAGAACTCGACAACTACGGAATCGATCAATTTCAGAGTATCTCATCAAGTGGAAGAACTTACCCACTGAAGATTCTACATGGGAGGATGAGAATTTTATACGAAAGCACCCAGAGCTACTCAAGCATTGAGGACAACACTTTTTTGAAGGAGAGGGGCATGTTAGGTCCCTATATTACTAGTATAGTCCCTTATCGTTGTTAGTGTAACCCCCTTATTGTTATTATTGTACCCTTGTAACCCCCATATTGTTATTATTGTGCCCTTAAATTATTATTGTTAGGTCGGCTAGGATTACATTGTGGCCCTACTAGGATTACATTATGGCCCCATGGACTCCTATATATAGAAAGAAGGTTTTGTAATTTGAATCATCGAAGAATTGTTCATTCATGTAATGTATTGGAGGTTTCCCCCTCGAAGCGGCTTATTTCTAAGCCGTTGATATCTCTTTTCCTCTCTTTTTGGAGCTGGTTTCACAACAACTTATACCCCCTATAGTCAGAATCCTCTAGAATAGAACCAATGGGGGGAAAGTTATGCTCAACCAGGATGGAGTACAGGTACAGGTTCTTATCGGGGACCTGGCATGCCTTTTAATCCTCAATTACCTTTTCTCGCCACGTTGGAGTTACCGGACGTATCCAAATTGACCAATGATCCGATTCTTCATAATCCATATTAGCCTCTGGTTTCAATGAATTTGCCTGGTGATTGTCCTAAGTTTGAGGGAAAATCTGGAGAAGATCCCCAAGCACATCTCATGACATATCACTTATGGTGTTCTTTGAATTATTGGATTGATGACTCGATTCGTCTACGTCTTTTCCAGCACACTCTCACCGGTGCTGCTGCTAAATGGTATATAGAACTACCCCGTGGTATTTTCAATATTTTAATACTCTAGCTATGGCATTCCTGACGCATTTCCAGTTACCGGTTCGTTACGAAGCCGGGACGCATCTCCTGAAATCTCTGAAACAGGACAAAGCTACTCATATTTCAGACCACATTCACGAATGGAGGCGTCGTCGTCGTCTGATCAAGTTTGACATTCCTGATCAGCTTCTAACTGACTGGTTCACTACCTCCTTTGTCAATAACATTGCACAAGACATTGCTATGGGGGCATGTGTAATCGAGGAAAAATTCATTGCTCGTGCCCAATACCTCGATTTAGTGTACTCTCAGTCCGGCACGTTATACGACATCTTGACTGATGCCCCACGACCAAGGACCTCTAAAGTGCTGGCTACCCCATCAGTAGACGGTGTTATTGGTTCCGTCTCTCAGACTTCTCGCAAGTGTTCCAATGGGAAGCAGAAATCAAATTCTTTCAACAATTCTGCTCCTTAGACTATCCCAGATTCTAGTAAGACTACAGAGGTCAACGCCGTTCAGGCCAATCCTGCGGACAAGACTTCCAAAGGAAAGAAGAAGGGAAAAGGAAAAGCCAAATCTGATGCCCCAAAACCAAAATCGTCCAAGCCACGTGGTTATTATCATTCACAATGAAAACCGAAGTACCCTTGCTTGATCTGTGATGAAGACCACTACATCAAAGATTGTCCTAGACGATTCGAGGTTAGTCAACTTCTTAAGGGCTCTAAGGGAACTCCGACAGTTCTTAAGGAACCTTTTCCATCTCAGCAGACCTAGATGGTCGAGCAGCCTTCTTCATCTACACCGTTTGGGTCTTAGGTTTTCATGATGAATGGTGTTGCACCTGTTTCTATTGCCACTCGATCGAAGGATTATGACGGATCACGCCAGGCAGCTGGGAAGGAAATTGTTCATGGCCCTCCTCCCCCGCCTGCCTCTGGTCCTCTTAAGATTGAAAGGCCCAGTGCTGAACCCATTGTACGGCGACCTTCCAAAGGTGTTCTCCGAAAGTCTTCCTATAATCTGAACGCCCGTGCTGCTCAGCATTACAGCATTTTTGAGGATTTAGCACAGGCGCCTTCTGCGATGTCCACGTTGGAATTACTTCAGAGTTGTCTGTCTCAACGGAAAGCTTTGTTATCTGCAATTCACGGAATCGATCCCGTCGATTCTATGCCTTCGATCTAGAAAATTTCATCCCCTGACTTCTGCACCAGATCGCGCTTGTTATACAAGTCAGCATTAATGACCTCAATATTCACAGAGCCGTTGTGGACGAAGGTGCCTCTACCTGCATTATTTCATCTACCTGCTGGAAGGCCATTGGCTCTCCAGCCCTCACTTCATCTCCCAATGCCCTTGAGGCATTCGATGGAAGGGAATCAAAGCCCTTGGGTGTTCTTGCGATTCTACCGATTACATTGCAAGGTAAGACAGTCAACGTCGAAGTGGAAGTTGTTGATGCCAACCTCAACTACAATATTCTACTCGGTCGTAGTTAGAACCACACCATGTTGTGTGTTCTGTCCACCCTCTTTCGAATTTTGAAGTTTCCACATGAGGGAAAGATTATTACCTTCGATCAGTTGTATTTCTTTACCTCATCCTTCGAGAACAACGTGCCATATGTGGATCAAATTCGTAATCCCCCCGATAGTATAGGACCAGGTCTTTTCAAGGACCCCGTTCTCATGGGTATTTTTCCCATTCCACCATCGAACACCGTTCAAGTCAATATGATCTCTAGGTCGGATGACCCATGGATCATCCCTTCTCCTTAACAGGTTGCCTCTTTTGGAGAATCAATGCCTCTGACCCTAGTTGAAATCAATTATTGTGAGATCATTGCCACATCTGATCCTCCTCCTGCTGATAATGCTCCTTTAAGCATGGCTCTTGATTTTTATTCTCAATCCCCTTGTCTCTCGAAGATCTTCCGTGGAGCAATGGACATCAACGTTCCTCGTTTATGCCCAGCCTGGGGGCAATGTCTAATTGTCTCGAGCATTTTACATCTGGTTATCCCCCTCCTGAACCTGCTCCTTTGAGCTCGTCAGAGCATAGTTCCTGTTCTTGTGTCAAGCTTCCTAAACAATGAAACAAGCTGGTTTGAGGATAGTTCTTTTAATTGTGTCAACCTTGTTAAAACAATGAAACATGTTCCCATTCAATTCAAGTTTTGTTAGATTTCGGAAAATTCAGGTTGAATCTCTTACTCTTGTGTTTTGAACCTTCACTCCATTTCCTATGGACTGAAGCTTGGGGGGAATGTACACCTCAAATTGAGTCATCATGCTGGGGGCATGCCTATTTTTTCAAGCATAGTTTGTGTTTGTGCTTTTAATCTTGTGTAAAAATAAAATATGTTGGTGTGGTGCGCTTTGTAAGCGTTTTTCTGCTCATTGGGTCTTCCTGATTGTGCAAATGTCTATTACTCCTTATGTTGGTTTCATGGATGGTGCCTCCCGCAGTACCAGAAACCTGTCTTCGGAAACCTGGGTAATTTACAATCCTGTTGGTGAGTTGGTTAATTTACAAGGTGTTTGTCTAGGGCCTGCTACAAATAATGTCGTGAAGTATAGTGTCGTTTTGGAATTATTAAATGAGGTTGTTAACCTCGGTATTTGCACGTTACTTGTACATCTAGATTCATAGCTTGTGGTTTTACAGCTCAATGGTCATTATTCAGTTAGAAACCCATGCATTTTAAGACTGTATCTACGTATTTGTTTACTTGAGAGAAATTTTGATTACATTACATATCAGCATATACCAAGATGAATGAATACACTAACAAATGTTGTAGCCAACATGGTATTAGATAGACATTTACGCAATTTATAAAAAACATCATCATATGTAAGCAAGATCCATGTAGAAAATAGATGTATATATATATGTTAAGTGTTTGCAACTTGTGGATCACATAAAACCAAAAATATACATGTTTGTTTCAGTTACATCCAGAGACAACATGTCTCTCAAAAAATATGCATATAAAAAGCTTAGGTGACTAATCGGCATGGTGCTCATGGTAGCACGTCACTGCCTGCACCAACCGCCTTAGTAAGCGGTGGAGATGACTTGGCACCCCTACATTGTGCCTCTGATAAGCTAAGGGAACACCAGCTAGACGAGCATAATCCGGAACTCTGCGAGCAATCCCCTCTAAGTTCTATACAATCTCGTCCCCCTCGCCCCCCTCACCTTGAGGGTCATAAGCGAGAGGGGTCCTCCTTGCCACTAGTGACATTCCGGTGGGCCTCTCTGGGCCAACATCTGCATACATATAGGATCAGCTGTTATAACATGCATGTGTACCAAAAAATAATAAAACTCATAAAATTAAAAAAGAGTCTTACCTAGCTCCTCATCCCAGTCCTCTCCTTCCGGGAGCGGAAGGTCTGGGTCTCCAGTGAAATCAGTGCCCGCATAGGGCCAATCCTCTACGACGATCAACTGTCATCGGAGCCATCCAAAGAACTCGGGCAGCCATGACATCTAGTGGCCACCCCCTGCCCTGGGCATTAATTCTGCCCATCGAGCCATCCGTGGCTCTCTCAATGGTTGATCCGGGACTATGACCCCCTGGCCCTAGAAGATAGGTAGTCGTTCCAGGAAGAACGATACCAAAATTGACCCATATCCAAATTGTTTCAGTTTGGTCATTTTTCATTTGGTCAGTTGTCGTTTGATGTTCATAGTCACAGCTGTGGCCCAGTCAAACACTGTGGGATTCATGCACTCTGACGCAAGAAGGAGCAGTGTCTTGGTAGCCTCATGCGGTGCCTGCGACCCCAAATCCCGCGTAATAGTATGTAGCACTACTCTGAGTGCTAGATCAGGAATGGTCTGAATGTCTACCATTCTGCTACCTGACCATTTGCGTACCCCTGCACACACTCTGTCCATGACCATTGTCATGTTTTCGCCTGAGGGCCTAGTGCCAGTCAAGATAGGAATTGGACCCCTCCGGGACAGTCCAATGATGAAATACACGTCTGACACTTCGAGCTCAAGTACTTGATCTCGAAGTTTGAACTTCTCCTCGTCCTCATCCTAGATACTTATCAGATATTGCAGTAGTTCGGGCTGAGCCCGGAGACATGGTGTTAGGAAGAACTTTTTCAAACCAAAATTTTGGAGAGCATTCATACACTGCTCATTTCCCATTTCCAACTCATATTCCTCACTGTGCTCTCTTTCCTTCCATTCAATTACCATTTTTGTTGTGTACCTACATCAATTTGGTCATAAACACATTGTAAGATCCCTTGGGTGCTTAAAACAACAATTAATTGGCTCTATTTTTGTTAAATTTGAGCGGAATATTAGGTTGCATGGTTGGCGCGAATGTTTTTCTAACAGTTGCGCCACCTGGCGCGGCCCCTGTGTGACAAAGTGTCAGTCGACGCGGGTCCATTCCTGATACCAGTGCCAACCGCGAAGGCCCTAAATTTGCAATTCCTCCCCTTAGGGATACCAAATAACAGTTAAAAGCTATGAAATATGGCTTAAAAGATGGCTAATGGAAGTGGATCTTACCTGAAGAAGACGGGATCCGGATTCATCAACTGGATTGCTCTCAATCATCACCTCAAGACCGCAAAGGAAATGGCTCACTATCACTCTGCAAAAAGGTAAAAAGGTGAAAAGTAAATATGTTTTTACTATTGGTAATATTTATAACTTTTCAAAATCAAAATTAGGTTTTGGGACTTGTTTTTTTTCGATATTTTACTATATTTTTGTCGAAAAATGGGTTTTACACTTTCTTTTTGTGCAGCGACAGGTTTTCACGTGATTAGGATGACGACACGAGTAGTATTTTATACTTTTTCGAACTTGGTAAAAACACGAAAAGGTCACTACTGGAGTCACCTTTCAGCTCTTTTCTGACTCTCTAAAACTAAAAAGATCACCGAGTCGCTTGTCGTTTTGAGCTCGTTAAATTGGCTACGAAGCAACATCTACCCAGTATAGGTTTACCCCTTTTTCAGGCTGGGATAGATTATTTACGAAAAAGGAATACCCTAGCCTATCGCAACTAGGAGGTTCTCTCAGACATAGTTTTCTACCTTCTTGAATCTGGGGGACTATACACGAAAAGGGACTGCTGGATTTTTCTTTTCCGTTGTCTTTTCAAACTCTCTAAACATGAAAAGATGCCAAGTTCTTCCTTTGTAAAACTCGTTAAAAACTGATGACATCGGACTCCATCGTAATGAAGTTACTAGAGTTCCTCCTTCCTAGGTTTCGTTAAATGTACTAGGTTGGATTTGTCCGAAGGACAAACTTATATCGCAAGCACATGTTATCCCCTTCAAGCTTGTTTTCAAAAATAATTGGGGTACTCACCAGAAATGGTGGGGGAAAATGGAACCAGTAATATAGTCATGTCGACAGTATGTCGCTCTTGAACATGGCACTTGTCTGCATTCGTGTCGGGTTGGGGACATCTCATCTCGTTATCTACTTGCCTCCATGGGTTTGGGTAATCTCTTTTGACCACTCATATACTCTTTGCCACATCACCATGACCTCAAATCCTTTAATGTCAAATACTACCAAATCCAATGTCGTGACGCCGATATGTTCAAGAGAAGTTGGCCTCTGCAGTTTTCAACCTCCCTCTGATTCTCTGTTAGTCTTGATTCACAAACATTTTGTCCCTCTGTCTCGTGTCGATGATGTGGGAAACATTATGGCCCACCTTCGATCAAGGTCACTTCCTATCGACTTCAACTCATTATCCGGGAAGTTGATCTAGAGACTCCCTTCAGGTACCTTGGAGCATGCATGCCTCAATGGCATGTTCTTCGCATTCGACGCAAGGTTTCATTATTGGCCTTTGATCGGATGATTCTATGGGTGTTCGACACTAGCTCACTGTTCACATTCATTGGATTGTACCTCTTGTACATTGAGAGCCATCGTCATTATTGGTGGTCCTCTCGCGTCTGTTAACAGCTTTCATTATTGGCTGGTAATCAGACGATGTTCTTGCATGTTTGACTTCAGCTCACATATTCGCATGCTCGAACTTGTACTCTGTTCGCGTCGAAATGGAGTGCAAGACCCTTGATTTTGTCAGATAAACATCCAGGCTGCGGATTCTTTGGGGATTATTATGATTTATCACATGACTCATTCGATTGGATGGCTGCGACCATACCTGAGTCTACTTGTTGGTCCTTATTTACTGGATGGTTGCGTCCATACCTTGGATCCCGGTTTTTGTACACTCTATTATGGATGGTTACGCCCATACCACATATCATGTATCAGAGATATTAGTTGTATTTGTATTTGCAGGTTTTCCGATGGTAGTGTTTTCAGTTGGGCGTGTTCTCATAAAGCATTTCACCCCTCCCTCTCTCTCAGACCTCATGCTTTAGGGGGCATCTGTTACACACCATTTTGTCATCGTCCCTGCAATCCCTCGTCTCGTACATTGGAGGACTATTCCCGTGACCTGTGAACAGTAAAATGTCCTGAAAACACCTTGATGGCATCCTTCTTCATAAGGACAAGAATTCTCCTGAAGAACATTTCCTCTGGAAAACCCTAAAAATCCATGTTTTGGCATTGGCGTGGGTAGCCAGCTCATCCCTCGTGCAATGGGGTAAAAGCACACTAGTGGGCATGCCAGCTGATGCTCTATCCCTATGTTATGCTCGTGCCAAGCCTTTTAAGGAATGTTTTTTAACAATAGAAGGCGAAAGTTTGATTCTAACAACTTATGAAAAGATCATCAAAATGAGGTTGGGTTGTTTGCCTCCAGATCTCACTGATTAGGAAGTGGTTTTCCACCTCTCATGGAACCTTCCCAAGAGATAGGACTCTCCCTCATGATTATAGGGAGCCTAACCTCTCCTTCTCCCTCTATAAAATCTTGCCCTCTCTATTTTCTAGCTAGCTGAACATTTGGGAAGAAAACTATAGTTGGGCGACTATTGAAAGCAGAGATAAGGAGAACCCCGTAAGAGAGAAAGCCTTATCTAAATTCCCGACAAGCTTTGTGGGACACGCTCCGCTGGAAGCCCTGCCAAAGGAAGAACGCAATGTCAGAACTTGGTTTTAATCTTTCTTTCACATTTCAATACATGCTCGACTACATTATTGGTTCCACTATTGTATTGCTTATCTGTGTAATGCAATCTAGTTCAATCCTTTCTGACTGATTGATAGTTACATGTTTGAATTATTATGTTGTATGCCTTCGTTTATTCTCTATATGTGTATAGGTGTCCGGACGCGGTGAGCGGAAGGATTGTGATCTATCAAGCTAGGAATGGGAAGCATCGGTTCTTCTTCGACAATAGCAGTGTAGGACTTGAGGTAGACTATCTATTATAGCTTGGTCTTTTGTAACTAGGAGTCGGTATCGTATCATGTTTCAATTATTGCTAGACCCACTCTAGGGCTAGTGGGATCGCCTCTGTCTATAGAGGGGATTTACCTCGTCAACACATGGCTCTCTGAAACGTGGCACCAGCATTCATTAAACCAAAGGGAATTTTCAAATACATGAAAGTACCCCAAGGAGTAGTAAGGGTTATTTTAAGTTGATCATCAAGATGTACCAATATTTGATTGTAACCTGATAAGCCATCTAGCAAATAAATTCTTTTAGACCCAACCACCCTTTGTAAGATATGATCCATTTTGGGTAAGGGATAGTTATCCTTTAATGAGGCTTTGTTTAAGTTTCTAAAGTCAATGCAAAGCCTTATTTCTCCTGTTTTCTTCCTAACTGATACAAGATTAGACACCCACTCTAAGTATCTAACAGGGATTATAATTCCAGCGTCATACTTTTTTCTAATTTCTTTCTCCACTAGAGGTAATTGAACAGGATTGATTCTGTGCAATTTTTGTTTAAAAGGCTTCGAGTTTTCTTTGAGGGGTATCTTATGCTAGATTATTTCTGTATCATATGATTTTAGCTCTTCATAGCTCCATGCAAAAACATCAGAAAACTCTCTAAAAATCTCAATGTATTTCATTGTGAGCTGGCAGTGTTTTAGACAGTTTGATCATTTTGGGCTTTTCCTCAGTGCCTATGTTGCATTCTTCCACTTCAGTTTCAATAGGTTCCAGTTTTGGTTTTTTGGCAACATCATTCAATTCAAACAATTCTTCTAATGGAACCAGTCCTTTTGGCAAGTTGTGATCTTTAGATTGCAACACTTCTAAGTCTTCTTTTTCTAAATCTGTGCTATTTTATATTTTATGTTTGGGTTCATGGGTTAACATATTTATATCAACAATCTCTGGAGACTTTTCTTCTTCAAAAATTGGGTTTTCTTCAGTAGGACAGTCTTGTTCATACTCTGAATCTGAGTTTGGTATTTAAAATTCATTTTTTGACTGTAGGAAGTCTTCTATTTTTTTATCTCCATAAAAAATTTGCCAGTATTTTTCATTATCCAGGACAGCTAGTCTATATTTGACTTGGGTGGTGCATTGCTTGTTTTCATAAGGTGATAGACAAGTTCTAGTAGCAAAGGCTAATCCATTAACCATAATGTTTTGGTTCCTTGGGACAAAGGTAACTTGGAATTCAGCAAAGGTTTTCAACAATTCCATGGCATCATCTCTATAGGCTCTAATTCTGGGATGTTTAGCGGTGTATTCCCCATTTACTTGTTTAATTATCAATTCTGAATCCCCATGAACTGTTATTCTTTTGGCCCCTAATTTTTTCAATAAATGAAGGCCTAAAAGGAGAACTTCATACTTTGTTATGTTGTTTGTACATTGGAATTTTAATCTATAAGAATGACCCTCACCATGATTGTTTTCAGTGTTGTGCACCCATATGCCTACTCCTGCACTATTTTTAGAGAAAGACCCATCAAAACTCATACTCCAAAGAGGATTGTTTTCATATTTGTCATTGATTTCATTGTTTTCCTCTGTGTCTCATTTTCCTAAGTTGTCACTGTGTTGTTCCTACAGGTCTGCACTATGTTGAATTTTTTTTTTTCCTCGAGATTTTTAATGTTTTGAGGTTTTATTATTTGAATTTCATGATCTGTACTATATTTATGATTGTTCTGGACCTCAAGACCTGAGATTTTTTTTCTATGATTTTATGAATTAGCAAACTGTTTTTTATTTTTCTCCTTGTTTTCCTCTTCATCTATGGTTGCCACTATGTTTGGATGTGGAGTGGCCACTATATTGGGTAATGTTTCATTGACTAACTCTTGCTCATTAGGAATATCATCATTGTAAAGAATGAATGAGTCAAGGTTAGTGTGTATGGAATAAATAGGAGATTTTTCTAGTCTTTCTTGGTTACTCACCATGTATTTGATATGTGTTTCCCTATAGAGTATTCTAGGTTGACTGAGGACAGGGATGGTGGCATAAGTCATATCCATTTGCATAGTACCTTGCAACTTAGCACCCCATTATCTTGAAAGAAGCATGCCATATTTGGTGGGTATATCAGCCACTACAATGTCCATTACTAAGCTTTTGGCTAGAATTTGAGCTATGTTAACACATAGATCTTTTATTAGGCATAGGAATCTTACTCTGCTTGAGTCAAAGAAATATAAATCTTTATAAGGTCTAGTTACCTCAAGGCCTAATTTCTCCATTATTACTTTGGGCATGAAGTTATGTGATGCTCCTAAATCAAGCATGGCATTGTGAAAAATGTTATCATGGATGTTCAAACTGATGTAGAATGGAGGGGTAGTTCCTTCTTGAAATTTTCCTTCAATCTCAAGACCAAACAAAAGCTCTGGTGTGTCATCATTCAAGTTAACAGTATCATGAATTTCTTCTATGTTCAGAGCTTTAAAAACTTGACATCTGTATACATTTTGAGTGACTAATTCAATGAGAGGGACAAAGATCTTGATTTTAGAAATTTCATTCTCTAGGCTAAAGGGAACCAAATTTTTTAAAATGTTTGTTTCAGCTTTGTTAGTCACTCCTTTATCAACAAAATTAGATTGTTGATTCCTACTATTTACAACAGTCAAAATGGTTTTTTCAGGAGCATTAGCTGAAGTGCTAGTGCTACTAGGGTCACCACTCTGTTTTTCATTGATTTGGGTGTTTTTTCCCTTGTTTGGATCAAGAAATTCCAGCTGTTATTTTATGATTTTCTATTGTTTTTTTGGAAGTATTTATATGGTTGTTTTTGACAGAATTTTCAAAGGTTTTCTTCGTGGGATTTTCTTGGTTCTTCTTACTTCTCAGGTCATATTTTTTAGGTGATCCTATGATGCCATTTTCAAAGTCTGGTTCATAGTATTCAGTATCTGGTCTTCTATCATCATAGGGTGTATATAGACCTTGTTTTCTTTCATAGAGGAAATCAAAATCCTGATTGATTACTCCCAACATGTTTATGTGGTGATCCTCTGTTTTTTCATTTGTTTCTTCATCCTCATTGACATAATTTTCTTGAAAAGGAGGTCTGGTCTGTTGATCAGCACCTCTTTGTCTGTTTTGAGGTTGATTTTTCCTAAAATTTTTATTTTGGTTTTGGGACTAGTTCCTATTCTGAGCATTTGCTTGGACAGCTAGCTTTTCCATCATCTTTTCCAACCTATCCATGTTCTTGGCTAGATGGTATAATTTTGAGTCAGATGTGGAAGGTGTATTGTCTTCCCTATATGATACCCTCTTCTTAGTTTTCATTCTCACTCTCTTCTCAATAAAATTTGTTTCCACACTAAGAGCTCCCTTCTACATGTCTTCTAAAGTTAAGGGTTCCCTTTCTCTTAGCTGATAGGCCATTTCGGGATCAAATCCTTCAGGGAATTTTGCCAAAGCTGAGCCTTGTGGAGGTTTCAAATCTGGGGGTAATGCCTTATAAACACTATTAAATATAGTGCAATAATCTTGAACACTTTCCCCAGTATTTCTCTTGAGATTGTTGTAATCTGAAAGTATTTGGAGAGGGTTATTCCCAACTTGCCATTTGTTTATGAATGTTTGATGGAAAGCTTGGAGATCATTAATACTATTAGGGGTTAAGCTTTTGAACCATTTTCTTGCTTCTCCCCCTAAACTTTGAGCAAATAATCTGAGTTTAATGGTCTCATCATCTATATCATTTATATCAAAATAGTCATTCATATTTTCCACATGTATTTGATCAGTAATAGTACCACTAGCATCATATAATTGGATCTTGGACTGATAGTCCTGTGGCAAATTGGCTAAAGGTAAAGGAAGGACTAGAGGAGCATACCATGCTGCTGTGGAGCGATAAAAAGGTGTCTTTGTAACTCCTAATTACCTCACATTAATTTTCAACCCAGGGACGACTTTTTATTTCAAGAGTGTACTCAGTCTGAGGCGGCTATTTACTCAAGAGTAATGTTTGTGAAGATGTAGTATAGAAATACAAATGCAGAAATAATAAATGCTTGAAAAGAAATCTGTTTGAAAAGAAATCTAATTACAAATGACAGAAATGTAAAGACTACACTACAGCAACCTTGCTAGACATCGATTAGGGATGCAGTAGTAATAACTTTTTCCCCTAGAAATCGATGTGAGATGACCAAATCTGGGGACCTGGAATGATTAGCTCTGCCCTCTACAGTTTAGAGATCTCAAAGCAAGTGAAAACAACTCAAAGGAAATGAAATCTAAAACACAAACTGGAAAGGAACAACAATCTAAAAGAAATGAACAGGAATTGAATAGCAGCGTAAAATAAACAGTGAATTCAATTCATAACCAAGAAAACTAGATTTCTACTCTTTAATCCTGTCGACAGCCACGCAACAATCAACTATCGTAATTCATAAACAAAAGGAATAACAACTGGAATTAGATACATAAAAACAACATTTTATAACGATTGAATCATGAATCATGCTTCTTGTAAAGAATGGAATAACAATGACTCTGTATTTGATCCAATTCGCAATAACTCAATTCTTTAATTGTAATAAACGAACTTCACACAACAGAAATAAACTAATAGAAATACCAACAGCAGATCGCTCCACCAGGGTCGGGCCCTCAACCACCGGTGAAGCGTTGTTGTGCTTTACTCCAGCGCTTGAGAAATGGAACAACAGTGAACTCCTTTATTAATCAGGCATTAATAATGTTTACAAACAGCTCACACTCTCTTAACAAGAGCCGATGCACAATTCTGCAAATTACAATAAGAAAAGTCTCTCCCTCCCCCAATACACAATACATGTTCTCCTTTTATAATCAGAAGGAGGAGAAATTGAATAGTAAATACAATCTCCCATAACAATATTGGATTTCTTCCAACTAATTGATCAACAAGAAAATAGATTTACATCCCTCTTTCAACAACAGCAAGTCGAATTTGGCTTTGTAGCTGAGATTTGGAGGACGGCCGCAACCACAGATCTGAGAAAATCGTGCTCAAAGAACCCTGCGTTTCTCTCAGTACAAGCCGAATTTGGGCAAACCGTTCTTTGATAAAGTTAATTGGGTCCGTTCTGAACAAAACCCATGTTCCGGATTTGCCCGATTCATCTTCATTTTCTCAGAATCTCAACTGCAAAACTGTCACTCCTTATTCCAGCGCATTTCTGAGTTGGCACTTTTAATGATCAAATCTTCAATCTGGAAATTATCTTGGAGGCTAAAAATGGTGAATAATGTTATAACCAACTTATTAAAACCATCATTGATAAAATAATTCATAATTATCAATTTATTAGAAATAAAGGAAGATAAATAATATTCATCCATAAGAGCATAAATCATTTATAAAATGGATTTAAATAATAAATTATAATAAATGACGTGATGAAGAATGGTAGAAATGGGTGGAATAAGCGTTCACAAGTGATAATAATAATGGCATATTAACGGCCCAACAGCTGCCATGATGGGAGGTTGTGGAAAAAATGGAGGGTTTACAAGTGGAGGGTTTATGAAAGGAGGAGGATGGAATGGAGTAGTTTGAATAGTGGGTGTATGGAAAACAAAAGTATTTGGACCAGCAAAAAACTGTTGAGCAGATCTAGGATGAGAAAAACCAAAGTTATGGATGAAATGAAGATCAGGTGGAGTGGTTTCTCTATTATCAGTATGTTCACCACTATGTTGAGGTGAATGTGAAGGCTCAAAGTCTATCTGATCTATATCACCAAGTGACTTAGTTCTGGATGGATTTCTTAAGTCAACTTGTGTATCTTGCAGAGCTGAGAAGTTTTCAGATACAGAGTTAGCTCTATGAATTGTTCTGACAACAGTTGAAGTCTTGGATTTAGGAGATTTCCTAAGGATACTTTCTGGATTATCAACTATCTCAGGAGGATTTGGGTCAGGACAGGCTCTAGTATAAATCTCTCTAGAAGCCACTATGTGGTGTTTTTAGACCCAATGATGAGAAAATTTCAGCCAAGTATGACAGTCTTTAAAAGGCTAACTAATATTTTTCAAAGAAAACTCAATCTTCAAAGTCTTCTTAACTGGGTTTGAATGATGCTTGAAAGATAAAAGGGTTTCCCAGTGGAGTCTTAGGAAAAACCAGTGGGTTCAGCAGGCCTATTGAATACCAATGGAGTCGCCAGGTGAAGGATTTTTACTTGTTTTCAAGGTTTGGTTGTTGTTCACCATCAACAACCCATAATAACCAGTCTTGGTGACACTTGTTTCATTCAGAAATAGGGGTTCATTGAGTTGTGAAGTTATCTATTACTCAATATTGTTTTCCCCAGTATGGTCGCCACTCTTTTAGGTCTCTATAGTTTGCAAGATTGGCAAGAACAAACACTGCAGAGCCTACATCAAAATCACTTTGGAACGTAGGATCTAGCCCTCCTGGATTCAGAGAGGGATCTCTCTATATAAGTGTTTTCAAATATATTTATTTAAGGCTTATGATATGATATTAGGCTAGTTATGAAGTATAAGGGTTTGTTTGTTTTTGGTTGGTTGAGATATCATCAAAATGAAGAAAGTCTTTTGAATGGTAAAGGTGTGAGCAGGTTGACAGAATGGTTCAGCTGATAGGATAGGCACGAAAAAATATCAATCCATTGGGCTATGGAGTCACAAAAGGATTTAATTGGACAAAAAATTTCAAGGACGGTCTATGGGGCAAGTCATCTATATCAAAGGATCTTTTTAGATTGAGTTATGGTATGAAACGTCAAGAAGTGTGATGAAAGAAACAAACATATAAGAAAACAAAGAGCAGCCTAAGATCAGGTAAGGACTTTGAACCTATCCTGTTCTCAACATACTCTTAAGAAAACATTTAAAACAAAGAATAGCCTAAGATAAAGTAAAGACTTTAAACTTAGCCTGCTTTCAGCATATTCTTAAGGAAAAAACATTCAAGATAAACATAAAAAGTAGCCTAAGATCAGGTAAGAACTTTGAATCTAGCCTGCTTTTGGCATACTCTTAGGGAAACTTTCAAAGACAATATCTCAAGTTATATTCAGGAAACATGGGCTCACCAACACTTCACTGGTTATACTCTATTGGATTATCCTCAAAACACAATTAGAAGAAAACATAAAGATAAAGATTTATCAGTGAGAAATAGGGTACTTTACAGTAAATCCTAATCTATATTTGTTGTTCTTTATCAGAGAATAGTGGACAGTATGAAAACATAAGTAAAATAACAATTACAGTAAGAAAAACATCACCATTGACATAGACCAGGATCCCATAAATCAGCTTGTATATTTGATGTTCAAACCGGTTACAATCTTCAAGTCCAGTAGGTCTTTTACAGCTTCTAATTTCTCTTCTCAGCCTATCTTTCTTCAATTACAAACAGAGCTTCAGCATGCCTCAATAACTATTTACACTTGATAAGTATTCAACCAACAATTACAATGAACTCCTTATATGATATATATAGGTAAATTGAGGAGGTGGAGTGGAAAGAAGGTCTAATTGTTCAATTAATACAGAGTAAATGCTTCTCGGCCTTTGGGAGGCCTTATGGAGAAGATTTCAGATTTTTAACTCTATTTTAATTAATTTTACATTAAATTTTATCTACTTCAGTCACTTTTGTTGACTTTGGAGGCTTTTGGTAGGCTGGAAATTACTTTTGAGCTGTCTTTGGCGAATATCTCCGATTGTGCATTCAATTTGTATTCTTTTGAGGAAAATGAACTTGTAGGTGGCATTTTGATCTCTGTAGGAGTAATTTCTTCGGTGATTTGGCATTGGAAGCATTCATTTGGATGATATGTCTATCTTTGATACTTTAAACTCTGATTAGGCCTCTGATTATGCTTTTAGGCCTTCTTATCATCTTCGGGCTTTAAACCTTTTCTGCTGACTATATTAACCTTTAATCATATTTTTCCTTTGGTTTTCTGCCTTCATTTCTTTCTTTAATCACTGCGCTTTATCCATACTTTGCTTGGTTTTATCCTTTAACATTTTTTCTCTTTCACTGTGCTTTTCTTTTTGCTGTTATGGACAGTTGGCTTTAGCGCGTGAAGGGTTTGATTTTAATTACCAATTTATATGAAAAAATTATTAAAACCCCAAAATTTACACCCGGGGAGCTCCTTTTCTACGTTATTTGGGCTTCAGATGTGATAACCTTCGGCCCTGTCTCTTTATGGACTGTGGGGAGGGTTTTCGCCCTTAGAACCACCATCAAATCCTGCATAAAACAAATGAAAATGTTATAAAACCCTGCGGCATTAGATAAACTGGTTTGGAGGCTCAGCGGAGGGTGAAAGGAGTAGTGAGGAGGAGAAAATGCATGCAGGAGGGGGGTTCTGCGGACGAAACCTGCGAAAACGGGGTTTAATTTGAATATAGGCGCGAAAACGAGAAAAGTGGTTTTGGAAATAGCACCGGCGGTTTGTGGTTTATTGCGAAACGAACGTGATATTGCCCATTGAATGACACGCGTCCACCCCAAAACCGCCTGTTTCGCGTAGATTCGGGTTGTTAAACCCCGACAGCAAAATATACGCAAAATTAAATGTGGACTGTTGGATTTGGGGGTGTAGATCCAACGGCCACAGGGGAGCATGACAGATGGAAGGTGCTCGGGCGAGGAGGCAATGGAAGCCAGGTGGAAAACGCAGATTGGACGAGCAGTAGGGTAGTGGGAGGTGGGCCATAATGTTTGCGTCAGCTCTTTTGTTTGGTAGCAGGATGTTATGTGTGATGGTTGTTTGATTGGGTTAAATGAGAACCATTAGATCGATAAGATCTACGGTGTGGATCAGTTGCAGGGATGAAAGGATAAGGGATGGTCAATAGGAGGATTGGTGAGTGCGGAGCCGTCAGATCAATGAGATCTACGGTGGGGATCGATGTAATTTTTGACAAGTATGGCAGGGGAAAAGCGAAGGGAAAGGGGCTTAAAGAACAGGGAAGAGAAAAGTTCTGATGGGGGAGTAGGGGACCGAAAGCCAAGGAAAAGGGGGGCTAGGAATTGCAAAAACTCATGAAGGAATGGGAATAGATAACTGTTGGGTCTCCCAGATCAACGGTGGAAATCTGCCATCGGGGGGGGGTAAAGAGGATGGAATCAACAGGAGACGGATAAGGAGGGGTGTGCCGACAACCTTCGATCTTGGTAGATCGATGTTGGAGATCTTATCGGGGGTTGGAACATCAGCAGGGGAAAGGAGAAGTGTAATGGAGAAAAATATGCGATTTGCCGATGCGATGGGGGCTTAAAGATAGGTGTTGGGGCATGGTCCCGTGGAGGAGCAAGGGACCATGATCCAAGGAAAGAGGGGCTGGGGATTTAAGCCCTTGAGAGATCGGTCCATCGAAAGAAAAAAGGTAAGGGGAAAGAGGATTTACGAATGCCGATGTGTGATGGCGATGAAGTGTTGTGATGAAAATATAGCCGTCGGATCTTGGGGAAGATCAACGGTGGAAATTTCATCGGGAAATCGGCATATCGGCGAAGGAAGGGTCTAGGACCAAGGAAATGGGGAACGTCGATATGCGATGGCCGATGCGATGGAATGATCGGGGCTTCGCATCGGCGGAAAATATTTTTACAAAGGAAAAGGTCGCAGGGAAAGGAAAAAGGCCGAAACGCCGATGGGATTAGCGCTTTGGTTGCAGGGCCTGGTTTTATTGTGGTAAAGGGGCTCGGCGCTTAAGTGGAAGGGGTTTAAGGCCTAAAAATGAGCGGAACAACTTTTTCAAAGGTTTTATGTGTTTTTATGGGTTTTTTAGTATTCTGATAGGAAAATAGGGGTGTTTTAAGCCATAAAAAAAGGGGGTTTTATAGGTTTAAAAGGGATTTTCGATGAAATGGAGGGTAAAAATGGATTTTTTCAAAGAGAATGGAGGATAAATGAGAGGAAAATGAGGGATATATAAAGGGGACAAATGAGTGATATGGGGGGATTTTGGAGGAAATTATGAAAGTGAAAAGATGGAGAAAATGGTGAAAACATTCTTCTTTATACAGCAGATCTTCTTGAGGTTAAAGAATAAAAAAAAACAGTGAAGATTACTCTTTAGAAAACACCAGAAGGCTTCAAGAATGACTAATTTTCTGTGAAAATAATCTCTCGAAGGCTCAAGACCTGTTTTAGCCATCATTTGTTGTGACAAAATTTACTAATGGTTAACACGTTCGAATCCATTGGATTTATGCTTTTTGTGTAAAAAATGAGAGCGATTAGTTTATGTGTGAATGAGAATTTGAATGTATATTAAATTCTGTGTAAAATTGAGAGGAAATAGAGAGAAATTATGTTTCTTGCTTGAGATTGGTTATTCAATAATCGATCCATGTTATCAGAGTTACGCAGCGGAAAAGGAGGGGTTTCAGAGAAGTTTAAGTTTAAACCATAAAACAACAGAAAATCCGTGTCAACGCAACCAAAAAACGAAAATTTTAAGGACAAGCGGTTTTCGAAAAATCGGTCACTGTTGTCGCGCCGCTTTTGGGTTGCGAGCGGTTTTATTCAATTCGAATGCGAACAAATCAGAACATGGCACGTCATGAGTGCGAAACCACCAATCTTGCGTGACTTTTGATTGTTAAAGTCCGGAGGCTACTTGAATGCAATAGCCATCTGATTGTGATCGTCGAAGATCCAATGGTGTTCGCATCGATAATTGCATGCGGGTTAAATAAAAGGTATGGACCCAATAATTTATGCAACAGAGCTTTATCAAAAGGTTTGAAATCTGAAACATTGATTCGAAAGGGTTTTAACGTTGTTTCCGAAGGTTTGAATATTGTTTCAAAAAGAGTTTTATTAAATATTTTAAAGCCCGGAACCCACTTTCGAAAGGTTTTCATTGTTTAAAAGTAAAGTATTACATTTCCGAAAGGTCTTTAAACATTTTTAAAGTGCATTATAATGTTTCCAAAGGTTTAACATTGTTTAAAGGGAAAAAGGGGATTTTGCTTCCGAATGTTATAAAAGTGAATTAAAATGTTTTCAAAGGAAAAAATGGACTTTAGCTTCCATGGTGCATTTTTATTAAATTAATCAATCAAATTTGATAAATTTTGATGACCGAGAGTGGAAACAAAGACCAGGAACTAATTCCTCCTGAGTTAGAAAACATTGTAACAAAATTTGGACAGCTCTCCTTAACGCTTGCACCCACACTGCCATCATTTGTGGTATCAAAGCAGTCTTCAGAGCATTTTCCAGTCACTAAACAAGCTTCCAAAAGTCGGAAAAAGAAATCCAATATCGCTGTCAACATTGGTAGAGGTGGTGTTGGTAGAAGAAGAGGTAGACCAGTTGCAAATGTTGAAGTACTAGAAACTATGCAACAAATTCAAGCTAGATTGGAAGCAATGGAAGCAGGACAACAAAGAGATCCTGAAGATGTCAGTGAACCTGAAGCTGAAGAAGAAGAAGAAAATGTTGAGCTTACTCCTGATATGAGATTCTTTAAATCATTTTGAGGATCTACATCCAGGCTTAGACTTGAAGTATCATCTTTTGCAGGAGGATTGAATCTAGAAAAGTTGATAGACTGCATCAATGAAATGAATAAATGCTTTGATTATGAAGAGATGGGTGAAGAAAAGAAAGTTAATTTTGTTGTCACAAGGTTGAGAGTACATGCAACACTTTGGTGGCATGGAGTGCAAGCAGAAAGAAGGAGAGTTGGTAAGCAACCAATCAAGAATTGGAACAGAATGGTGGTAAAGCTAAGAGGTAAGTTTTTGCCCAGTGATTATCAGCTTTCATTATTTAGACAAATGCAGAATCTTAGACAGAGATTAATGATAGTAAAGGAATACATAGAAGAATTTTACAAAGTGAGCATAAGAGCAGGACAAATTCAAGATACAGCAGAGAAGATTTCCAGGTACATAAATGATCTCAGAATGGAGATTCAAGATGAGATAAGTATATTTTCTCCTAAAAAAGTAGAAGAGGCTTATCAGATGGCCTTAAAATCTAAATAAAAACTCATAAGAAAAAAATCTGCTAAAGGAAGAGGTACTTTCCGAGGAAGGGAAAGTCAAGGTGGTAGAGGAAGGTCTACAACACCAAGAGATGGAGCTAGCAGCAGCTCACCTTAGTATGCACCCATATAAGGTCATACAAGTGTCGGAAGGAATCCTTACAGAGGAAGAGGAGGCAGAAACAGAGGAAGAGAAGTCAAATGTTACAGATGTAACAAATTAGGACATAGAGCCTATGAGTGTCTAGAGAATGTGGGGACAAACCAGATAAATGCAATTGTTGCTCGGACTGGAGAAGAAGTAGCAAATTTGCTTGAAACAGAGAAAGAAATTGTGCCAGAGAAAGGAGAATCTTTGGTGGTTAACAAGGTTTTGTTAAAACAAACAAAGGAAGTTGTTGAACCAACACAGAGAAAGACTTTGTTCAGAAGTGTGTGCAAATTTCAAGGGAAATGTTATCAATTGGTAATTGATAGTGGTAGTACAAATAATTTGGTCTCTACAAAGGTGATAGAGAAGTTGAAATTGAAGACAAGGGAACATCCAACACCCTACAAGGTGTCATGGCTTCAGAAGGGACATAAATTGATAGTAAAGGAACAATGTGAAATAGAATTGCAAATGGGCAGTTACAAAGATAAAATCATGTGTGATGTGATGCCTATGGATGTGTGTCACATATTACTGGGTAGACCTTGGTAGTATGACAGAGCAGCAGTACATGATGGAAAGAGAAACACTTACAAGTTTTTCAAAGATGGTATGAATCAAACATTGTTACCTATGGAAGAAGAAGATGCATCAAGTAAAAACTCTGATCCAAAGGCTTTATTGTTGAGTGGAAAAGAATACTTGCAACAGATTGAAGGTGAAGAGGTAAATTTTGCTTTAGTTTGCAAACCTAAGGTAGTATTTACTCCTACTAAAATTTCTAATTTTCCAATTTAAATTCAATAAATGTTGGAGAATTATTGTGATATTATTGTGGATGATTTTCCTGCTGAATTACCACCTATAAGAAGAATCATCCATCAGATATATTTGATTCCAGGATCAAATTTTCCAAACAAAGCATCTTACAGAATGACTCCTACAGAAAATGAAGAAATCAGAAAGCAAGTACAGGAATTGGTTGACAAAGGTTTGATCAGAGAAAGTTTGAGTCCTTGTGCAGTACCTACAGTATTAAGTCCGAAGAAAGATGGAGGTTGGAGAATGTGCACTGATTAAAGAGCAATTAACAAGATAACAATCAGGTATAGATTTCCTTTACCTAGAATTGAAGATTTGATGGATTGTTTGAGTGGAGCAAGATATTTTTCAAAACTAGATTTGAAAAGTGGGTATCATCAAATTAGGATAAGGGAAGGAGATGAATGGAAAACAGCCTTTAAAACAAATGAGGGATTGTATGAATGGATGGTAATGCCTTTTGGCTTATCAAATGCACCTAGCACATTTATGACGCTCATGAATGAAGTATTGAAGGAATTTATTGGTAAATTTGCAATAGTATATCTAGATGATATATTAATTTACAGCAAAATAAAAGAAGAACACCTGAGACATCTTAATTATGTCTTAAGGAAGTTACATCAATAGAAGTTATTGATAAACTTAAAGAAATGTTCATTCATGAAAGAAGAATTGGTATATCTAGGTTTTGTTGTTTCTACTGAAGGATTAAAAATGGATCCAGAGAAGATAAAGGCAATTGTGGAGTGGCCTTCACCTAAAAGTGTTTTTGAGGTAAGAAGTTTTCATGGTCTTGCTATTTTTTATAGAAAATTCATAAGGAATTTTAGTAAGATCAATGCACCTATCATTGAAACCATAAAGAAGGACAAACAACCATTCAAGTGGATTGTTGAAGCTGAAAGGAATTTTCAGTTCTTGAAGCAAAAGATAACTGAGAAACCCGTATTAATTTTGCCTAATTTTAATAAACCATTTCAAGTAAAATGTGATGCCAGTGGGGAAGCTATTGGAGCTGTATTAAGTCAAGAAGACAGACTTGTAGCATATTTCAGTGAGAAGCTGAATGAGACAAGGAGGAAGTATTCTTCTTATGACAAGGAATTTTATGCAAATGTACAGTCATTGAAGAAGTGGAGACATTATTTAATGTCTAAATAATTTGTGCTATATTCAGATAATCATGCTTTATAGTATATTATGCAACAGTCTAAACTGAATCAAAAACATGCAAAATGGGTTGAATATCTTCAAAGTTTTATTTTTGTATTGAAGCATATAAGTGGTCAAGCAAACAAGGTAGTTGATGCCTTGAGTAGGAAAAGCATTCTTGTTCAAGAAAGTCAAATTGAAGTGTTAAGGTTTGATTTTCTTAAAGAACTCTATAAGACAGATTCAGATTTCAAAGAAGCATTTGAAGCATGTTGTAATCCTATTTTGATAGACAGAAGTCAGTGGTTAGATTATTTCTTGCAAGAGGGTTTATTGTTCAAAATAAATCAGTTGTGTATACCAAATTGTTCTGTGAGAGAAAATTTAAACAGGAAGAAACATAGTGGTGGACTTGCTGGACATTTTGGTGTTGATAAGACTTATAAGCAACTAATTCATTTTTATTTTTGGCCATAGATGAGATCTGAAGTGGAAAAGTATGTGAAGAATTGTAAAATTTTTCAATATGCAAAAGGGAAAAGTCAAAATGCAGGTTTGTACATTCCATTACCTATTCCAGACAGGCCTTGGGATATGGTAAGTATGGATTTTGTTTTAGGATTTCCTAAGACACAGAGGAAGAATGATGCAATTTATGTTGTAGTTGACAGATTTTCAAAAATGGCACATTTTATTCCATGCCATAAAACCAGTGATGCTACTCATGTTTCCAATTTTTTTTTCAAAGAAATTGTCAGATTACATGGGTTACCTAAAAGTATTGTCTCTGATAGAGACACCATATTTGTTGGTTATTTTTGGAAGACAGTGTGGAAGAATCTTGGTACTAAACTAAGTTTTAGCTCAGCTTATCACCCTCAGACTGATGCGCAGACTGAAGTAGTGAACAGGAGTTTGGGTAATCTTTTGAGAATTCTTGCAAGAGAACATCCTAAACAATGGGATCATATTTTACCAAAGGCAGAGTATGCATATAATGATTCACCTAACAGAAGTACAGGACAAAGTCCATTCCATATAGTTTATGGAATGCACCCAAGAGGAGTATCTGAATTGAGGAACTTGGGAAAAGCAGAAATGAGAAGTGCTAAAGGAGAGGAGTTTGCTTCAGAAATTCGAACAATACATGAACAGGTAAAGCAACAGATATAATACAGTAGCATCAAATACAAGAACAGAGTAGATTTGAGAAAAACAGAAGCTAATTTTGAAGTTGGTGATTTGGTTTTAGCACACTTGAGGAAAGAAATATTTCCAAAAATGGAGTATAACAAGTTAAAATTAAAAAATATAGGACCATGCAAAGTATTGAGAAATTTTTCTGCAAATGCTTATGAAATTGAATTACCTTTTGATATTGGAATATCTCCAATATTCAATGTTGCTGATTTGTACATATATGAAGATGGTGGCACAAATGACAGACCAGAAGACAGAGAAAATATTGACTAGGTAAAACAGTTACCCACAGTAAAGGCATTTCAGCCAGAGAGGATCTTAGACAAGAAAGTGTTTAAAAAAACTAGGGGACAGGAGTATTTTCAATATTTGATCAAGTGGAGGGATCAGCCAATTGAAGATGCTACCTGGATGACAGAAACCATGCTGCAAAAATTGGGCAGTTCTGTGGGGGAGCTCATGGACAGGAGCCTATGAAGGTTTTTTTCCTCAAGAGTCTGATACAGGAGCATGAGGCTTAGAGACAAAAGGCTTCATTAGTATTCCAAAAATCCAAAAAAAAATTACAAGCAAAGGTGTTAGTACCTTTAACTGTCAAATTACAGTTTTACTAGATAAGGGTTGAACTAGTATCTAGGAAAGTTGAATTGTTTTAGTTAGATTTAGTATATTTAGCCTTCAGTTGATAGAATTAAGGAATATATTATGTAATTAGGATTTTTCTAAATTTGGAGAATTTGATCCTCAAGAGGAGGTCGATTGTTATGTAAAACCTATAAATTGTAACCTCTGAGAAGGAGGAATTCGGAATTTGGCCGTAGAAGAATTGATTGAGAGGTTTTGCCTTTGTTTTAATAAAATTGTAGAATTAAATCATCATCCCTTCGAATCCATTGGATTTATGTTTTTTGTGTAAAAATTGAGAGCAATTAGTTTCTGTGTGAATGAGAATTTGAATGTATATTAACTTCGATGTAAAGATTGAGAGGAAATCGAGAGAAATTATGTTTCTTGCTTGAGATTGGTTATTCAATAATCGATCCATGTTATCAGAGTTACGCAATATAAAATTAGGGGTTTAAGAGAAGTTGAAGTTTAAACTGTAAAACAGCAAAAAATCTGTGTCAACGCGATCAAAAAACGAAAATTTGAAGGACAAGCGGTTTTCGAAAAAACTGTCACTATTGTTACGCCGCTTTTGGGTTGCAAGCTGTTTTATTCAATTTGAACGCGATCAAATAAGACCGTGACACGTCACAGGTGCGAAACCACCGATTTCGCATGACTTTTGATTGTTAAAGTCCGGAGGCTATTTGAATGTGATAGTCGTCCCATTGTGATCGTCGGAGATCCGACGGTGTTCGTATTGGTAGCTACGTGGGGGTTAAATAAAAGGTATGGTCCCGATAATATGCAACAGAGCTTTATCAAAAGGTTTGAAATCCGAAACATTGATTCCAAAGGGTTTTAACGTTGTTTCCGAAGGTTTAAATATTGTTTCAAAAAGAGTTTTATTAAATATTTTAAATCCCGGAACCCACTTCCAAAAGGTTTTCATTGTTTAAAAGTAAAGTATTACATTTTTGAAATGTCTTTAAACATCGTTAAAGTGCATTATAATGTTTCCAAAGGTTTAACATTGTTTAAAGGGAAAAAGGGGATTTTGCTTCCAAATGTTATAAAAGTGAGTTAAAATGTTTTCAAAGGAAAAAAGGGACTTTAGCTTCCGTGGTGCATTTTTATTAAATTAATCAATAAATTTTGATAAATTTTGATGACCGAGAGTGGAAACAAAGACCAGGAACTAATTCCTCTTAAGTTAGAAAAAATTTTAACAAAATTTGAACAGCTCTCCTTAACGCCTGCACACACACTGCCATCACAAGTTGGGATCAAGAACAACCGACGAGATTCATTTGTTACAATACATTTATATCGTGACATCTTTTTTTGAGGGAGGCATACCCATACTCAGCACATAAGCTAACATCACTTGTACTATGATCAAAATACGTGTCCACGGATGAAAACTGGTGAACCCATGACTGGATGATTTTCGATATGATCATGGCCACCATACATTGTGATCTATGTATAACTCATGAATTCGCAACCCGAATGGATGAAACTAGATCTGGGGTCTTCTATATCATTCACATGACCAAACGAATGTACAAGTCTAACCACGTGAATCAATGAGCTGAGGTCGGACATGGTAGACACCATATGATTACTAGCCAATGATGTTAGTTATTAACAGATGCGAGAGAAGCCATTGATGATGTTAATGGCTCTTAGGGTACTACAATACAATACGTATGGTGTGAATAAATGAGTTGATGTCGAACACCACACAGAGTCTTTTGGTCGAAGGCCAATGATGTAAACATGTCGTCGAGAGAAAGGAAACTTTTCGTTGATGTTTTTAAGTGGCAAGGTACTAAAGAATTCTTTCTAAGTCAACTTCTTGGATAATATGTTGATGTCGATGGGAAGCAACTCGTCACAAGAGGGCCTTGATGTATCCCCCATCAACAAAACGAAATGGGTATCATGATTCAGACAAAATGATGTTGATACGAAACTGGATCAAGAAAGGAAAACATGGAATGAATGCTTAAGAGTATATTAATGGATATAAACTGAATGGCTTCTCTTGAACACACCGATGACACTGAATGCAATTGGTAGCATTGACCCAAAACCGAAATGGAGGCTCTGAAAAGTTATGATGAACCGAAACACTAGCATATTACCCAACCCAACAACCACATAGCTGAAGTGGAAGAGTGTCGTGTTCAAGAGCGACTCGTTGCCATTAGAAAATGGAGTACCCTATTTTCCCAATTTCCCCAACCATATTGGTCAGTACCTCTTTATTTTTTAACAAGCTTGAGGAGGATGAAATATGCTTGATATGTAAGTTCACCCTTCGGATGAATCCCTCCAAGTATATTTAACGAACCCTGAGAAGGAGTGGTTCAGCCTTATCATATTCAACAAGTTCATTGTTGTTTGATGTTTTAACAAGTCCAGTGAAGGTAAAAATCAACATCTTTTTCATTTTAGAGAGTTAGAAAAATAAAACTCCAAATGTTCCTTTTCATAGATAGTCCCTTGAATCTGGAAAGGTAGAAAACAATACCCAAGTGAACCTCTTAGCCATGTGTTGATGAGGTAAATCCCCTCTGCGAACATAGGCGATCCCACTAGCCCTAGAGTGGGTGTAGCAACAAACAAAACACGCTACGATATCGATTCCTAGTTACAAAATACAAATATATGATGGATAGCCTACCTCAAGTCCTACGCTGTTGTTGTCAAAGAAGAAGTGTTGCTTCCCGTTCCTCGCTTGACAGATCACAATCATTTTTCTCACCGCATCCAGACACCTGTACATATGCATAGAAAAGCGACGAAATACAACATAATAATTCAAGCATGTAACTATCAATCAATCAGAAAAGATTGAATCAAGTTGCATTACATAAATATGAAATACAACGATGGAACCAATAACATAGTCGAGCATATATTAAAATATGAAAGAAAGATTACAACTGAGTTCCGACGTCGCGTTCTTCCTTCGCCAGGACTTCCAGCGGAGCATGTCTCACAAAGCTTGTCGGGAATTTAGACAAGGCTCTCTTTCTTATAAGGTTCTCCTTGACTCTGCTCTCAATAGTCTCTGAGCTATAGTTTTCTTCCCAAATGTTCAGCTTCTTGGCTATATGTTTAGCTATTGTTTTCAGCTAGCTGATTTAAAGAGAGAAGGCTTGTTTATATAGAGGGAGAAGAATAATTTAGGATCCCTATAATCGTGGGGGGGAGTCCTATCCTCTTAGAATGTTCCATCAACCATTTCCTAAAGGTAGATATCCGTGGATTATCGAGTTTAACCACTTGCAATGAGTCATTCCCGAGGTAGTTAAAGGAAAATTCTGCCTCCAATTTGTTAAAAAACATTCCAAAACAGGTTGGCACAGGTACAACATGGGGACAGAGCGCCAGCTGGCACGACCTCTAGTGTATATTTTCCCCATTGGCACGAGGGATGAACTGGCTACCTGCGCCAATGCCAAAACATGGATTTTTGGGTGCTTTCTGAGGAAATGTTCAACAGGAGAAATCATGTCCTTATGTAGAAGGATGCAAAGAAGGTATTTGCAGAGTTTGACACTACTCACAGGTCACGGGAAGGATCCTCCAATATGCGAGGCGAGGTATTGCAGGGTCAGTGACAAATTGCCGTGTAACAGATGCCCCGTAAAGCATGAGGTTCGAGAGAGAGGGAGGGGTGAAATGCTTTATGAGAACATGTTAGACCAAAACACTGTTGTTGAAAAACCTACAAGTACGAATACAAATGATACATCTGATATATGACATGTGGCATGGGCGTAGCCATCCATAAGAGAGTAGATAAACAATGAGATTCGAGGTATGGACATAGCCATCCAACAGTAGGGATCAAAAAATAGACTCAGGTATGGTCGCAGCCATCATTTCAAAAGATTCATAATAAGTCATAGTAATCCACAAAGAAGCCTCAGCCTAGATTGCATCAGACAAAACCCAGGGTCTTGCACTCCATCTTGACCCGAACATAGTACAAATTCAAGCATGCGAATGTGTGAGCTGAAGTCGAACATGCAAGAACATCGAATAATTACCAACCAATGATGAAATTTGTTAACAGACGTGAGAGAAACCACCAATAATGACAATGGCTCTCAAGGTACAAAAGGTACAATCCACGACATGTGAACAGTGATCTGACGTTGAACACCCGCAGAGTCAATCGATTGAAGGCCAATGATGTGGACCTTTCGTCGAGTGCGAAGAACCTGCCATTGAGGTATGCAGGATCCAAGGTACCTGAAGGGAGTCTCTAGACCAACTTCCTGGATAATAAGCTGAAGTCGACAGGAAGGGACCTTGATCGAAGGTGGGCCATAATGTTTCCCACATCAGCAAGAATATGATGTTTGTGAATCAAGACCAACAGAGAATCAGAGGGAGGTTGAAAACTTCAGAGGAAAAACTTCTCTTGAACATATTGGTGGCACGACACTGGATTTGGAATTATTTGACATCAAGGGATCTGAGGTCATGGTGACGTGGCAAAGAGCAGATGAGAGGTCAAAAGAGATTACCCAAACCCATGGAGGCAAGTAGAAAACAAGATGAGATGTCCCCAACCCAACACGAATGCAGGCAAGTGCCATGTTCAAGAGCGACATACTACCAACACGATTATGATCTTGGTTCCATTTTTCCCCACCATTTATGGTGAGTACCCCAATTATTTTTGAAAACAAGCTTGAAGGGAATATCATATGCTTGCGATGTAAGTTTGTCCTTCGGACAAATCCAACCTAGTACATTTTACGAGCCCTAGGAAGGAGGAACTTGAGTAACGTCATTGCAACGGAGTCTGATGTCATCAGTTTTTAACGTGTCTAACAAAGGAAGAAATCGACATCTTTTCATGTTTAGAGAGTTTGAAAAGACAGCAGAAAAGAAAACTCCAGCAGTCCCTTTTCGTAGGTAGTCCCACAAATCTGAAAAGGTAGAAAACTATGTCTGGGAGAACCTCCTAGTTGTGATAGGCTTGGGTATTCCTTTTTCGTAAATAATCTATCCCAACCCGAAAAAGGGGTAAACGTATACTGGGTAGATATCGTTTCGCAGCCAATTTAACGAGCTCAAAACGACAAGAGACTTGACAATCTTTTTAGTTTTAGAGAGTCAGAAAAGAGTTGAAAGGTGACTCCAGTAGTGACCTTTTCATGTTTTTACCGAGTCCGGAAGAGTATAAAATACAACTTGTCTCTTTGTCAAAACACATGAAAGACCTGTCGATGCACAAAAAGACGTGTGTAAAACATATTCCACAAAAATAATGTGAAAATATATCGACAAATATCTTTTAAAACCTATTTTAGGACTTTGAAAAGCTATAAAAGACCAACAACGGTAAAAAATATTTACTTTTCACTTTTACCTCTTTGCGGAGCAATAGTGACCCATTTCCGCTTCGATCTTCAGGCGACGAGTGTGATCAATCCAGTGGAACAAATCGAATTCCGTCCGGTTTAGGTAAGAGCCGACCTCTTTTTCCATCTTTTAAGTTACATTTTACTGCATTTTATTGTTATTTGAGGTCCCTTAGGGGAGGATTGTTAAAATTTAGGGTTCCGCGGTTGGTGCGGGTTTCAGGCATGGACCCCGCACCAATCCGCCCTGTTTTACACAGGGGTCATGCCAGCTGGCGCGACTGTTAACCAAACAGTCGCGCCAATGGTGCCACTCAAAAATCCGCATCAAATTTCAAAAAATGCAACCAATGGAATGTAAATTTGAGTACCCAAGGAAGCTTACAATGTTCCCATGATTGATTGATGCAGGTATCAAGCGAAAAATATGGTTATTGAATGGAAGGAGAGAGAAAATAGCGAAGAAGATGAACAAGCAACAGAAAATGAGAAATACATAAATGCCCTCAGGAACTATGGGCTCAAAAATTTCTTTCTGACGCCATGTCTCTAGGCTCAACCCAAATTGCTACAGTATCTCATCAGTATTTGGGATGAGGATCAGGATAAATTCATACTTCAGGACCAAGAGCTTGAGCTCGAAGTATCAGATGTATATTTCATCACGGATTGTCACGCAGGGGTGCAGTCCCTGTTCTGACTGGTACCAGGCCTTCTGGAGAAAGCATGATAATGGTCATGAACAGGGTGTGCCCAGGGACACGGAAAGGAACAGGGAGCGATAAAGTGGACATCCAGACCGCCCTTGATCTATCACTGAGAGTAGTGCTACACACCATTACGCTGGCTGCAAGGTCGCAAGCACTGCACGAGGCCACGAAGACGCAGTTACTTCTTGCCTCAGAGTGTATGAGCCTGACCATATTCAACTAGGTCGAGGCCATGACCATGAAAATTAAACGGCAGCTCACCAAATGCAAGAATTCCAAAATAAAGCATTTTGGATATGGGTCAATTATGGTATCATTCTTCCTGGAACGATTACCTATATTTCAGCGCCAAGAGACCATAGTCCCGGAGCCACCACTGAGAGAGCCATAGATGGCTCGATGGGCGGCACTGATGCCTAGGGTAGGGGGTGGCCAACAGTTGTCCTGGAGGCCAGAGTTCTTTGATTGGATCTGACGACAGCTGATCATTGTGGAGGATTGGCCCTACACCGGCACAGACTTCACCAGAGATCCAGACCTTCCACCCAGGAGGGAGAGGACTGGGACGAAGAACTTGGTAAGACTCATTTTGTATTTTCATGAGTTTATATATATTTTTAGCATATATGCATGTTCTGACAGTTAATCTTATATGAATGCAGATGTTGGCCCAAAACTTCCTATAGACATGTCTCCAATAGTGAGGTGGACTCCTCGTGACTTTGATCCTTCGACCGAGGGAATTGACGAGGAGCTGGTGCAGAACTTGGAGGGAATTGCCCATGGGGTCCTAGATTATGCCCGTTTGGATGATGTACCCCGAGCCTATTAGAGGCATACTGTGGGAGTGCCCAGCCATATCCACCGCTTGCTGAGGGCGGCTGGTACGGGCGGTGACATGCTATCATGAGCACCACGCCAACTAGGCACCTAGGCTCTATTTCCGCATATTTGGAGATACATTTTGTCTCATGATGTAACTGTAACAAACATATATTATTTTTTGTGGGTTTTATGATGCACACGGTTGTAAACACACGACATATATATATACATCTATTTTCTTGCACGAATCTTTGTACATGTTGTTTGGTCAATTTAGTGTGTCCTAAATTGCTACATTAATTTGTCAATCCGGGATTTGTAAGCTGACGAAGTGTGGCGCACTATATGTGCAAGATAACCTATCTCTTACTTTTTTGTCGTTTTTGGTTTTTTTTCTTTTTATCTTAGTTGGTTTCCTAATAGAAATTCTAAAAGGCAAGTATGGTTATGATTGTTCAAGGAAATGATGTCCTTTATAATGATTTACCAAACTTCAAACTTAAAAAGGATTTTGAAACATACGATGAGAAAATTAGTTCCTAAAAGGAAATGAAAATGTGCTACTATTCTAGTTAAACAAACAGTGAACTATTGATCATGAAAACCATTACCCTTGTTGCTGTCTAAACACAAAAGAAATTGTACTCAAAGAAAAGATTGCAAGTAAAGTAAAACTAAAATCAAATTACATCAACTCATATTCTGACCCCTCACCATTAGTCTCGCTATGGCTTTCGGAGGTAATCATAAACAACTTGAGCAATCTGATATCTAATTTGCGGAAAAATAAACTAATATCAAATTACACACTCATACTTCAATCCCTCACCATTAGTCTCGCTATGGCTTTCGGAGGTAACTGATAATGACATGAGCAATTTAATATCTATCTTGCAGAAAAGTAAACTAATATCAAACTACACACTCATACTTCAATCCCTCACCATTAGTCTCGCTATGGCTTTCGGAGGTAACTGAAAATGACATGAACAGTTTAATATCTAACTTGCAGAAAAGTAAACTAATATTAAACTACACACTCATACTTCAATCCCTCACCATTAGTCTCGCTATGGCTTTCGGAGGTAACTGAAAATGACATGAACAGTTTAATATCTAATCTAACTACTGAAGCAAATGTGCAAGACTGAAATAAACAAAACAGTGTTGGAATTAAACAAAAACTAAGAAAAGTAAATTAGCAGAAGGAAAATATTGATTCCATGTCATTAGTCATTATAAAAAGATGTGCAAATGCCCGGGCTGTCTATTGTAATCTGAAACAAGAACACTGATCAGTTAACCACAACATAAAAAATAAAAGATTATGGACAGAAGTAAAATATAAAACATGAAAGATTATGGACAAAGATGAAATGTAAATACCATGAAAGATGTAATCTATATACATGTGAATGACTATGGCACAATGAACATAAAGAAATGAAGCATGAAACTATACAGTAATACACAAAACCTCAGCGTGTGCAGGGGCCCTCTGCACAAACCTCGGGCAACAGCTTTCAAATACAAATTACGCTTTTGAACAGAGTCTTCTCATATATTAAAATGCGGTCATAATAGAGAAATAACAGCACAATGACGATGCAATTACATTACAGAGCTAACTATTATGCGTATGAGAATGCATTATTTATAACAGAGGGAGATATAACTAATTTCCTACAGTCTGCGCTGATAGAAGACACGTGAACCATCACGTCCAGAGATCTAGCATTATGGCCGTCGTGAGGATTAAATCTATGGAGAGTGGATGTTGGATTTGGCTTATGGAGCCGTTTACAGGTGTTGATATGTCTCCCGTGATTTAGAAATGGCCACGCAAATCTTCACGTGATGAGAAACAGAGTTCTATCACCGTGGGACTCTTCGGTTGACCACCACTTGGCCACCTTTGACCACAGCCTTCTTAGGTGAATTCGACTGAGCCAATAGGACACGATCCATGTCCATGTCATTTCTAACTTGCCCATGTGGCTCGATTTGCCTGAAGATACCTGCAACATAAACTTTAACAAAATGTCTGCGGAAAGTTGCAGCAGCTGCGGAAAGTGACAAGATTCCGCAGCTAAATGAGCAAAAATATAAATCAAATAGCAGACACAAAACATAGTTAAAAACCATTTTAGATGCTCTTTTACAATTAATATGCAATGAGATTGATGACTTAGAAGGTCCAGGTGAATGAAAAAAAGGTCTAGAAAGGTGTATAAGAAAGATGCAGATTTGAGACTCAACATACCCCCACTATGAAGGTGTTGCATGTCCTCATGCAACCAAAATTTGGATAATCCTTCTTCAATTCATATGCCTTGACACTTCAGCCAGTACATCCAGTCCTCTCCTCCTCTTCCTTGGTGCTGCTAACATCCTGGGCTTCTTCATCAAGCATCTAAATTTGATATTAACCAATGCTCTACTTAACTTCTGGCATTTCTTCTTCAATTTCCTGTTCTTTTTCTGCCATAGTCCCAGATGTAGCATGGTATTGTCATGAATGATCTTGTCCAATTTGCTTTGTTCCTTTAATGCCTCATTTTCATTTTTAATGTGTCTATTTAAAACCTCCAACTCAAAGACTTCTTGTTTCAATGATTGGACTAGATCTTCTTTTGTTGTGTGAGGCTGAGTGGATGAAGTGCTGGGACCCGTGGCTGCTCTTTCTAAAGATTCTATATAATCATATACTTCTTGCTGCTTTGGGTCTATCTCAGGTGTCGTTTTTATTGGGCTGTCCCCAAAATTCCGTGGAGGAGAATTGACTTCAAAATCTGGCTGAAAAGGGCTCATGTCAACGTCTTGAGGATTAATTTCAACATTTGACTTAGAATGAGATGGACTAAGTTCAATGTCTAACTAAGAATGAGATGGACTATGGCCAGCTGGAGTTTTTTCAGATGTTTCTTCTCCCAAATCAATAAAATGAGGTCCTTTCATTTGTGTTTTCATCAACTTCCCTTTAAGTCTGGAACTTCTTCTTACACGCTGTGGACTACTGTCTTTTCCTTTTTGTTTTTCTTTTCCCCTTTTTTTAGCCATAGATGACTGTTCCTGAAGGTGAACTAGTCTCTCAGATAACACTTGATGATCTTCTTCTGAAGAAGGGGTTTGATGCATAGCCTCAATGCTTTTTCTCTCTTCAATCTTTTCCTTCTTTCTTTTTGACAGTCTCTCTTCTCTACTAGTTCTTTCAACTGTAGTAGTAGGAGTGTTTTGAGTTTCATCATTTGTTTTTTTTCTTCTACTCCTTCTTGATGTACTGCCTTTAGGAATTTCTTGGGGTTCTTCAAAGAAATTTCTAATCAAAAATTGTTCCCATGTATCCTTTTTCTCTTTTAATTGTTTTTCAATCAGAATTTTCACAAGACCATGGTGATACAAATGTGGTTCCACATCCCCTAGATGCTTCTGGACGGTCACAGACATTTTCTTCAAACTATTTAATAAAAAGTATGGCAAATTGAGGGTCTGGTTGTCTAGAAAATTCATCAGCAATCAGGTATGATACATATACATGGATCCAAAACGGCCCTCACAAGTGATAAATTTTTGAATGACCAACAGTAAAGTGGCCCACTCTTCTTTCAAAGCATGAACAGGAATTCCCTTTTTAAAAATAGTTACATCCATACCTGGGTTACGTAGGATCACTCTCCAGGCTTCATCACTAATGCTTTTGTTCTTGAACCAACGCTCACCTTCTTGAGGGAGTTCTATAGCAGATGCTATGGATGCCTCATTCACCGTAAATTTGAGGTCCCCAATCTCTACTTCCAGACCATTGAAAGACCTTGCAAAAGCTTTTGTCACCTCTTTAAGGTAGTCTCTAAACTTTTGGATGAACCGAAGCCACTTTGCCTTTTTCAATATATCTCTGACTTGCGAGTATCCTTCCATAAATTTAGGTCCTTCTGGTTCTGTTCTCAACAACTGACCCATCCTTCTTTCTGCTCTTTAAAACTTGTCTGCGTGAGGAGGGTTCAACGGAGGTAAGACAGCTGAATGAGCGGAAATGAGCATGATTTATGGAGAAGACCAGTGACTGTAGGCAGATATCAAAGAATGGGTATACGGAATGTAGCGTAATAGAGAACAAAATGGGAGTGAAGCGGAACAGAGAAGGGTTACGTGAGCACGGTGGAAATGCGGTTGTGAGATCAATAGAATAGTAGGAGGAGTATAACGCATCCGGCAGTATTTAAAATTGGGTGGCTGCAGAGTAAATGTAAGCACGTTTATAAAACGGCTACGGATTTTATGCGGCTGAAAGAAGCCGTAGTCAAATCAACCACGTTTCATCATCACAGGTGGAGCATCGGAGTATGAGTGAAGATCGGAGGCTTGATTATGGGACCGTTTGAAAATGAATGCAAGGATTATGGGCGGATCATATAGAGATCTTGGAATGGTTACAGAGTTTGTCAACACAATCATTGCATATAATGGAGCTATGGTTTATAACTATGTAAAAATGTGCTTAAATGCCATTTGAAATAAATTTTTACTCATACCTTGGAATTCTTGCCATTTTTCATTGGTCCTCAATTAGTTGCTCCTCATTGATATCTTGAATGTCCCATGTCTTCATAATATGACTTCATACCTGCATTTGATTTCATGATTATTGAACTAACATCTGGTTGTACATTTTTTTATTTTTATTTTTTGAAAAACAGAGTGGTAGCTGCAGAATCTGCTTCCGGCTGCGAAAACTGGTGTCAGCTGCGGAAACTGACACAGCTATTATTTGGGTGAATGGAAATAGATGGATGATAACTGACTGAATGAAAATGGTCATGAAAGAAAATTTTATTGGTGAAATGAAATGAAACAGATGAAATGAAGTGAAATGGAATGAAGTGGAGGGAAATGAAGTGGAATGGAATGGAGTGGGTGGTCACAAAACTTGTGAAATGAAAAAGAGATTTTTTTGGAAAATATAGGGTGTCAGGTGTCCCTGATTTTCACCCTACATTTTCTGTATAAGACTGCCAATCAATGATTGGTTTTCAGGCTTATACAATTTTTTTTTTTTTTTTTGAACAGAAAAGAACAAAGGCTAGGCTGGTGGAGAAGAAGAATTCTTCTGTACCAGCCTGATTGCATAATTTTCTTGAAACATTTTGACAAATTCCTCTTTTGAGAGTGGCTTATGATAGACTTTTAATCTGTGGCCATTCACAATAAGAGGAGTTTGAAATTCATCAATGGTCTTGATTCTTACCGCTCCATTGCTAAAGATCATGTCAATCTCATATGGCCCAAGCCAATGAGTTTGAAATTTTCCTTTAAAATCTTTAAACTTGGAATCAAATAACAATGCCCAATCTCCTTCTTGAAACTTCTTCTCTTTGATGTATTTGTCATGCCATTTAGCTCTCTGATATTGAACTAGATCAGTTCTTAGAATTGCCTCTTGTCTTATCTCATCTAGCTCATTCAATTGCTCCATTCTATGCTTTTGAGCTTCTGATAAATCCATCCCCAACTAAACTGCTATCTTGAAGGTCTTGACTTGGAACTCAATGGGGAGCAGGACTTCTTTCCCATAAACAATTTCATAGGGAGAATGTCCTGTTGTATTTCTCCATGTAGTTCTGTAGGCCCACAAGGCTTCAGAAAGCCTTTCCACCCAATATCTTCTATGTAGATGAACAGTTTTGGTGATGATACTTTCGAGAACTTTGTTTGTAGACTCCACTTGACCATTTGCTTGCGGATGGTAAGGAGTAGATATTCTATGCTTGATTTTGTATTCTTCCATCAGCTTCTCCACCAGGTTGGATGTGAATTGGCTTCCCTGATCTATCACAATTTCTCTTGGAACACCAAAGCGAGTAAAAATATCCTCATAAAGAAAATTAACAACTAAATTTTCAGTAGCAGACACTAATGCTTTGGCTTCCACCCATTTAGTAACATAATCAATACAAACCAATATATACTTCTTTTGCTTAGATGGTGGATTAATAGGTCCAATGAAATCTAAAGCCCATTTTTCAAAGGGTTCAATGAGTACCTGTGTTTGCAATGGCATTTCATTTGAAAGGGTAGGTTTCCTTACTCTTTGGCAGCTGTCACACCTTTTGACATATTGTTTTGCATCTTTGAAGAGGGAAGGCCAATAATATCCTAAAGAGAGGATTTTATAGGCTGTCCTTTTGTCAGCAAAGTGTCCACCGCATGGTTCATCATGACATGCCTTAAGGATATCAGGCATTTCATCTTCCCTGACACATCTTCTGATCACAAGATCTGGCCCTGTTTTAAACAATTCGTTAGAAATCCATGAATATTTTGAACTCTCCTGAATAATCTTTCTTTTTTCACTTGGAAATAAATGTGGAGGCAGTTTCCCTGTAACCAAATAGTTAGCAATATATGCATACCAAGGAGTCTTAATAGTTACTGCAAACAAGTATTCATCAGGAAACTTATCCTCTACAGGAGAATCTTCTTTAAAATTCTGAATCCTAGACAAGAAATCAGCTACTGTATTTTGTTTTCCTGGTCTATCCAACACAGTAATATTGAATTCCTGCAAAAGTAGGAGCCATATTGTCACTCTGCCATTAGTAACAGGTTTTTTCATTAGATATCTAATTGCAGAATGATCAGTATGAATAAAAGTTTCATAGCCTGTTATATAATGTCTAAATTTATTGATTGCATGAACAACAGCTAAAAAATCTTTTTCAGTCACAGTATAGTTTAACTCAGTGGGAGTCAAATTTTTACTAGTATAGTAAATGGCATAAGGGACTAAATCCTTTTGACCCAACACAGCTCCCAGAGCTGTATCTGAAGCATCTGTAGAAATATGGAAAGGGAGTTTCCAATTTGGTCCTCTCAAGATAGGTGCTTCGGATATTCTTGTTTTCAAAGTTTCAAAGGCTGATTGACAATCAGGATCCCATTTGAATTCACAATCTTTTGTAAGCAGTTTGAAGAGTGGAGATGCTATTTTGGTGAAGTTTTCTATAAATCTTCTATAGTATCCAGTAAATCCTAGAAAACTTCTAACATCTCTTTGACAATTTGGAATAGGCAGCTTGGAGATGACTTCAACTTTTGATCTATCAACCTTAATCCCATCTCCTGAAATATGATGCCCCAAAACAATACCTTCAGTAAACATCATAAAGCATTTTTCATGGCTTAATGAAGGGTTTGTTTCTTTATATCTTATAAGGAATTTTTCCAAATTTTCTAATGCCTCTTCAAATGAATTACCATAAACTGTAAAATCATCCATATAAACCTCTACACAATCATGGATTAGATCAGAAAAAATTCCTAGTACTGCTCTTTGGAATGTTGCAGGTGCATTACATAACCCAAAAGGAAGTACTCGATAGGCAAAAATTCCCCATGGACAAGTAAATGTGGTCTTATCTTGATCTTCAGGTGCTACCTGAATTTGATTATAGCCACTAAAACCATCCAAAAATGAAAAGTACTTTTTACCTGCTAATGTATCTAATACCTGATCGATAAAGGCAAAGGAAAGTGATCCTTCAAAGTTTCTTTGTTCAATTCCCTGTAATCAATGCATACCCTCCATTTACCATTCTTTTTAGGTACTATAACCAAAGGAGAAACCCATCGGCTATCTGAAATTGGATAAATGAAGTTTACATTGAGTAATTTTTTGAGCTCTTCTTTCACTATCTCCCTAAGATTTGGATTCATCCTTCTTTGAGGTTGTCTGATTGGTCTACTGTTTTCCTCAATATAGATATGATGAATGCAGGTCTTAGGATCAATACCTTTCATGTCAGTATACTCCCATGCAAATGCAGTAGAATGTTTTTGCAAGATTTTGGTTAGTTCTTCTTGTTGTGACTTTTCCAAATGATTGTTGGTATTCAATGTTTTTCCTGGAAAAATCTCAATGGTAGAACTACCAAACTCTTCCATAGAGTAAAGAGACATTTGTCTTGATGATAAATACTCTATGTCAGATTCCAACTGAAATTGTGTGGGGTCATATTCTGAAGATGTCTCAAAATTTTCTAATGTGTTCAGAATTTGACTATCCTCACTAATTTCAGAAATGGTAAAGACAGGTTGTATAATATCCTCATCATCAACCCATTCATTGTCTCCTACTTCTGTGATTGCTTTTGCTGGAGGATACAAATTGAATTTATTTGTCGAATTACCATTAGAAATGTACATATCCCTAGATCTACAACTAATGAAAGCATCAGCTGTGGCTAGCCAAGGTCTTCTTAAGATAAGTGGGTGCCCTCCTAGATTACTCTTGGGAGTAAAAATCATAAAATCTACTGGATATTCCCAAGAATCTAAGGAGACTGAAATATCTTCTAATACACCATCTGGTTTAATAATTGATCGATCTGCAAGTTGCAGTAAAGTAGGTGTAAAAGAAGGTTAGGAAGTTTTAGCTGGTCCATAGTCTGTCTACTCATAATGTTGATAGCAGCCCCTAAGTCAATCAATGTGTTTGGAATTTATATCCCATTTATATGTGTCTTGACAATTGGACTTCCTGGATCTACATACTTCTGCATGGTAATTTTTCCCATCATGATATCTGCAATTTTTCCTACCAGGTGAATTCTTCTTGTGTCTTTTAGTTTCCTCCCTGGTCTTTTGAGACTCAACTCCTTTATTGTTTTTGCTAGAATAGGAATCTCTCGAATGGCTTGTAGCAAAGGAATCTTGATACAAACATTCTTTAATTCATCTAGAAAATCATAGTTAGGCAACAAGATTTGTTTTTCCACCCCTTTATCAATTTGTAATCTTTCAGGAAAAGGAGGTGTGGATGAAGATGCAGGTTGCTCAACTATAGGAGTTGTGGGTGTTAACTTTTCTTTCTCTTTTTGAACGTTTGAGTTTTGAAGAGATGCTTCCTCAAAACTTTTATTGGCTTTAAGAGAATCCTCCTCAAAGGTATCTTGCTCTTGGACATCTATAGAAGGTTTTTCTAAAACTCTACCAGACTTGAGTTGTACATCATTGAGAGGAACAATCATATAGGTAGGAAATTGTTGTCCTTCTATCATGTAAGTATTCTGAGGATTTTTATTGTTAGGATTTGGCAATGGCTGAGCTGGAAGTTGATTTGTCTTTTGTTGGTATGGGAGCATGAGTTGAGGATTTAGATTTTGTTGAGAAGGTTGTTGTTGTGGAAATGGCAATGAAAGTTGTGGATTTGGGTTTGGAAGTTGTGGAGCTTGTTGATTTTGAAAAGATGGAGGATATTGAGAAAATTGAGAAAATCTCCCATAAGGATTTTGCATCCCTTGTACCCATGGTTGATATAGATTTTGATGTTCGGGCCAAGGTTGTTGCCAAGGATTCCAATTTGGTGGGGTTTGAAGATTCATAGGATTGTTAAACCCTTGAGTTTGTTGTCCCTGCCAAGGTCTTCTTGCAACAAAACAGAGAGATTCTACTGAATTTGGGTCTTCTTGAAAGACAGCTTTGAGTCCAGGAATTGAAGGACAATCCTTGGTCTCATGATTCTATGAGAAAATCATACATGTTTCTACAACTTTTGCATCCAAGGGACATTCCCTTAAAGCATGTTTCTTCCTACATTTCGGACAAAAGATAGCTAGAACATCTGTTTCTGCTTTCTGCTTGTTTTGGATCTTAAGGGTGTCTAGTTGTTCACTAAGGCTCCCTAGGATATCATTTTTGAATTCATCAAGCATATTGCCAATCTCTGCCCTACTTACTAATCAAGTTGCAGATTTGTTAGCCCTGATAAGAGAAGGATCCCTAGGCCCTTTTCCTGTTTTAGATTTTCCTCTTGAGAGATGGACACATAGTTCTGTTATGTCACGAAGTGGAAGTTGAGAAATGTCTCCTTTCCCCATCATGTTTAAAATATCTATCCATTCATCTCTAATGGATTTTAATATGAGGGCTTTCAAAGTTTCTTCATCTAAATTGCTCATATTTTCTCTTTTTAAGTTGTATTGAAATCTTTCAAGTAAATCTTCCAAATTTTCATCTTCTTTTTGCACCATTTTGAATACCTCATCCTTGTGATTGGTGGGCATACAATAATCCAAGTATCTATCCAAAAATGTTTGTTTCATATCTTTCCAAGTCCTAATAGATTGGGTGGCTAATCCCATGAACCATTTCAAAGCGGCTCCCTTCAATGTTGAAGGAAACAGATTGAGTTTTTGAGAGTCTTCCATATAGTCATAGGTTCGGCACACGACTTCAAACTCAAACAGAAATGTTTCAAGATCCTCACTTCGCAATCCATAAAAGTTGGGGAGGATAGATGGTGAGATGTTTTTCATCGTTATATGAGTTTCCTCATCAACTATAGGGAATCCAAACAAGTTGTCTCCTTCCCTATTTCTTCCATTATTACATTCACCATTGTTGTCTCCATTGTTTCCTCCTCCTCTACATCTACCTCTACCTCCAAATCCATCTATTATTTCCTCTGCCATGATAGTTTCTTTAGAGTCCTCAAAGTCCTCTGGTTCTTCTATCAAAGGAGGATGAGAGGGAGTCTTTTCCTTTTCTTCTTCAGGTGATTTTACTTCTTTGATTACGATATACTCTCCTGTAGAAGTAAAGAAAGGATACTTTTCTAAATGAGATTTAGTAGGTGGTATAGGAGAATCCTCTAATTCAGCTGCTCCTTGAATTTCACGAATCTTAAGGCTAGGGGTAGATGGTGGTGAATCTTGTCTATGCCTTGAATAAGATGGAGTTGTGAAAATCGAACTCTTGGCTTTAGCTATAAACCTTCCCCTAGAATCTCTTGCTCTATGCATGTCATTTTTATTATTTTTTAAGTTGGGCTAATAATTCTCTTTCTGATCTTCCAGGTCACACTAGGTGTAAGAAGAGAGCATACTTAAAAAATTATCGAACCAATAACTCTCTTTTCTGATCCTCCAGATCACACTAGGTGCAAGAGGAGAGCATACTTCAAGAAGTTATCAAGTTTTCCCTTTTTTTTTTCTTTTTTTTTTAAAGAAATTGGCTACCTAGTTACACTTCCCCGACAACGGCGCTAAAATTTTTGGTCAATTTAGTGTGTCCTAAATTGCTACATTAATTTATCAATCTGCGATTCGTAAGCTGACGAAGTGTGGCGCACTATATGTGCAAGATAACCTATCTCTTACTTTTTTGTCGTTTTTGGTTTTTTTTCTTTTTATCTTAGTTGGTTTCCTAATGGAAATTCTAAAAGGCAAGTATGGTTATGATTGTTCAAGGCAATTATGTCCTTTATAATGATTTACCAAACTTCAAACTTAAAAATGATTTTGAAACATACGATGAGAAAATTAGTTCCTAAAAGGAAATGAAAATGTGCTACTATTCTAGTTAAACAAACAGTGAACTATTGATCATGAAAACCATTACCCTTGCTGCTGTCTAAACACAAAAGAAACTGTACTCAAAGAAAAGATTGCAAGTAAAGTAAAACTAAAATCAAATTACATCAACTCATATTCTGACCCCTCACCATTAGTCTCGCTATGGCTTTCGGAGGTAATCATAAACAACTTGAGCAATCTGATATCTAATTTGAAAAAAAAATAAACTAATATCAAATTACACACTCATACTTCAATCCCTCACCATTAGTCTCACTATGGCTTTCGGAGGTAACTGATAATGACATGAGAAATTTAATATCTATCTTGCAGAAAAGTAAACTAATATCAAACTATACACTCATACTTCAATCCCTCACCATTAGTCTCGCTATGGCTTTCGGAGGTAACTGAAAATGACATGAAAAATTTAATATCTAACTTGCAGAAAAGTAAACTAATATCAAACTACACACTCATACTTCAATCCCTCACCATTAGTCTCGCTATGGCTTTCGAAGGTAACTGAAAATGACATGAACAGTTTAATATCTAATCTAACTATTGAAGCAAATGTGCAAGACTGAAATAAACAAAACAGTGCTGGAATTAAACAAAAACTAAGAAAAGTAAATTAGCGGAAGGACAATATTGATTCCATGTCATTAGTCATTATAAAAAGATGTGCAAATGCCCGGGCTGTCTATTGTAATCTGAAACAAGAACATTGATCAGTTAACCACAACATAAAACATAAAAGATTATGGACAGAAGTAAAATATAAAACATGCAAGATTATGGACAAAGATGAAATGTAAATACCATGAAAGATGTAATATATATACACGTGAATGACTATGGCACAATGAACATAAATAAATGAAGCATGAAACTATACAGTAATACACAAAACCTCAGCGTGTGCAGGGGCCCTCTGCACAAACCTCGGGCAACAGCTTTCAAATACGAATTACGCTTTTGAACAAAGTCTTCTCATATATTAAAATGCAGTCATAACAGAGAAATAACAGCACAATGACGATGCAATTACATTACAGAGCTAACTATTATGCGTATGAGAACGCATTATTTATAACAGAGGGAGATATAACTAATTCCCTTAAGTCTGCGCTGATAGAAGACACGTGAACCATCACGTCCAGAGATCTAGCATTATGGCCGCCGTGAGGATTAAAACTATGGAGAGTGGATGTTGGATTCGGCTTATGGAGCCGTTTACAGGTGTTGATATGTCTCCCGTGATTTAGAAACGGCCACGCAAATCTTCACGTGATGAGAAACAGAGTTCTGTCACCGTGGGACTCTTCGGTTGACCACCACTTGGCCACCTTTGACCACAGCCTTCTTAGGTGAATTCGACTGAGCCAATAGGACACGATCCATGTCCATGTCATTTCTAACTTGCCCATGTGGCTCGATTTTTCTGAAGATACCTGCAACATAGACTTTAACAAAATGGCTGCGGAAAGTGACAAGATTCGCAGCTAAATGAGCAAAAATATAAATCAAACAGCAGACACAAAACATAGTTAAAAACCATTTTAAATGCTCTTTTACAATTAATATGCAATGATATTGATGACTTAGAAGGTCCAGGTGAATGAAAAAGGTCTAGAAAAGTGTATAAGAAAGATGCAGATTTGAGACTCAACACATGTGATGATGCTTTAACACAAATTATGCAAATTCCTAATATAGTATTTAGCTAATGTATCAGTTAAATAATCTGCATAATAAGTAATGACCCATGAATCAAGAAAAATGTTCACAAAGGGCATAAAACCAAAAGATTTCATTTTTATGCAAACTCGAAAACAAAATAAATTGTGCTTGAGATTGGTTTCATGTTGACACAAGATTGAAACAAAAGTAAACTATGCTTGAAAAACAGGCATGCCCCCCAGCATGGTGACTCAATTCGAGGTGTACATGCCCCCCAAGCTTCAGTCCATAAGAAATGGAGTGGAGGTTCAAAAAATGAGATCGAGAGAAAGACTCGGCTGGGATTTTACGAGATCTAACCAAACTCGAATTGAACGGGAATGTGTTTCATTGTTTTAACGAGGTTGACACATTAAAATAACTGTCCTCATAACTTAATTAATTTTTTAACAAGGTTGACATGGAAGACGAACTATCCTCGAAGACACCTTGTTTCATTTTTTAAATAGCTTGACACGAGAAAATGAACTATGCTCTGACCACCTTGTTTCATTTTTTAAGGAGCTTGACACAAGAAAACAAACTATGCTCTAACCACCTTGTTTCATTTTTTAAGGAGCTTGACACACGAAAAACAAACTATGCTCCGACCACCTTGTTTCATTTTTTAAGGAGCTTGACACAAGAAAAACGAACTATGCTTCGACAACGACTCATCATGATGAATAAGAAGTCATAGATTTCAAGAGGTTCGCCTCTAGTGGGAGAACAATATCTTGAAAATCAGGACCCAATGCCCCTAGCACATGATGTACAATGGCACCATCACTAAATGTGAGCATGGGATAGGTAGCAACATAATTAACCTGCGGCGGGGGATATACAACCGGCGGATAAATACCTGAAAGGGACGATGGTGGACCAGATGTCACGTCGGGACCAAAGAATGAAATCTGATCAATGGTCATGAACCGTCCTTTGTGTGGGAAATGGTTCACATGAAAGGAGAGACAAATGCCCCATGACATAAGTATAATCGCGCCTCAAGAGAAAATTGAAGTCTAAGGGGCCTGGAACAACCATCACGTCTATATGGGCGAATTTCCCTCCCAAAGTAACAGGCAACTTCGGAAGGATCCCTAACGGTTGAATGGTGCCTCTGTTAAAAGCTAACAGATTCTGGGTAACATCATAAGTGGTGTAGAACCAAAATCTTGCCAAGTAGTTGAAGACAGAAACGTGCCTTCATCTATAATAGTGCTAGGTACAACTAGATCAAAGGTTTGTATCGTTATCTCAAAAGGTACATAAGACGGAAGGCGGTATCCAGCAAATCGAATCCAATCAAAGGAAGCGATCAAACTACTTGGGGGGGATACATCGAATCGAGATGGTTTTCCCCCGGTGTTACCAGAGTAAGAGGAACACTCTCTTGGACTTCCATCACAGGAGTAGGAGGAGAATATTCTTGCAGGATAGGGACGGAAGAATCTTTCGCCAAGTTCGAGGAATCTGAAGAAACAAGAAGAACATGAGGGGGTTGAGATCGACTGTCAATGGAAAATACCTGATGAACCACTAATGGGGTCAGGTCGACCGATTCCACAACCAATGGTCGGTGGGGAAGGGATTCTTGAATTTCAATTTCCGAGGGAGCGGGATTGACCATGGATGACTCTTGACCAACCCTTGAATCAACTAGCGAAGGACTCAAAAAAAGTTTCTGGTAACCAACTAGAAGGCAGGGTGCAGAAACAATAGGGTTGTCCAACACTCTTTTAGCTTCATCCATGTACGAACAAAGGTGAATGGGATGATGCCCTTAACACAACTTACAGGGATTGGTAATCTTGCCCTGTTTTTTATAAGTCTTACTAGTGCTAGTCGAAGATGTGTCAATATGACTCTCAGAAGCCAAATTCAATGACGGACAGCCATTAGACCATGTGTCAAGTACCTTGGGAATACCAGGGCAGTCTCGAAGCAAGTGGTTACCTTTGCAGAGCATGCAAGGGAATTTTACTTTCCATGGAAGCGTGGATGGTTTCGCAAGGGAAAGCTTCTTAGGCGCAATAGTTGCAGTATTAGCCTCTCGCTTATCTGACTTCTTCTTCTTTGTCTTCTTATTCTTCTTCTTAGCCACCTAGCTACTGGAGTCCAGACTTTCACCAAGCGAAGCAGAAGAGGAGGACGAAGAAACAGGCGAAGAAGGGGAGAGGTCCACCTTAGAAACAACATGATTTTGTCCTAGTGGAGGGGACAATTGTACGGCAGACTGAACACTCGGGACCACCGAGGTCGAAAATAACCATACAGGCAATCCAATAGTTAAACCAAGTAGGGACAACGTTGCCATGTAAGGAGCACCAACATTCCCAAAAGCAGGAAAAGGACCAGGATTCCCTTCGGAAGAGATTCCCGGGTTAGTGAACTCTAGAAATGTTGCCATCAGAAACAAATTTACAACAACACCCTAAGGAAACTAACTTTAACCAAGAATATTTTGTGGGCAGTTAATTTTTAAGACATTGAAACAAAACTCTGTCGTTTCATATTTTAGGAGTCGAGAAACAGGCAAAAGGTGACTCTATCACTTTCAGGTTGGAAACGAGCATGAAAGAACAAGTGCTCGACGATCTTTTCAAATTTATGGAGTCAGTAAAGATCAAAAATGACTGCTCAGGTAGTTTAGGTAAAAGGGTGTACCAGGTTCCCGTGAACTGCCATATACACATTGGTTATAAAATGAAAGAATAATCAACCAAGGACTTGACGTACGTGCAGGTAGTCTCCCCGAATGTTGTGTTCGGTGTATCACGGTTACAAGGCGGCAGACTCGACTTCCTACGGATAAAAGGATTGCAACCTAGAGGGGTCTCCCTTTATATACTCGACGGTACAGGGAGCACAAGTCCGTACTAGTGTTGTCTGAAGCCAAATGGCGAGCAACAAATGCTAGGTTTAAAGATGCCGGAACACGTCTCTAACTTAGACCACTAAATGTTTCGTTAAGTTTCAATGCTTCCTTAGGTTAATTGAATAAATTTTAAGTTGATCTTGTATTTATGTTTCAATTCCAAGGTCCTACCGAATGTTGGATCTCACAAATCCCTGAATGCAAGCTACATGCCATAAAATACCATTTGGTTCAATGAAGAGCTATCTACGAGAAGGTTAGGAATTTCAAGCGATACTAAACAATGAAAACACACAGAAGTATTCACTACAGAACCTGATGCAAACTAATGAGAACGAAAATTTTTCCTAGAATGCCGAATGCTATTTATGCAAAAGATTTTTCAATTCTACAATGCAAGCAAAGAAAATGCAAGCACAAAATATGTTTTTGGATTTTTTCAATGTAATAGAGCAAACAGTGCACTAAATGACATGAAAAATGAATTTTCACACTAGTTTGAAAATTCCATTGCAAGAGGCAAAACAAAGGAACTCAAACAACTCAAACGCAAACAAGACAAGAACTCAAACCAATGTCACAATCTCTCAAATCGAAGAAAGACGTCAAAATGGATCCATACAAGCAATGTGAGCTATACTTAGAGCGATAGGAAGCAAAACTGAATGAAAGAGACAAGACTCACTCAAGGCTCATTTCACCAAAAGCAACCACTCAAAACGGATCCAGGGAGCTGAATGTAATCAAGCAACTAACGAGAGTGACCACGAAACAAGGGACCTAAACTCCAATGGGAGGCTCGTTATACCAAAGCACTAGAAATCCCTAAATCCAAGATGCCGAAAGAAATGGACGAACAAATGAAAGGATAAGGTTGATCATAGTCACAAACACACCCAAAGCACTCAAAACAAGTGAAGAAAACACCCAGAGACACCAGGATGGACCAAAAATCCCAAAACAAGGAAAACCCTAGCACCTACAGGAATTGGCGCAACTGTCTGGCTGTAATCCATGCCAGACAGGGGATGGCACGAGTGATAAACTGGCAACTCGTGCCAGTGGGCGTGAATATCAGGCTGGAAACCGCGCCAATCAAGCCAACTATGGAGAGATGAAAATTTGGAAACACAGAGGTCAAAACTGATCCTCTGGGACTTAAAAGAAGACTAAGACTCAGAAAAACAATCCAAAAATGCAAGCTAAGCAAGCGAAGACCAAGTAGAAGATCTAATAGACAAACGAAAAACTCGCACTCATCCCCAGTGGAGTCGCCAATTTGTTGGTGAGATAAATCCCCTCTGCGGATAGAGGCAATCCCACTAGCCCTAGGGTGGGTCTAGCCACAAACAAAACAGGCTATGACATCAATTCCTAGCTAATAATGGACAAAGACTCGGCAGATCACCTACCTTAGATCCTACGCTATTGTGTCATCTGGAAGAATGGCTGCCTCCCGCTCTCGACTCGGCAGATCATGATCCGCTCGTTCTCACACCAGGATATCTGCACATACACAAGAGACGAAGATGATACACAACATACTATTTCGCATTCCTAACTATCATTCAGTCGAAGAATACTAAATCACATGCATTAAATAAACATAACACGAAGATGGAAACAACATCATAGTCAAGTATATTAAATTAAAGAAGGAAGAGTACAACCAGCGCTTTGACGTTGTGATCTCCTCCAGCAGGGTTCCAGCGAAGCACGTCTCACAAGCTCGTCACGAATTCAGACGGGGCTCTCTCTACGGGATCCTCCTTGGTTCGACCTTCTCTATAATGATTACTCAGCTATAATATCTTCTCCAAGCTCAGCTTCTTGGCTATATGTTCAGCTACTATTTTCAGCTAGCTGATGTAAAGAGAGAAGGCTTGTTTATATAGAGGGAGAAGAAGAAGTTAGGATCCCTATATTCGTGGGGGGAGTCCTATCCTCTTAGAATGTTTCATCAACCATTTCCTAAAGGTAGATATCTGTGGCTTATCGAGTTTAACCACTTGCAATGAGTCATTCCTGAGGTGGTTAAAGGAAACTTCCGCCTCCAATTTGTTAAAAAACATTCCAAAATAGGTTGCCGTGGGTACAACACAGGGACAGAGCGCTAGCTGGCGCGACCTCTAGTGTATATTTTCCCCATTTGCGCGAGGGATGAACTGGCTACCTGCGCCAATGCCAAAACATGGATTTTTGGGTGCTTTCTAAGGAAATGTTCAACATGAGAAATAATTTCCTTATGCAGAAGGATGCAAAGAATGTATTTGCGGAGTTTGACATTTCTCACAGGTCACGGGAAGGATCCTCCAATATGCGAGGCGAGGGATTGCAGGGTCAGTGAAAAATTGTTGTGTAACACCATGTATGACTAAGGTATTCCTTTTTTGTAAATAGTCTATCTCAGTCCGAAAAATGTTAAACTTATACTGAGTAGACGTATTTTCATTTACTTTTACAAGTGAGAAAAGACAAGTGCTCGAAAATATTTTCATATTTTGGGAGTTTGAAAAGAGCTAAAAGAGGACTCCTCCCAGAGGAACTAGTGGTATAAAGGGTAAGAACTAGTTCCGGTCATGATGGAACTGCTCAAAATATGTAGAGGTCAAGAGGTTGGCTAGTAATACCACTCATCAGAGTCATTCCTCGGGAAAGGGTAAAAACCAAGTGAAGTTGTATGATCGGTCAAGCAGATGGTGACAATGGGATGAAAAAAACAAGGCTCATATGGAATAAATAGGCTGATAAAAAATGTAAATCACAAGAGATAGGATTATAATGGTTTCATTTTTACACAAGCTTGAAACATGGGAAACTATGCTTGATAATAGTTGAAGATGGTTTAATTTTTTCACAAGCTTGAAACATAAGAAAAATTATGCTTGAGAGTGGTTTCATTCTTACACAAGCTTGAAATAGAGGAAAACTATGCTTGAAATAAGTTTTCATGCCCCCAACATAATGACTCAAGTCGAGGTACATGCCCCTCGAGCTTTATTTAATTAACCTATGTAGAAAATTTGAATAAATGATATATTATTCACCGAGATTCTCCTGATCACACACTATTTTAGCTTCATGCACAATACAGAATCTCTTCTACCATTGATCATTACATGCGGAAATAAAATCAATTTCATGCACACATTAAAACCATAAACATTCACACGTATGAACACAGTATTTCATGGGAAAGCTTAAAGCTGAAAACCCAAAATATCTGTATATTATATGTCATAGAGATCATGTAAAAATCATTGTACAAAGCTCCTCACAAGCTCTCAGTACAATCTCCAATTGCTACACACTAATCAAGCTAGATCTAGCAAAACACATTCTCCAATCTCTACCACCTGATAGCCAGCCTCTATTGCGTAATCAATGTTGTAGGATGGCTCATTAAATAACTTGAACCACCTGGCTTGTACTAAGCAATCTTCATTGGCTTCTTCAATCACAGGTTGTTGCAAATATGCAACAGTATAGTCACAACTGATAGTTAACCTACTCTTTCACCTATCTCTGCACTGGTCTCCACTGAAACTGTCCATGCACTAAAGTTAACTGATGTATTCTTTAGTTTATTAATGAGTTTATAATTAGTGAATTAATTACTACCACTCCACACCACTCTTCACTAGTGTATTAATCAGCTTAGGACTAAATACAACTAGTTCAACTATGTTTAGATTAGTTAAACCGAACACAACTCCATTAATCTCTCCTTAACTCACCCACCAAACTCGTGGACATGAGTTCTAACCGTTATCCATGCAATAGCTCCACTTAACCCCTCAGAATAGCGTAATTCCTTCTGTCACTCTCCCGTGCCACATCTCTGCACTTAATCCATGTTCCAAGAGGATAAGATAATGTTTAGAGTCTAAATATTATTAAGAGCTAATTAAATTCGACATATTTATTTTTTGACTGGAAATCTAAAAATAGATTCCTCCCAGTATGTCTAAAAATAGAAGTCCATCTATTTTTTCTGACTTGACCAACCATCCACAAATAGCATCCGGCAACTCATAGAACATGATTCATATGTCTAAAAATAGACTTTGTGCCAAAAATAGCCCGCGGGCCCACTTAGTGAACGCGACTTCCTTCCACTAAGCTCATCATCTTGTTGCATTCTCAACACTCCCTCTCAACAAGATATGGATTATCTGCAACCCCTATCCTGCCTCTGTGGTATTCAAATTTGCTCTTGGTGAGCGCCTTCGTCAAGATATCAGCATCCTGATCCTCCGTAGGAATGTATGAAAGTAACATGATCTTCCACTGCACACAATCTCTGATATGATGATACCGGTCCATGAAGCCATGCAGCCTCAACTCATCCTCCTGTCTGTACCATGATCCATATCCCGATGTGCCTCTGAGATATCTCAATACATGCTTCCCTGCCTTCCAAAAGAGTTTGGTAGGCTTAACCATAGCTTGTGAAAGCTAGTTCATAGCATAGCATATATTGGGTCGTGTATTGACCAAATACATAAGTGACCCCACCAACTGTCGATAAACAGTGGCATCCACTACCTCCGCTGAAGTAGCATCCTCCTTCCTCCAACCTCTAGGAAGAGGAGTATCAAGAGGCTTGCAGCCATGCATGTTGAACTTCTCCAGTATCTCCCGGGCATACTTACACTGAGAAACAAACAGTCCACCATTGCGCTGCCAAATTTCCAATCCCAGGAAATAATGAAGGAGGCCCAAGTCCTTCATCTCAAGCTCTCTAGCAAGATCCTCCTTGCATGAAAGTATCAATAGCTCATCACCCGTCAAAATCAGATCATCTACATACAGTACAATGATTAGCAACTTCCCCTCCACCACAATCTGGTATAGGTTAGGATCTGCCTCACTCTTGGAGAATCCAAGTCCAATGAAATAACTGTTTATCCGTGTGTAGCAAGCACGAGGTGTTTGTTTCAACCCATACAGTGCTCTCTTGAGTCTGCACACATGCGACTCACTACTGAAGATCTCGAAACCTTCGGGTTGCTCTATGTACACCTCCTCCTCAATGACTCCATTGAGGACTGCAATCTTCACATCCATCTGATGAATGTGCCACCCCATCTGCGCTGAGAGAGCAAGGATCGTCCGTATGGAAGAGTACCTTGCGACAGGTGCAAAATTCTCCTCATAATCAATCCCCTCGATCTGTGAAAAGCCACGGGCGACAAATCTCGCCTTGTACTTCTCCACACTCCCGTCAGCCGCCTGCTTCACTTTGTAGATCCATCGCGAACCCACCACTAATTTTCCCACCGGTCTTGGGACAATCTCCCATGCACTGTTCCTGACGATCGAATCATATTCTTCGATCATGGCATCAACCCATGCGGGTTCCTCCACAGCTTCCTCAAAAGAGGATGGCTCCGTCAGACGATACTCTTGCTCAGGCAAGAGCCATGAGTCCACATACCGATCAGACCGTTCATGTCCGCACCGTGATGTAGGTGTTCTTACAACCTTCTCTCGCATTCGAGCGCCGCCAGCTTCGTAGTGCGCTTCGCTCACGATGGTTGGCGCGATGAGTGGTCTCTCTCCACTCCATGAACCTCCTCTTGTGGCTGATCCACATCCAAAGATTCATCCTTAGGAACTAATAGCTCCTCATCTGCATGCAAGTGTGGCTCCCTCTCAAGCGAACACTTCATGGCTTTCTCCTCATGAAATCTGATATCCCGTCGCACAACAGTCTTGCGACTGTCTGGAAAATACACACGATATTTTTGGGGTGTATCAGTGTACCCCAAAAATATCCCAACCTCTGCAGTCGGCTCTAGCTTCTTCCTGGCATCCTTCATCACATGAATGTAAACAGGTGAACCAAAAATCCTCAAATGGGAAATATTAGGCTCTACTGTAAAACGCTCCTGGGGTGTACTCATGCCAAGTATCCCGTGAGGACAACGGTTCCCCGTACATATAATCGTATTATTACGTCATAGGACCTCACAATGTACCATTTTTTACATACATTTTGACACCACTTTACTCTTAATAGCTATATTTAAAAAGGTTACATTATCATTTTCATCCATTTCATCCAAAGGTATATGAAATCCCTCTCTTTACTATATATTTAATTTGTTTTACGTATAATTCCACATTACTCTTATATTTCATCATTAATCGAAGGAAGATAGTTGCTAACACAAGTCTAAAAGATCGCAGATAATTTATGATAAGGAACGTGTTGTTGCTGAAACAGTCGGCCGTTGCTGAAACAGTTGACTCCGTTGTTGAAACAATCAAATCTGTTGCTGAAACAGTCAGCAGGCACGTAAATTCCGTCACTACTTGTGATTTGTGATTTCAAAAGAGTATTTCAGGAACGATGGCAACAAGACGAAGACAAGCAAGGAAATTTGTTACACGGATTGTTCTGAAGCCAGTATTTTTGTGTCTGTTGTAACAATATTCTGCTATGGAAGAATAGAAAGACCCTGTTTTAAGATAGAAGAATATATTTGGATAAAAATAGGATTTCTCTGATGTAACTGTAATAGATGTCTCCTCTTTAAAAAGAGGAGACATCATCATTAGAGGGGGAGTTAGAGATTGCAGGAAAGACATTATTTTTTGAGCGGAAAGGAGCAAGACTCCATTGTAATGTATCATTCCTTTTTGACAGATGAATAAAGGTTTCTTTTGAGCACTTCAATTTAAATCTTTCCTCTGGGGAATCTTGTGAGAAGGAAAGGGCCCGCCTTCCTCACAAGATTCACCCGATTGCTCCTGTAGTTTGTTAACTTCTTTATGTTATTTGCACCTTAATTTAACTCTGTTTGCTGAAGAATCATTTACACAGTTCTGTAGTTCTTTAAGCACTATGTTTTCTTTAACACTGCATTAGTTCTGTATCATTCATTCTTAAAGAAGCCAAGAGATATTTTTCCGTTATTTGTTTGAGTGTGTGATTGATACCGGGAAACAGGTGCTGAAGATTCCTGTTTGGAGGAATAAGGTCTTGTTCCCCGTAGGTTGATTCTCTTTTTCTGCAGTGTGATTGATATCGGGAAACAGGTGCTGAAGGTTCTTGTTCATGGGAATAGGGTCCTGTTTTCCTTGGATTGATATTTTTCTACAGTGTGATTAGTGTTAGGCAACAGGTGCTGAAGATTCCTGTTTGGAGGAATTGGGTCCTGTTCCCTGTTATGGTTGATTGATTTCCTTTCCTGCAGGGTGATTTTATTTCATTATCTTCTCCTAGAATTCTTCTAATGAAAGACTGTGATAGAGGAATTGCTTCTGCTGTAACATAAGTAGGCTTCAGCTTTGTTAAAGTGGGGTGTGAATAGTTAGATTTGCATGATTGATAATTGTGTGACTTCTACTACAACATTTCCTTGCTTTTGGAATTGAGCATATCCAGTGCGTGATTGTCTTTGGAATAAATAGACCTTCTCGGGTTGACAATTTATGTGGTGGTTGAATTGTTAGAACAATTAAAGCGACCAAAATTTTGGCGCCGTTGCCAGGGAAGGAAATTATAGATTTCAAAAGCAGTGATATTTTCTTTCTAGATGTGCAGATTGTATGAGAGGACACGGAACCCAGAAGAAAACTAACCCTACAGGTTGCAAGGGAAAAGGAAGGGGAGGAAGAAAGACTTTTATTGACAAAATTGTATCAAAGGCTGAATCATCACAGAGATTAAGTTCTCAAAGACCAAAACCTCAGCGCTCCCCTCAATCAGATTACAAAACAGAAGGAGTTGCGAGCCCTGAAAACATAGAGGAACCAGTCACAGATATTAAATAACCAGCAGCCAGTGCTGGAGAATCAGAAGAAAGTGCTAGCAAATCAGCAGAGCACGTTGAGGAACGACTAGTGGAAAACATTGAGGAGCCAGTAGAAGATTTTGAGGATCAAGCAAGTGCAGTAGGAGAACAACCAATGGAAGGAAACAACGAAGAATTCTTTGGTGGAGGACGTGTAGATCCTGAAGGAGAAGGAAGGGATGAAAATTCTCTCTCTACCTTGGGATTTCCTATCAGTGATCTCCCTAGAGGAACAACTCCTATGAAGAATATTCCATTGTTAGCTTTACCTAACTTCCATGGTTTATCCTCTGAAGATCCGGATGAATTTCTTTTTGAGTTTGATATATTATGCAGAAGTTATGATTATGTTACTAATGCTCAAAAGTTGAAACTGTTTCCAGCAACATTAAAAGGAGATGCTTTAAGATGGTTCATGAGCCTTGGGAGTCAGGTAATCACAACATGGGAACAGATGAAACAGAAATTTCTGCTGAAATATCAAGATTACTGTCGGACGAGAGAAAAGAAGGATGAACTATTCAATATGGCAAAAAAGCTGGACGAGAATCTGGAGGACTACGTAGAAAGGCTGCAGTACAACATACAGAGATCTGATCATCCAAATATAAGTAAGGAAATTCACAAAACAATATTATTTAGAGGATTAAGGGATGATTGTTTAGACATGTTAAACATGCTTGGCAAGGGAGATATATCTAAAGAATCATATGATGAGATTGTTGAACTTTGTAAGAGGTGTTCAAGGGGAGCTGCAAGGAACAGAGTAAGTAATAGAGATCCCACCTATTCAAGAGTGCAGAAATCAGCCAGTGGGGGAGCAACAAGAGTTGAAATAGGTAATTTACTTGAAGAATTTAAAACTGAGATGTTAAGTTCTTTTGCTTCACAAATTGACACTTTGCAGGTTAAAAAGAAGCAGGTTGAAGCAGAAGCAACTCTGGCTGTCTTTTGCCCGAAGTGCAGAGACAAACATCCACTAAGGGAGTGCCCATTGGACAAAATACCAATCTGCACCCTTTGTGAGAAAGATCATGAAACACAACAATGTCCCTCTCTACCAGGAATAAAGGCAGCATTGCAGCCAACGGAAGAAGAAGCTGAAGCAGTTTACCTGCTAACACAAAGAAGACAATGGCAACCAAAAGGACAAGGTATGAATTCTAGTATGCCATTTAATCGTTGGAATAATTATTCTACTTTCAGTCAGACAAATTACCCTCCCTTTAATCAAATGCAATACCCACCCTTTAATCAGATGAACTACCCACCCATACAACAAACAAACCCTCCCTTTGTTGATCCTGCAATGTGGACTCCTTGGCCCCCACAACAGCCATCTTCTTTTAATCCATGGAATTCAAATTGGAGAAGCCAACAACTGCCGTATCCAAATCAATTTCCTCAATTTCAACAACCACTTCCTCTACCATCAAATGCTCCACCAAATAATCAAATGAGACCCCAGCTACCTGTGCAACCAAATCCTAACCCCAATAATAAAGTTGTGCAAGTCATTGATATTCAGAATCAGCCTACATTTTTTACTATGCAATGTAATGATATTCATTTGAGATCCAGGAAAATAGTAGAACCTATCATCGATGATATAACCTCTTCTGATTCTGATAAGGAGGAAAATGAGAAACATAAAAAAGCACAACCACCCTCTAACAGGGGTATTGAAATAACAGAGCCACCATTCCCCGAGCGTTTAGTTTTAACTAAAACGCCTGAAACACCTGCTTTTAATCTTTTAGGGGAATTGCAAAACTTGTATGTTAAAATTCCACTTTTACAGGCACTAAGAGATGTACCAATTTATGCTAGAACCATAAGGGACATTTGTGTTAAGAAACCTGGTAGGAAGACTAAAGACCCCCTTACAGTTCATGTTATGGGTGATTTATTTGCATTAATGTCCGGAAAAACCCCTCCTGTGAAATATGGTGACCCCGGCCATCCTACTGTGACAGTTCAAAATGGTAAAACAATAATTCCTCAAGTTCTGGTAGATCTAGGTGCTGCAATAAACATTATGACTCTTGAAACTTCACAGTTGTTACAGCTGAATAACACAATTAGAGATACACCAACCATCCTAGAGTTAGCTGACTATTCTACAATTAAACCAGAAGGAGTTGTTGAAGATCTAGTTATCTCGGTTGAATCCTGGAATTACCCAGCTGATTTTGTGGTATTACAAACTAAAACAAAGCTGGGGGGACACCCTTTAATTCTAGGAAGGCCATGGCTGGCCACAGTCGATGCCTTTATCAGCTGCAGATCTGGTTCAATGACAATTTCTAATGGTTATGAAACTAAACAGCTTACTCTTTATCCTCATGCTACACCCGTAATTAATAATGAAAAGTCTGTGTGGATGGATTATGATGATAATGTTATTCAGCCCATTTTAACTATCGGACAAGCCTTAACTCTTAAAGACAATACAGAGGATGAAATAATTAATAATTTTATTTGCGAACCTTCCTCTGTAATTTCTGAAACACACAATCAATTGACTACACTTTTTGAAACGGATGCCCAGGAAAAGATTGAATCTGAAGATTTATCTCATACACTAACCACCATCTCATCTAAAAGCATAACAGTGGAAATCGAACCTGGCAAAACATTAAATATAAATCTTGATCTAACAGTTGCTGAAACACAACAGTTAATGAAGTTATTACTTTAAAATAAGGAATCATTCGCATGGGATTACACGGATATGAATGGAATCTCTTTTGAACTATGTACTCACCAAATTTATATTAAAGAAGGGTGCCGACCAGTCTGTCAACCCCAAAGACGAATGAACCCTAATTTAAGAGAGATTGTTAAAGAAGAACTTCAGAAATTGCTTAATGCAGGATTTATATACCCCATATCTGACAGTGAATGGGTTTCCCCATTGGTAATAGTTTCTAAGAAAAATGGGAAATGGAGAGTGTGTGTTGATTACAGAGCCTTAAACAAAGCTACTCAAAAGGATCACTTTCCTTTACCTTTCATTGATCAGGTGTTGGATAGTCTGTCAGGAAAGAAATACTTTTCTTTTCTAGATGGATTCAGCGGGTATAACCAAATTAGAATTGCACCCCAAGACCAGGACAAGACCACTTTTACTAGTCCTTGGGGAACTTTTGCTTATAGAGTTCTTCCATTTGGACTATGTAATGCACCAGCAACTTTTCAGAGGGTTGTTATAGGAATCTTTTCTGATATGCTGAATGACTCTATGGAAATATTTATGGATGATTTTACTCCTTATGGTGTGTCTTTTGAAGATGCATTACAAAATCTTAAGAAGGTACTTAAACGTTGTATACAAGCTCACCTCTCCCTAAGTACTGAAAAATGTCATATGATGATGAGTGAAGGAGTAGTGCTTGGACATTTTATTTCATCTCAAGGTATTCAGGTAGACCCATCCAAAATACTGGTCATTCAGAATCTTTCTGTTCCTAAAACACAAACTGACGTGAGAAGTTTTCTAGGACATGCTGGATACTACAGAATATTTATTAAAGATTTTTCTAAGATAGCTTCTCCATTATTTGTGTTGCTTATGAAAAATGTTGAATTTAAGTGGACTAATCTTTGTCAGAAAGCCTTTGTAGAACTCAAGCATCAGTTATCTTTTGCTCCTATTTTGAGAGGACCTGATTGGGCCCTCCCCTTTCATATATCTTCTGATGCTTCAGACACTGCAATTGGAGTTGTCCTGGGACAAAAGGAAAATCATCTTCCTTATGCTATCTATTTTATCAGTAAGAACATGACCCCTGCTGAGCTTAATTATACAGTTACCGAAAAGGAGTTTCTTGCAATAATTTATGCCATTAATAAATTTCGACATTACATCACTAGTTATTCTACTTTTGTCCACACTGATCACTTGGCTATTAAGTATTTAATGAACAAATATGTCACAAATGCTCGAGTTACCAGATGGTTATTGTTACTACAGGAGTTTGATATTACAATTGTAGATCGGCCTAGTAAAGAAAATGTTGTGGCTGATTTCCTTTCACGGTTAAAAACTGATAATAATATTCCAGTAGATGATTCCTTTCCTGATGAGTATTTATTTGCAGTCTCTACTCACTCTCCGTGGTATGCAGACATTGCCAACTATTTGGTTGCAGGAAAATTACCATCACACCTGTCATACAGGGAAAAGAGAATAATTGTTCAACAAAGTGCCAGGTATAACTGGATAAGCGGGTGTCTTTTCTACACAGGGCTTGATCAGGAAATCTGAAGATGCATTAGGGAGGATGAAGTGTACGATATACTAAAAGCTTGTCATGATGGCCCCTGCGGAGGGCATTTTGCTGATAAAAGAACATCACACAAAATTTTGAGGATGGGTTACTATTGGCCCTCATTGTTTAAAGATGCAAAGAAATATGTGCGGGCTTGTGACAACTGTCAGCGAATGGGTCAACCCAATCATAGAGATCAAATGCCATTAAACCCCCAGGTAGTACCCGAACCATTTGAAAGATGGGCCTTAGATTTCATAGGACCCATTAATCCTCCATCCAATCAAAGAACTTATATATTAGTCTCTACAAACTATATGACTAAATGGGTGGAGGCCAAAGCACTTATTAGAGCCAATGAAGAAGTTGTCCTAGCTTTCTTATTTGAAGAGATCTTTACTAGATTTGGAATTCCTAGAGAGCTAGTTACAGATGGAGGACCTCCATTCAATTCTCATGGTTTTAAATCTATCCTTCACAAATATCATATTCATCATAGAATGACTACACCATACCATCCCCAGGCCAATGGGCAGGTGGAAAGCACAAATAAAGTAATAGAAGCCATTCTAACTAAAACAGTGAAGGATAACCAGAAGGATTGGTCTCAAAGGCTCCCTGAAGCACTATGGGCTTACAGAACTACCTGGAGAAATACTACAGGATTTTCTCCCTATGAATTGGTTTATGGTAAAAATGTTGTTTTTCCTGTGGAATTTGAAATTAAAACTTTAAGAACTGCTTTAGCTGTTAACCTTGATTTGACTGATGTGCAGACAGCTAGGTTGCAGTAGCTTCTTGAATTGGATGAAAAGATATTAGATGCCATTCACCAAACAACCATGATTCAACAACAAAGAATGAAGTGGCATGATAAAATCATTAAACACAAGCAGTTTCAAAAAGGTAATTGGGCCTTATTGTACGACTCTCGGTTTGAAAACTTTCAGGGTAAGCTACGTACACGATGGCTGGGACCTTATGAAGTAGATGTTGTTTTTCCTAATGGAACAGTAAGACTTTTAACAATTGATGATTCTAAAACACCTCTACTAGTAAATGGTCATAGGCTTCGTTTGTACCAGCGCCCTATTTCTAAAGAAGATTTCAAGGCTGTTTGCATGACTGATACACATTATCTTTTTCTAGGGGAGTCCTCTGCTCCTCACAGCATTTAATTTTCTGCACTATATTTCTAGCATTAGATTAGATTTAAAACTAATAATCCCTGTCAAGGGTTGGCATGTTACAATTGTATTTTGCAGAATAAGGGAGAACTCACTAAGGAGGACAGTTTCATCACAAGAAGATCTGAAGCTTCAATCACAGAAGCTTTGTTCCCTTCATTCCAACTCATTTCCCAGCAATGTCCCTTTTATCACTTATCCCATTACTCCATCTTTCCCTTTTTCCATTTTTCCTATCTCTACCCACTCCTGAAACATCATCTTTCAGCCAACATTTCTCGTTCCCTACTGCTGAAATTATCCCTCAGCAAGTACTTCTCCCAGTTTTCTTAATTCTAGATCATTACATTCCATTTTCTTTATTTTTCCATTGTTGAAACACCACTTTCAGCAACATGTCATTCATTTTTCCATTGCTGAAACACCACTTTCAGCAACCTGTCATTTATCTTTCCATTGCTAAAACACCATTCCTTTCCTCTGCTACACAAGTTTTCCAGTACCCAAATTTTATTCTTCAGATCCCTTGGGTGAATATTATCCAGTATTGAGCAGATCCTGATATGCTCCTGTTTCTACATTTCAGAGAAATTTAAAGATTCTTCATCAGAGTTCTTTGATGAAGATCCGTCCCTGGTGTTAGCCCCCTATAAATTCCTTGACAAGCAAGCAGGGGGCTAAATTGTTTATGAGCCTTCAAGGAATGCATTTTTCTTGAAAAACACATCATCCTTGAAGCCTCCTTGTGCCTTGTGTCCTTTGATAAAATCTCCTATGCTGTTTCCATCCACAAAGCCTCACTGATTGTAAAAATTGTGCTCCAAAAGGCCTTTATTTGCCCCTTGTACCACTGCAGAAATCTCCATTTCATCCTTTTTTCCCTTTTTTCAAAGCCTCCCTTCCACCCTAAAATACCTCCCCTAGTCCTCCTAAACCATCCTAAAATCCCCTTTAAACCACGCATACACCCTTGGTTGGGCCAAACAACCCCTTTTTCCTCTATCGTTATCCCTATTTGGCTTTGATTTTCATTAAAAACGAAACAAAAAACCCATTTTCTACCTTTGTAACGGGCCATCCCCCTTCGGCCATATCCCTTGACCTTTTCCCCACTTGACCCGGGCGTCGAAACTAGGTGCTAGCCCGAAAAGCGCTTAGCGCGTTTGGTTATTGGGAACGTTTCTAACCATTGATTTCCCGGCCATCTGACGGTCCATATTCATCTGCCCCAGTGGTCCCCGCACCAAAACACTGTGCAGAAACCGGCGGTATCTATCGCACCGCCTTTGGGAGGTGGGCGGTATTTTTCATTTCGGAGCGATTCCACTCATCGCATGGTGCGTGGCTCCGCGCACTATTCATAAACTGCCCTCCATCGCACATTAACGTTCGTCCACAGATCCGGCGCGATATTATTGTACACCATCCGATCTGGGGCGGGCCATCCGACGGTAGTCGCACCACGAAGTTGCGCAGGAGTTAACCGAGGCAAATAGTACCCCTAGCCCACCATCCGTCGCCCTCCGCTACATTTTCCACCATCGATCTCCTCCTAAGATCGGATGGTCCAGATTCAATCGCCCCCGTCTTTGACCGGTCCCACCACCAATAATCCATGTCACCCATTTTCATCGCTTTTTCCATTTTCTTGGTATTGCGCCACCTGTCCTCCAGGTTTTCACCATGTGTCCTCCGCCACCCCGGTCTGTGATTAGTCCATTTCCCTATTTTTTCGCCATTTTACGTTCATACTCACTATTTCCACCATGCTGCGCCACCATTCCGCAAGCCTTCCATTGCACTTTTCGCCATTCCTCCACATTTCCATCACCATTTCGTAGGCCATCAAAGCGTCCATTCCCATGCATGGTTTTCCTAATAAGTTTACGTGTTTTTCAGAGTTACAGGCGGCGGAAAACCGCCATGATCCACAGTCACTGTTATAGTGACAGAGGAAATAGGGAAGAGCATGCGCAGAGATCGTATTTATGAAGAAATTCTGGGAAGGAGCCATGACAGGATGTGCATTAAAAGAACGGAGCTAAACTCTGTCAAACCTTCCAGAACCATTTAAAGCGCAGACTTTGCAGACAGAGAGTATCAGTGGAAAAAAGAGAGTTTAAGGCTTATAATTGAAGATTTTAAGCCTTGACTAAACAATTAGAGGCAAAATACCGGATCAAAGACCCCGTGGATCTCCCAGAAGGTCCAATGCACAGAAAACAATATCATCAGGGTGTTTAAATCAGCAGAATGTTTCCTCCTGAGAAAAGACATAGTACACATACGATTTTAACCTACATTGTGTCCATGAGAAGTCTCCTCCTTGACAACAGTCCAATGTTATCAGAAGCATTGGTTACACAGTATGGCAGACCTGAAATCCCTGATCTGCATTTTTTTTGGCTCACCAGAGTATAGCATAGGTATTACAGCAGGTACATCAAATACATACCTGGAGTAAATTGCAGCCTAACAAAGACCACTCTTTCATCAAAAGAGTACTGAAGATAAATGCCCAAAATTTAAAACAAAATGGGGCCTCGGCCCTCTTCCTCTTCTGAGAGTTAATATTGCATTTAGTTTTCCATCTACCTCTTCAGCCTCTTCTTCGGCTATAAAATTCATGAAAAAACCCAGTGTAAAGGTTGTTGTTCGGTTGCTGCTGTTACTGTTAGGGGGATTCATTTTGACTGTTAGAACAGTCTTGGGAGAGAGTAACAAAGTAGTTTGTAATTTAGTAGGCTGGGAGAAGAAGTTTGGATTGTATTCAGCCATTGAGCTCGGTGTATGTGACTGGTTTTTCACATCAATTAATCAAGCAATTTCACAGGATCCTAGTCTATTACTACGGGTGATGTTTCTCTTATCATATTGTTTTATTACATTTTCATGTTGTTCATTGGTCTTCTGGGCATGCATCAGAAATCTGGCATAGGATTTACCCTTGTTAGGTACGCTATGTTTCTGCTCTCCCTGCCTTCGATGTTTTCTGCCGATTGTGAATCTAAGATTAAATTCAGCTAATTTAACCAGTGTAGTGGTTCCATATGCTGCTAGCTTATGTATGAATTCGGGGTTTGCTGCTTGGATGTTCTTGCTGGTGTCAAAGCAAGGAAGGTTAAAAATCCTTCTCCGATCTATAGACCCTAGCTCTATATTAAACCTTATCTCTATTTTTCCCTTGGAGCATGCTAAAGCAGACCTGGAGTTAAATGACCTCTGGTCCGATCTATAAGCTGCCCCTTTGTCCCTCCATTGAAAACTACCTTTGAGTATGTCCAAGTAGGTCTGGAGTTAAATGACCTCTGACTTGATCTATAGACAGAAATTGGGTGTCTTTCCTTCTTTCACTTTCAATCCTTAATGTTCCATTCCACCATCTATCTAAGAAGATCCCTTAGTGTAGATGACTTGTCCTCTGGAAGCCTTGCTTAGTTATTTGCAAGTAATCCCCTTTCATGACTCCATAGCCCAATGGATGGCACAGCCTTAACCTATTCTCTTTTGTCGAAACGTCCTACTACTCTGCTCCTTTCTTCCCATTACCTTCTCAGTCTATGATCTCATGACCCAACCCACCAACCAACCAACCAAATCATCTTAAACCCCCTTTGTGCTTCATAACTAGCCTAACACCTCATTTGAGCTCCAAAGGTATACTATTCTTTGTCTTATTGGAGAGATCCCTCTCCGGGTCCAGGAAGGCTATATCCTTGGGCCCCAAAGTGGTTCTGATGTTGTCTCATATTTTGGTCTTGCCAATATGGCCAAAACATGGGAACTCCAACACCTGCTACTTCGCCTTATCTCCTCTTGCACAAGATCCGACCAAAGTCGCTCCCATCCTGGCAGTTTCTCCCGACCATTGACAGAGTCCTGATAGGAATGCCAACTCTTCGGAAGCCCAAGGAGATCCAAGCTCACCAAGTCCTCGTCATCAACAGTAACCCCCACACTTCCCAACTCATCCCTGCATTGGATGAACTTCGTGAGGTACTTGAGCATATTGTCACCTTTCTCCATTTTTATGTTCCTAAGTTTATCCTTGAGCGCCAACTTCCTCTGGTCGCTCTTGCTTTGAAATAAATCTATCAAATCTTTCCACATCAAGAATGGAGAAGCCTTACCATGAAGGTTGGACACTATGTGATCCTTCACACCTTCCAACATAATCCTTCGACACTTTGTTGTCTTCTTTTGCCATGCGTCAAGTACGGCAGCATCACTAGAAGTAGGTTTTGGAATTTCTGCATCTATGAATTCCTTCAACCCATTGTCATCCAGCACCACCTCCATCCTGTCCTTCCATGCAATATATTTCGAGATGCCCTCAAGGGCATACTCCAATCGCAATCCGTTGAAAGACATCTCAACTTCGACACCAAGAAAACACTACTGCAAATTCGAATTCCACCAACACAAAACTCAACCGCTTTAATGTTTTTCAATTGCTCCAATGATCAATATCACTTTGATACCATGTAGAAAATTTGAATAACTGATATATTATTCACCGAGATTCTCCTGATCACACACTATTTTAGCTTCATGCACAATACAGAATCTCTTCTACCATTGATCATTACATGCGGAAATAAAATCAATTGCATGCGCACATTAAAACCATAAACAATCACACATATGAACACAGTATTTCATGGGAAAGCTTAAAGCTGAAAACCCCCAACTATATGTATATTATATGTCATAGAGATCATGTAACAATCATTATACAAAGCTCCTCACAAGCTCTCAATACAATCTCCAATTGCTACACACTAATCAAGCTAGATCTAGCAAAACACATGCTCCAATCTCTGCCACCTGATAGCCAGCCTCTATTGCGTAATCAATGTTGTAGGATGGCTCATTAAATAACTTGAACCACCTGGCTTGTACTGCGCAATCCTCATGGGCTTCTCCAATCACTGTTTGTTGCAAATATGCAACAGTATAGTCACAACTGATAGTTAACCTGCTCTTTCACCTATCTCTACACTGGTCTCCACTGAAACTGTCCATGCACTGAAGTTAACCGATGTATTCTTTAGTTGATTAATGAGTTTATAATTAGTGAATTAATTAATAATTAATTCACACCACTCTTCACTAGTGTATTAATCAGTTAGACTAAATACAACTAGTTCAACTATGTTTAGATTAGTTAAACTTAACACAACTCCATTAACTCCTCAATCAACTCCACCAAACTCTGTCACATGAGTTCTAACTGAAGTATCCATGCAATAGCTCCACTTAACCCTCAGGAATAGCGTAATTCCTTCTGTCAGCTCCTGTGCCACATCTGTGCTCTTAACTGAAGTGCTCCAAGAGAATAAGATAATGTTTATAGTCCAAATATTATTAAGAGCTAATAATATTCGACATATCTATTTTTAGACTGGCAATCTAAAAATAGATTCCGCCCAATATGTCTAAAAATAGAAGTCCATATATTTTTCCAACTTGACCAACCATCCACAAATAGCATCTTGTAATCATAGAACATGATCCATATGTCTAAAAATAGACTTTGCGCTAAAAATAGCCTGCGGGCCCACTTAGTGAAGGCGACTTCTTTCCACTAAGCTCATCATCTTGTTGCAATCTCAACAACTTAAGTAGACTGCTTGTTACTAACAGGTGGATGGAATGAAGGTTAATTTACGAGATCAAGTGAAAGACTCGACTGGGAATTTATGAGATCTAATCAAAGACTCGAATTGGAAGGGGATGTACATTTCATTTTTAACGAGCTTAACATAGTAAAATAACTATGCTCAAGGGACCTTGTTTCATTTTTTAACGAGATTGACACAAGAAAAGGAATTGTGCTCCAAAAACCTTGTTTCATTTTTTAAGGAGCTTGACACAAGAAAAGGAACTTTGCTCCAACACCTTGTTTCATTTTTTAAGGAGCTTGACATAATAAAAGGAACTTTGATCCATGCACCTTGATCATGGCCCATAAGATTCCATGGCTTCCAGGAGGTTCTCATCAGATGGGATAACAACACTATGGAAGGGATCCATATCAAGCAATCTAATGGAAATATCCCCCCAGTACGTGATGCGCTATATCATTGACTAAATCATTAGCAAACACAGTCATGGAACACGTTTCCACTTAATTAACATGTGGAGAGGGAGATACCACTTGCATATAAGGAAAATTTAGAGAATTTTTTTTACTAGAATTCAAATTAGGACCAATGAATAAAATTTGATCAATGGTCATGATTTTTCCTTCATGTGGAAAACACATCACATGAAAGAGTGAAAAGACAAGAGCTCCCATGACATAAATATAGTCACGCCCAAGGATTAAATTAAAATACAAAGGGCCTTGGACTATCATAACATATATATAGACAATATTTCCTCCCAAAGTCATGGGAAACTGAGGAAGGATCCCTAACGATTAACTGTTTCCTCTATTAAATCCAACAGATTCTAGGTAACGGGCACAAGTTGCGGAGAACTAAAACCTTTCCAAGCAGTCGAGAACATAATACTAACAGATGCAACTTCATATATAACTGTGCTAGGTATGGACATATTCTAAGCATGTACTATGATTTGGAAGGGCACGCAAGGAGGAAGACGATATCCTGCCAGTCGATTCCAATCAAAGGAAGTGACCATACTACTTGGAAGGGGTGTCATTATAACAAGATAATTGTCCCCTTATGCCATGGGAATGAGAGAGTTATTCCCTTGTGCCATAAGAATGGGAGGAGTATCCCCATGTATCATGGGAATGAGAGGATTCCCCCCAGTACATTGGAATTTGAAGAAACAAGAAGAACATGAGTAGTATGAGCTTCACTCTCTTCGGGAAAGGTACCATCAATTGAAGGTGGAATCGAGTCGACTATTTTCTCAACTAATGGTTGGTCAAGAATAGATTCATGGGATTCACGTTCAGAGAGATTTGGATTGACTGGAGATGAATTTTGATCAATCACTTCATCAACTTATGGAGGATCAGGGGAAAACTTTTGAGAACTAGCTAGAACTCGTGGTTGACAAGATGTAAGGTTTTCCAACACTTTTGAGGATTCATCCATATAATGAAAAAGGTGAATAGGGTGATTCCCTTCCTATAACCTATATGGAAACTTAACTTTACCTATTTTCCCATGGACCTTACGATCACTAGTTGATGGTTTATCACCAGCATGATCTCCAAAGGATGATGAAAAAGGTGGATGTGAGCCTCTGGACCAAACTTATAATATATTGGGAATACCAGGACATTCTCTAAGAAGGTGGTCACTATTACAAAAATTGCGAGGGAATTTAAATTTTAGGGTTTGATTGGAAGATTTCTCCATGCTAGTTGCATGGGTAGAAATGGTTGCTTGGTTGGCCCCCTACTTATTTTGCTTCTTCTTCGTCGTCCTTTTATTCTTCTTCTTAACTTCCTGGTTACTAGAATCAATACTTTCACAAGGCGAGGAGGAAGAAAGGGATGAAGAAACAACAGGTGAAAAATGAAAAGGGTCAAATTTAGGATCAACATGAGGTTGATATTGTTCAGGTGGAGGAAAATTTGGTTGAGGAGCAGTTTGGACATTCGAAACCATAGGGTTCGAAAACAACCAAACTGACAAACCAATGGTAAATCTAGGAAGGGAAATGTTTCCATATAAGGAGCACCAATATTTCCAAAAGGAGGTAATATAATAGGATTTCCTTAATTGGTGGACTCAAAAAATGTTTCCAATAGTCTCAACCTAAGATCCACTAAGGAGTTTTTCCATGAATATGATGTTACTCTGTGGGCAATTAATTGATTTTAGAAATTAAAGACACAAAATAAAAACAAGGAGGGGTAACTAGGCAACTATGAACTACAATATACCACCTTGGAAAACCAAGGATTTACATACGGGCAGGAAATCTCCCTGAATGTTTTATTTGGTGTATCACAGTGTACAAGGCAGTCGACTCGGTTACTTATGGTGAGGATAGAAACCTATAGGGAACTTCCAAAATATACTCAATGGTACATGTAAGTGCAGTCCATAGTAGTGTTTTCTAATGTGTAAATGTTTGATGAGAGTGTTACCATATACTTATCATGCATGGAGTGCCATCCAATATACCTGAAGGTACGTGGAGAATGATATAACACACTTACATACGTGGAATGGGATATCACCCTCAAAATGAAATGCTGGAAAAAATGATAACTCCTACATTAAAAAACGTCATAACACATATCTAGCCTAGACCTCTATATGTGTTGTTAAGTTTCAAATTCTCCTTAAATTAATTGAGATGAATTTTAGAGTTGATCTTGAATTATGTTTCGATTTCAAGGCTCAAAAATCGATGTCACCTGAACACACCTATGATGCAACTAATATGACAAAAATAAATCTTTTCATTTTCCTTTTAACAATGAAAGTTTCCTTTTAACAATGAAAGGCCTAACTAAGTAGGGGAAGAAGAAATTAGACAACAATGCAACAAACAAGTGATGCAACAATCAATCTCTATAACTTCAATTTTCCAATCAAAATCAAAGCCATATATGCAATGCATGATGCATAAGATTTTTATTTTGGATTACACTTAATTTTCAGATGAAGACTAAGATATTTTCCTAATAATTGATAAAATAAGTCTTTCACAACAATGATTGGAACACCAATTCTTTCAAGCAACCAATTATCAAACAAAATCAACTTGTCAATGGCCTAATGATAATACCAAAGGAAAATATAAATAAATCCTTATCAAAGGCACTAAAAAATAAAAGCAAACCAAATGGAGGCTTTAGAGAGACCACAAGACACTCAAGGCTCGGGGAAGGTCAGCTGGAAGTAGGTTGATCAAAGAAGCAATAAAAAACAAGAGAAAATTTTCTAAAAAATAGGGGCCAACACTAGCGTAGAAAGAGTCACTATTGCTTTGCAAACATAGGTACAGAGAGGGCCTAGGTGGGGTGAAACGCTCTATCAGAGGAACGGGGGGTGCGTTGGTCCAAGGATAGAGTATTTGACGCAAAAATTGAAAATGAGACTCAATGAAATCACTTCCTAGGTTTTTTCTTGGCTGGTTAAGGCAACAAAGGTCTATAAAAAAGGTAATCAAACATAATGGACAAAGAAACCACCAAGGGAATACATTGTTCCCTAGTATCTCCCCTAGGTCTGGTGGTCTAACCTAGAACAACATAGATACAATGAACCCAATGTTTTCCTTAAAGTAAATAGATGACGGGATGAAGCCTACCTGGAATCCATTGCATGCTTCACTCCTTCATTAGCTTGAATACTTAATCCTAGCTCCAATTGCCAAAATTAGAACTTGCATAGTCAGAAAACACAAGCCAAGAAACTACGGGATCTATGCATCACCATCTAATCACTTTATTCAATAGATCAACATGGCATTGAAATACATGAAATAACAACATCATATATAGGAAAATGAAGAACTCTTTGCATTAATATAAATGGAGTGAGTTACAACCAAAAATAGGTGTTGATATTGTAGAAGAGATCCTCCAAGTTGACTTGTCCTTTCCTTGTCACAAAGTGCACCTCCAATCACCCTAAATGTATGAAATGATGTCTCTCACAACAACAACATAAGGGTAGAATCACTCTCCAAAATCCAACCTCTTTCATATGGCAGGTTGTAAATGTATAGAGGAGTGGGGTAAGTTGGGAGTTCTTCTCATTTTAGTAATCTAGGGATTGAGATCCACTCTCGATGGGAGAATGAGATATAAGGATAAGGGATGGAAACTCCAAGGTAGGATAGGATAGGATTCAAGATTTTTGTCTTAGGTAAATGGTTACAACAAATCCTAGAAGATTCTAGAAATGGAGGTTTTAGGATTCTCTCTCTTTTTCCCAAATTTCTAGAACCAACGCAGGTGCAAAGGCGAGAAACCTGTAGGTGATCAACACATTCCACAATGGAGAAACCTGTAGGTGAATGCTATAAAACAAGAGGCCAAGGAGCTTTGGTCCTAAAACTGGCTTAGATGATGCAGTTTCAGGTAGACACTCTAGGCAATGAAAGAGGAATACTTAGGGCTTTGTGCAATGATGATGACAAGGGGGAAAAGGATGTTGATTGATCCCATTAGGAGAACTATTGACCAGGTGTGACAAAATGGCATATAACATCTAGGACCCAGTCACGGCCCATAAACTTAGGAAACTTCCATAACTCATAAAAGACACGAAGACAATGCTTTTGATAACAAAACTTGATCAAGGACTTGACTAGACCCGTACTAGCCATGACAGAATTTTCGTCAAACATATAAAAAATATGAATTCTACAGGTCTCAATAACATATCTAAGCATAGTAGTCTCATACTTATCTAAGAATCGTTCAGTAGCATTGATACCTCATCACAATAACTACATTATCCACTATTAGGTCATATAGTAATTGTTCATTCATCTACTAATCAAAACATTATGAGATCCATACATCATCATTATTATAAAACATAATCATAAGCAACATATAAAAAATTGAAATAGCAGGGACGTAACAACCATATAAACCACACAATAACAGCATGAATGTGGGATCTCATGGAGCAATCAAATAAAACCAAATCGGGGCTTCCATAGGCCAAACCACCTAAACCCTCAAACAATGATTCCACCTCACAATCGTACATCACTAACCATCACCATATTAGTCGCTACCCAAGTTGTCAAGGGCTCTAGAGATTTTGTTCCAACCAGGGCTTCAAGGACAAGTAACTCAACCCACAAATGTCCTCATGATTTCATAGCATTTTTCCAACCAGGGCTTCCAGGATTAGTAACTCAACCCACCAAGGGCTTCCAAAGAGTTTGTCCAACCAAGGCTTCTAGGAATAGTAACTCAACCCAAGTTGTTACAGGACTTCCAGAGCGTTTTTCCAACCAAGGCTTCTAGGAACTAGTAACTCAATCCACAACCTAAGGTATGTGATAACCAACCAAGAAAAAAAAAAAAAACCCCACAACACCGTGGTTATCTAGGAAATGGAAAGGCTAAGAAAAACCATTGTCAAGCCAGAAAATCCTCCATGTCAATGATAGATCATAACCAAGAAAACACATGTGTATGCCATGCATGCCAAAAATAGCAAGGAAATCATACATGCAACTCGGTACCTGCAAGAAAAACCCACTGTAGTTGTTGAACCCAATGTCCTCTTTCACTTTCTTGCTCTTCCTTTTCCTTCTTGCTCTTCCTTTGCCTTCTTGCTCCAAATCCAAAGTATGCCACACTCCTCTAAGAGTGCTCCAAGAAAAAATCTAAGTGTCTAAGAGTATGAGTGAGAGAGAGAGAGAAATGAGAGCTCCAAAACTGAACTGATCAAAAGACATGGATTGATCCTCAAATGCCTTTTTATTAATGAGGCCTCAATTTTCTTAAATTTTTCATTATTTTCCTTCATTTCCTCCTCGCATGCAACCTATGACCTTTCACCTTACTTTTCTCCTAATTTCCATTATTTTCATAAATAAATGCCTCTTTGAATTTCCAAAGCCCTTTCCAATTTCCTTAGTCACTAAATAATCACAAGTGATCCCCATCACTATGTTTTTGCCCAACATTCATCTTGGAATACATGTCCCTTGATCTTGGTCTTATTTTACCTTTATTAACTTTATTACATGGATTTTTGGAACAAGTATGTTACAAAACCCTCCCCCTTGGGGGAATACTTTCCTCAGTGTTCAATGACACATACAACCAACAAGACTGTTGAGAGCAAAACATACTTCCCATGGAGCTTTATAACTTAGCTTATTGCAGTATTTACAATGATCAACATGCTGAAAAGAAAACCAACGTGACATCCATAACAATCATAACAACCATAACAATATGACACCCATACCACTGATTGGATCTTTATAACACATCTCATGGCAGTATTTACATCCATATACATATGTACGTAAACCAAAACAACACACCAAAACATATACCAAAAACATTTGATCAACTAGCGAATAAAGAAGGATACATAGGCCACATCTGATCCACCATCTCCCATGTAGCTTTATCGGTTCCAAAGTGATTCCATTGCAATTTAACTTGCTCGATTTCTCAGTTCCGGAGCATGAGCATATTTCTCTACAAAATATGTTGCGATTCCATATGGAATTCTCCTTCTAGTTCCACTTGAAATACAAACCAACCAATCGCATGATCAACATCTTTAACATACTTCTTAAGCAATGACACATGGAAAAAATCATGAAATTTCGCTATCGGAGGTATTTGTAGGCTAGTGGCCCAATCCTCTCAAGAATATTGAAAGTTATACAATACCACAGTGCCAGCTTGTCACATGACCCAATCCTCAAGGAAATCTTATTGGGCTTAATGTGCAAATACACATGTTCCCCAACTTGAAACTCCTTAAACAACTTGTTCTGATCTGCATAAATTTTTTATTTGTCCTGCGCTACCTTCAAATTATTTTTGATGATATGCATTTCTTGTTCCATCTCTTCCAACATGTCTGGTACTATCAACACCTTGTTGACTGGATCACTCCAACTGATTGGATCATTGCAACTCCGCCCATATAGTGCATCAATGGAATCATCCTCAGTGACTCTTGATACCCATTATTGTAAGCAAACTCAACTAATGGAAGGTACTCCTCCCATATCTTCTATTGATGCATGACATACATCCTCAACATGTCCTCTAATATCTTGTTGACCCTTTTTGTCTATCCATTTTTTAGTGGATGATAAGTTGTGTTGAAGGCCAACTTTTTACCCAAACCTTCAAATAACTCTTTCCAGAACCTAGAAGTGAACTTAGCATCCTTGTTTGACACAATCTTCTTCGAAACACCATGAAACCTAACCACATCTCTGATGAAGACCTGTGATAAATCACTAGCTAAGTAAGTAGACTTCACTGGAAGGAAGTGTGCTACCTTTTCCAAATTTTCCACCACAACCATGCTATAATCATGTTGTCTAGATGTCCTCAACAAACCTGTGATAAAATCCATAGAAATGACCTCCCACTTCCACTTTGGAATCATAATCAATTATAGTTGTCCACTTGGATTTTTACACTCTATTTTCACCTATTGACAGTCCAAGCATCTAGCCAGAAACTCTGCCACTTCTTTTTTTATATTCAGACAATAATAAAACTTATTCATTGTTTCCAATGTATTTTATATCCTGGGTGACTTGCATACGGTTTTGCATGAAACTCTCTCAAGATAGTCTTCTTGAGCTCGCTACTGTTTGACACATATATCATGTCCCCAAATATGATCAAGCCATCTACTGTGAGACAATAGTCCAAATCCTGTGCACCTGTACCTGTACCTATATTCTGTTGTAACCTGTGTTTGAGCTCCCTATACCTATTATCTTGCTAACCTGCCTGTAATATTTGATCCTATAAGTCTATCCCATAAGAACTCATAGATGCCATATGATTCACCTATATCTGCCTGCTAAGAGCATCTGCAACCCTGTTCTCTTTACCCTTGATGTACCTGATCTCAAAGTCGAACTCACTAATTGTGGCCAACCATCTAGCTTTCTTGGCATTTAGATTCGTCTGGTCAAACAAGTATCTCAACCCATTGTGATCACTCATCAATATGAACCTCTTGCCAAGAAGATAATGCCTCCACATCTTCAATGCACGGATGATCACTGCCAACTCAAGATCATGTGAAGGATAATTTTGCTCATGCTCATTCAATTTACGTGACTCAAAGCACACTACCTATCCCTCATGCATAAGGAATCACCAAGTCATCTCTTGCAAGCATTTGTACATACCACAAACTCTTTGTCTAGATCTGCAATCTTTAGAACTGGAGCATTTGTCAACAACTACTTCAATTGCTCAAAATTGGCTACACATTCCTCTGTCCATTCAAATTTCTTACCTTTCCCTTGCAGCGATGTAATAGGATAAGAAATCTGAGAGAAGTTCCTGATGAACCTCCTATAATAACCTACTATCCCCATAAAGGATATTACCTCATCCACATTTCTAGGAGCTTCCCATTCCATGATAGCTCTTATCTTCTATAGATCTACGATTATGCCTTCCTTGGAGACAACATGCCCCAAGTAGTGTACCTTTGTTTGAAAGGAACTGCATTTTCTAAGCTTGGGATACAACTAATGCTCTAAACAATCTCAATATTGTTGCTAAGTTTTCAACATGCTCTTCTTCATTTTTAGAATATACCAATATATCATCAATGAATACAATAACAAACTCGTCTAGATAAGGACGCAACACACTATTCATCAAGCACATAAAAGTAGTTGAAGAATTAGTCAAACCAAATGGAACTACACCAAACTCATAATGCCCATACCTGGTCCTAAAAGTTGTCTTGTAGATATCCTCTTCTTTGATGCGTACCTGATGATATCTAGATCTTATATCAATCTTTGAGAACATTGATGCCCCCTTCAGTAGATCGAAAAAATCATCAATCCTCGACAATGGATACCTATTCTTGATGGTCACCTTGTTCAACTGCTTTTAATATTTGCACAACCTGAGAGTACCATCTTTATTCTTCATGAACAATAATGGTGCACCCCACGGTGATACACTTGGCCTAATGTATCCCTTGTCAAGCATTTCCTTCAACTACAACTTCAAATATACTAACTCTAGAGTGCTCATTATATACAGTGCCTTTGATGTTGGTGTTTCCCCTAGTACCAACTCAATAGAAAAGTACACTTCCCTGTGAGGCGGAAATTCTAAAATATCTGTTGGGAACACATCCTAAAATTGTTATAAAACCGGATACCTTCTCAATATCTCTGCATCCTCATCCTCCTTTCCTTTATCACTAGAAATATGCACTACAAATAACACACACCCTTTTCTGCGACTGCACTTTTCCTGCATAGTTGTCACCATCCTAACTGATGTTGCTATCTTATTACCCTGTAAGACTCTTTGTTCTCCATTGTCATCCAAGCATTCAATGGATTTTTCATAACAATCCACTTTGGTCTGATGAATATATAACCAATCCATACCCAAAAGCACATTGTATGATCCTAACGGTAATACATTCAAATGTGTTGATGTAGGCATATCATTCAAGTCAAAATCACAAGCTCTTACCCAATGATGAACTTGCTTCTTTGTACCTGTAGCCAACTGCACTAACCAAGATTCTGCATGCACTTATTTACTCAAACCACACTTATCCACCAGGTTAGGATTAACATAACTATAATTAGATTTAGGATCAATCAAAATAGAAACAACTTGATCACAATGATTACCATCTATCTCAATAATAGATTCCCGATGATCTTCCTCTCAGTTATCCAATGCTGCATAAATCCAAGGAATGCTCTGTCCAACATCTCCCACTGTCTATGCCTCATGAGCACTGTAAATTTGTGGTCTACCACCTTGATGCTATGGACAATATCTCCTGCGATGATCCTTACCACAAATCCAACACTATAAAGGCTTCCAACCTGCACCCTTGTTCAGTTCCTCATATCAAAATTATTTTCCTCTGTTAGATGCATTGAACTTCTTATGCGGCGTTGCATTCTCTTTTTTACTTGTGTCCTGAGGCCTTGCTCGTTTCTTTTCCCATTTTCCATTATTCCTTACATTAAATTTCCAGTTTGGTTTCATCCTAGATTTGTGCTTTTATTGCTCACAATAATGCTTTATCTTCCGGATGGCTTCCTCCAATGATTAAGGCTCATTGAACTCAATCATGTCCTTGAAATCTACCGACAACCCAATGATTAATCTCTAAACTTTATCCTTTTCATCCTTAAGATATGGTACATACCTCAATAACTCCATGAACTTGGTCGTATACTCATATGTTATAGATCCCATCTTTAGCTGATAGAATTCCTTCGCCCTTTCATCATATTATTTCTCTGATAGATAGTTATTCCTGAATAATCTCTCGAATTCATTCCAAGTCAATTCCTCTTCATGAATACCTCTGACATTCTTTACATCTTCCCACCAAATATTTGTTTTACCTTTAATACTTATTCATCTCTCCATCAAATGCAGGTGGATTTTCTTTCTTAAACTCATCCAACAAATATCCCTTGTCATTCCTCCTATAAGGATGATAACAACGACGATCATGATGTCTGTCAGAACCAAAACTAGAATAAAACATGTGTCCACCTCTCCCATCCGGTGTATCCAAGAACCTACCATCCTTGATCATGTAATCTCTATATGACATGTGCCCACTGTGAGACCGACTACCATATGCCCCATCAATCTTGTCCTCCTGCCCATGGTTGATTCGAAGTGGTCCCTGTCTCTGCAAGTCTGACAAGATCTAAAGGATAACTGCATTGACTTTTGCTTGTTTCTCTTGTGCCCTAGAAAGTCTCTCTTGTGATTGAATGATTCAGACATTATCTTCTTTGTAAATCCTTAGATGCATTTAGACTTCTCAAAGTATCTACTATGTGAGGGGAGTATTCCTCACCATGTTGTTGATATGATCCATAGGGAGAATCTCGTGACTATAGTCTACCACTTTGATAGCCATATTTCTTCTTATCTTCCCACAAGGTATATCATGTCAGTTAAGCCAAATCATAAATAAACCAACATACCTTTGTCTAGTTCAAGGGAGCATATCTCGGTTGTAAGATCAACTAGATTAGTGCAATACACACACACATAAACATGATCATATTCAAAACAATACATAGACATCATCTCAATCCTTATTATATTTTCATGCATGATGGCAAAACCACACACCAAATAGACACAACGCATGCATAACGACATATACACCGACATACATGACCAATGCACCATCAACATGCGCTCATCACGACCATATGAAACAAAAAACACCATCAACTTTCACATGGAAAGACTACTACAAATATGACCACACCATGCATATGCAACAAGCACATAGACCACAAGTATAAGAAGCATATATGAAATCAACATGTATGTGTGACCAACACACCGCCCATCCAGTATAAGGGGTGAACCACACTCTGATACCACTCTATAACACCCTCCTCCCACATTTACCCAAGTTAACCGATCAACCGGGGTAAACATGTGATGAGAGGCCACTATGATGTGATTCAACCTCCTAGATCACCTTAAAGAAGTGGAACCAACATAGCACAACCAATATGACCATTCACACATCCTATAAAACCTACAGGGTCTAACCAACATTTCCAGGTGACCAACCCTTAGGGAACTCAACCTTTTATTGACCTAGATCCCTAGTTTCTCCCTTGCCAAGCCTTACAAGCGACTGAGAGCCCCAATCGCTCCCATGATCCTGCCTCAGTGCAACTGTAGCCTTTTCTGCTAGTGTTGTGTTAGCGACTACGAGATTTAAGGCTATTTTCTAGGGCTAGGACCTAATCACTGCCCATAAAATTATGAAACTTTCAGAACTCATAAAAGACATGAATACAATGCTTTTGATAACAAAACTTGATCAAGGACTTGACTGGACCGCTACTAGTCATGACAAACATTTCGTCAAACATATAACAAATATGCACTCTATAGGTCTTCACAACAAATTTGAGCATAGGGGTCTCATACTTATATGAGAATCATTAAGAAACATTGATACCTCATCACAATAGCTACATTATCCACTATTATGTAATATATTCATTGTTCATTAATCTATTAGTTAAAACATGATGAGATCCATACATCATCACTGTTATAAAACATACTCATAACCAACATATAAACACCTGAAATAGTAGGGATATAACATCCATATAAACCACACAATAACAAGTACATTTACCCATAAAATACAAGTGGAGAGAAGCTCTTATTAACATGTGTAAAATTCAACCAGGTTTGGGACTTCCATGTACCACCCAACCATAGACTACGTTGAACTAATTATTTATTTAAGCCAACCAACCCCATGCCATATTCCAAGCATGAATGTGGGATCTCGTGGAAAAATCCAAATACAACCAAATCAGAGCTTCCAAATACCAAACCACCTCAACCCTCAACCAGTGATTACACCTCACGGTCAAACATCACTAACCATCACCAGATTAGTTTGGGCTCCAAAGCGTTTGTTCCAACCAGGGCTTCAAGGACTAGTAACTCAACCCAAAACTGTCGTCGGGCTTCTGGAGCGTTTGTCCAACCAGGGTTCCAGGACTAGTAACTCAACCCATCAAGGGATTCCAGAGCATTTTTCCAACCAATTATTCCAAGAATAGTAACTCAACCCAAGCTGTTACAGGGCTTCTAGAGCGTTTGTCCAACCAAGGCTTCCTGGAACTAGTAACTCAACCCACAACCAAAGGTACATGAGAAACAACCAGAAAACAAAAGTAAAACCCACAACACCATGAATATCTAGGAAATGGCAAGGCTAGGGAAAACCACTGTCAATCTAGACAATCCTCAACGCCAATGACATATCACGACCAAGAAACCACATGCATGCCAAAACTAGCAAGGAAATCATACATGTAACTCAATACCTGCAAGAAAAACACGATGTAGTTGTTGATCCCGATGTCCTCTTGTGCTTTCCTGCTCTTCCTTCACTTTCTTTCTCTAAATCCCAAGTAGGCCACACTCCTCCAAGAGTGCTCCAAGAAAAACTCTGTGTGTCCCAAGAGTATGAGAGAGAGAGAGAGAGAGAGAGAGAGAGAGAGAGAGAAATGAGAGCTCCAAAAATGAACCGATCAAAAGCCATGAACTCATCCTTAGAATCCTTTTTATTAATGAGACCTCTATTTTCTTCAAATTTCCATTATTTTCCTTCATTTTCCCCCTCACATGTAACATGTGACCATTCACCATCCTTTTCTCCTAATTTCCATTATTTTCACAAATAAATGCCAACAAATTCCACTTTGCCTTTCCAAAGCCTTTGTCAATTTCCTTAGCCATTAATTAATCACAAGTGATCCCCATCACTATGTTTTTGCCAAACATTCAGCTTGGAATACGTGTCCCATGGCCATGGTCTTATTTTACCTTTATTAACTTTATTACATGGATTTTTGACCAAGGTTGTTACAATTTTGTCCTCTATTTTCTTTGGATCTTGGTTTGTGGAATTGTTTCTTAGAATGGATTCAATCTTACCATCTCGGTGCTCCTCCACATGTTATTTTCCACCACCTTCTTGATGGATTTCTGGGGTGTAATCCTGCTCTAGCACTTCAAAGACATTGCATATTTCCTATCTCTTAGGTGCGACATAGGTTGTAGCCTTATTGTTATGGTGCTTCTTGGAAGGGATTTTCGTGAATCCCTCTCCATCCTTTGTCTCTATATCTATCGAGTCTTTCTTGGGTTCATTGAGAGGGAAATCACGTAACAAGTGTCTATGCAATTGGAATCTCATGCTCCGAAAGGTAACATGCTCATTGTCAAGGGTTTGAAACCAATATATGTTTTCTGATTCCAAGGCTATGGCTTTAGGGAGGGAGCCAAGGATGTTCATGTATACATAGATCCTTGCATAATAGGTGTAGAAGCCATGCTTTTTTTATTCTGAGAGGTAGACAAACCCAACTTGTTTCCAATGTCCTTCATTGTTTCTAGATCCCAATATTAGTATGGCAAAGAATACATGTGTATCCAAGCAGGAGCCCAGGGGAAGCCCTCTTTGTTAGGGCTGAAATGTTTCACCTAATGGCGCATGTACAACCCCAATGAGTTGAAGAAGTAAGAACCCCCATCTATTACAACCTCCCTATATTCTAATTGAGAGAAAATTACAATAAAAAACCCTTATGAGCCCAATTTTACCTCATAATGGGCTTTTGGCTTCCATCGCATTCCAATCCAGTGGAGGAGTTATTTTTCCATTGGCTAAATTCCAATGAACTTGCAGATTAGGGCATGGTATTGCATTAATTGGATATTTCCATTCATCCTAGCTGGAGGGATGTGAATTCATAGGATTTTTATTGATTTTGTAATGCAAGTGCTCATACTCTTTGGTACAAGGCTTGTTTTTATTCATGGTGAGTGTTTTCTACTAAACTTGACTTGATGGCATCGACTGTCTTAGATTTTCCTGAGTCGTGATCCACAGAAGGGGTCAGGCTTAAAAAGTGGTCAGAGGGGCCTGGAGCCCCTCCCCTCGGGGATGCCATTCCATGCGAAGTGCTCAGCAATGGGACTTTAAAGAGGAATCGGGTAGATGGAGAAGTATGGGGTCAGGAATGCAGGGGCGACAATCATGAACCCTAGATAGGTCAACTTCCAAGGAGGAAGTCGATGCAGAGCTCTCTCGCTATTTTTTCATTATAATCACAATTAGAATAATAATCTTAAATGCATTTATCTAAGATAATTTGATTATGAATAAATAATACATTGTGAATGAATGTACTTCTATATAGAGTTTAATTTCAAAATATATTTATTCACCATGAATAATATTAGTTTGCAATATTCAACTTATTTTTTTGGGTTGAAAATGTGCAAGTAGAGTATTATTTCATGATTTTTAAAAATATTTTTGTATTTGATATCAATTATTAATGGTGTTGTCTAACGACACCACAAATTCGCTTGGACGACAGTTTTCTTGTCGGAATCCAGCAAAAAAAAGTTCAAAAAATTAGAATGTTGGAGTGTTTGAATTATTTTTTTAATGGTGGAAATGGATTCAACACCATCAAGAACCCCTAGGGCACCCAAAATCCAGAAGTTTAACAATTGTAACCCATATTTAAAAAAAAATTATGCCAGATTTTGTCATAATATTACCGAAATTTCCATTATTTTCCGAACTAATTTATGGGTTTTTAGACTGCGCTATTATTAATTACATTTATAAGTGAGTATATATATGTGTGTGTATTTTTTTTTTTTTTGGGTAACATTTTTATAGTGTTTTTTTTTTTTTTTTTTAATTTGCTTAAAAATTCAAAAAAGTGTTTAGAACTACAAATATTAATTATTAAGATTACACAATCTAGATAGAGGTGGGTTTTTTTAGAGTGTGAAATCAATTTATATATTTAAAAATGTAATTTGAATAATATAAAATTGTAGTTTGAACAAAAATTAAATAGTTAGATTAAGATAAAGATTATTTAAAAAATCCATGCCATATAGATTTTTTTTTTCATAAATACGAAATGCTTTAATTAATAAATAAATTACTAAAATAATTCATATTTTTTTTCTAAAGGAAATCATCCTCTCTTAGTCCAAAGGGTAAGAGTGAGGGTCACTACAACAATATTCAGACACTTAACCTTTACATCAATATTTCTCGTTGTCATATTATTGGTAGAGAATTGAACTAAAGTGGAGAGATAACAACCAATGTCAAAATAACCTCAATGGACTAAAACAATTTATAATTTAATAAAACTAATAATATTATTTCACTTTCATCAATTTAACGATTTTTTACACATACATATAATATTAATTTAAATAAATTATTGAAATTACAAATTTAACAAAATGATAAAATTAATCAATATTTTTATAAATATTTTTCTTAAATTAAAATTTTATAAATAAAAATATGTATTCCATCAAAATTATTTAAAACTTGAGTTTCACCCTATATATATATAAACTCTCTTAAAAGTCAATAGCATTATTCCACTTTCACCGGTCTAATAAATTAATTCTCTGACACATATTAAATAAACCATATATTATAACATTTAATAGAAAGGATAAAGTTGTTTGACAACTCTCAAGGGTCTTGGAGGTCCTCATGGGTAAAGAAAGGAAACGAAACATGTGAAGGAGGGTGTCATTGAAAATTACCAAAGGAAGGCGAGTCGAAGGCGAGTCATGTGATGAGATGAGGTATAGCTGTCATTTTCAAGGAATCATGAAGGCATGTAAATGTCACTCCAATGATGACCACGGAGAATTGAGTCTGTCCATTGCCATGTGCAAGTAGCTTATGGAGAGGTCAAGAGTCACACACATTCATGTGGTGCTCCTTGAGTATTGGGAGTTGAATAATAGACTAGAGGTTGGAGGGTCTTGTCCACATCCTTATGATTAAGGGATGAGGGAGGACTTTAGTGGTTGACAACTCCACCTTCATATTCTTTTTGGTTCCCTTTTTGTCATGATGTCATCATTTTTTTTTTTAATCATCACATGTTACTACTCTCCTATCTTGACAAATTTAATGATGATGCCTATCATGCCAAACACATCTGTTTTCGTCTTTGAGGTGAGCTTTCACAAGTTCCTTAGATGAGGGGAACATGAACATGGTACAATGATAAGATGTTTTCTGATAATCTAAATTATTGGAATAGGAGATATATTCTAATTCCTATTTCTACTATTCAAAATTAGAGTGGATATGCATTTTTAAATTATAAATTTAACTAAGTGGAGGTTAATTATTCATCTTGTTATATATATATTGAAAACGGGTATTGTGTATATATTATTTTTAAGGATATAAATCATGTATTTAAACTTTTTATTATGAATAAATAGAAACAAGGTGAAGTTTAATTATTATAATTTTTTTTTTAAATTTTTTTATTTTATTTATTTTATTTTATTTTTAATTTGGTGATATTATTATTTTTAATTATTTGAAATGTATTTTTGAAAGTATAAATAGATTTAAAGTCTTGATAATCACATATTTAATGACTCAAATCTTAATTATATTTGGAGCAAAATTTATGAGAAAAGATGATAGGGAAATGATAAAATTGTATAATGTTTATTTTTTTAATGATATTTCTCTATTATATTAATGAATTTATGACTAGTCTAGATCCATCTTAACTCTAGATCTACTAAGTGGCAAGAAGGATCAAATCTCTTTTCATTTTATTTTAGAGGTTTGCATCAAAGAGATTTGATTCCTCTTAGTGCTGGGTAGATCCAGAGTTGAGATGGATATAGATTGGTTTAATTTAACCTTTAAATAGGTTATATTCGCATGAATACTATGGGTCAATACCGTGTGTTCTCATAAACTTGGAGCTCAAAAACGACTGGTAACTTGATCAAGTCAAGTTTACCTTAACTACTCAATAAATAATAATAATAATGCAGAGTTTTTATTTTTATTCTTTGTATTTCAAGTTATATATATATATATATATATATATATATATATATTAACATTAAGTATTTTTTTATTTTATTTTGACATAGTCAAGATGTTTATAGGACATTACATTACATTATAACATCTCTACCATACTGTGTTGGAAAGCGCCTCTTGGCGCAATTATTTGATGTTCTTTTGACCAAGAACAATTTAATGTCTTTGAATTAGATAGAAACATTTTATTTTTTTGAATTCAAATTGTTCAACTTAGGATGCCTCTTCAACTCATCCAAAGGGTTTTTCATCGAGCATACCTGAATAAAAAAGGAACACACTTAGTCTTGTATTCACATCACAACCTTTTTAGGAAAGAGGGTTTGATATCGAATCCAATGCAAGGAGTTGCAATTTCTTTATATAATTATATAGAGCTTTTCTTGGAAGGTTCTCTTTATTGATTGCTATCATTTTAGTTTATGACATTTTACCTTTGTTCCCTAAAACATTAGGAATATTGGACAAACATAATTCAATTGTGCCTATTTTGGTAAAATAGACAATGAAAGAACATATGTTCATAATCCAAAGCATAAAACTATTAGGAATTGCCATCCATCACCAAGAAGTTACATGTTCAAGTAAAAAATTCTACACATGTTTTAGCAGAGGTAGTGGTGCTTTTTTAAACTTAACTATAGTCAATTTTAGGAAATCAATCCAGAAGATTGTGGATATTGTGTAAAATGATAATGTCCACTGGTAAGTAAGAAGGTTAGGGAGTCACAGCCTAATTGACATTATATTAACCTTATAAAGTTAAACATGTTATTTAGATTGAATTTTGAAAACTATGGTTTAAAAAACGATTAATATTATTGAACTATGGCTTTCATGATTGGTTTGTATTAGTTATATTATTAAAAAGGATAATGATTTTTTTTAAGAACAATACATATCATATCTTTTAACAATTGGTTTTACATTATATAGATTTCACATTAAATCTTTCTTCCAGTGATGTGGGAGTCTCTTAATAATCCTTATCAACTCCACTATAATTTTTTGTTGTTGTTGTTCATAGTTCTTTCATTATATTATAAAAAAAGTGTCAAGTACAAAATTCATCTCAACAAGCCCCTTTCTCTGATTCTCACCATACTTGTTGAGATTGAGACCTGGAGGAAACCATGAGCAACCGATAAGATGCATTATTTTCGATAGGCCTAGTTGCCTTGATACATACATTAAACAAAAAGTGAAGGAAAATAGAGAGAAACATATTAAGGAGGGGGGTTGGGGGGAATTACAAGGGGAGCTGCAAAGTAGCCCATGTGTTTTCATGCATGTGAAAGTCAATATGCTCCACCCTCGCTTCCAGACTACGAAGGTGGTCATTGGTGCGTCAGTGTTGGCATCACAGACGTTCCAGTTGTTCCAAGTTTTCACTCTGGTTGAATTGGATGTCGTTGAGGTATGCTACCAAATCATTGCAATCATCATATCAATGTTCCTAGAGAATGTCCATGTTCACTTGGACATTCATCAATTGTGTCGCAATGGATTCCAGAGTGGTTGGAGTTACCACATGGCCCAGGGAGCGGGTTGGGAAAGAGCATCAACCTCCTCAGTTTCTTGGTTGACAAAAGAATCCCGAGGATAGTAGATTGGAAGGATCAGGATGCACGACTTAGCACTGATTTCCACCCCCGACGGGAACGTCCTCTATGGCGCGACATGCAGACTTCAACAAGACTGTAGAGAAATCAATATCAGAACCTTCAAAAATCTCCCCCCCTGAATGAACTACACCACAGAATAACAAAACCACACTCCACTACACTGCAAGGATATATTTTGATGCAATTCCAGTACCCACTGTGTCTATACTCCTCCCCCCATACCTTGGAGATGAGGTGAGAGGGACCTTTGTTTCAAGGCCACTGGAAACCCACACCCTTGCCTACTTTCGCGCAATTAGGCACCCCCTCGAACTTCCACAGGGGCGAGGTGAAACCCAAGGCGCACCCTTCCCTTTGAATGCAAAATGGAGCATACACCCGATGAACTCTTGGGCGTCCTGTGCTATCTACGTCTCAAACACCGACGAATCACTCCTCAAACGAAGGTTCCCTACGGGAAAGCCAAACGATTCCTCCACCCTTCGTGTGCTAGGATCCCATGGGCCATCCTAGCCTCAACTACCCTCCGTCCCTCGCTGTCCCTATCGACCTTGCCTCCTCCCACCCAAGGCCAAGACCTCGGTGAGGCATACAGGAGTTGCGTACCCCTATCCACTATACAACCCAAATTCATCTCCCTTCGCGACCAAATAAATGTTGTCACCCTATGGAGGCTGTATTTATTACCAGTGCATGTGAGTAGTAATGCCCTTTGCAGGCATTTAGAAACCTCTAGTCTCATCACCGTTGTTTTATGTTGCACGTGGAGGCCAGACAGGCTCCGACAATGTATCGAACACCAATTGTATTCCATGACGAACACCGCCATCAGGGATAAACTCCACTGTAAGTGATATAGCTATTAACCTCTTTAATGGTACATTGGATGTTCTTTATGTTAAAGCAATAACACCAACAAATTAAAATAAGTACATATAAAACAACAATATATTAATGAACAAAAACCCAAAAACCATGCAAATAGATTCTACATGATATACCAACATTATAAAACATGGATTTATAAAAGGAAATACTCTTGTAGAAATAAATATGAAGTTCTCTAAACTACACATGTATTATAAATAAGATTTATCCATAGATTACTATGTTAGAGAACTAGTATATTTTGGATTAGATGTTAGTAAAGACATCTGAAAAAGTATTAAATGAGTATTAGCGTTAGATCATTTGTAATTCCCTCGTGATAAGATCAAGAAGACACACACTACATTTATAACATAAACTTTACATTTATTGTAGAATAAGTGGTGATATTTTTTTGATTTGGTTATAGTCAATTTAAGAAGTTGATTAAGAAGATTGTGAGGAATAATATTGTTCAATAGATAAGTATAAAGATTAGGGAGTCACACCCAACTTGGTTTTATAGAGATAAATGCTAATTTGTTGAACATTGAGAATCATGGTAGAGAAAAATGCTAATTAAGTTTAACATTAAAAAATATGGTCTAGAAAAATATCAATGTTACCTAGTTCTTATTTTCATGATTAATATTCATTTTTTTTGCATTATCAAAAACGACAATGAACAAATCTATAGAGAAAGACTCTTCAACAATTTATATTAGTCCATAAAAAATTACACATTAAAACCTTTCAAAACTTTTATATGAATAACATTGAAGTATTTTTATAAGCTTTAATAACTTTGAGGTAAGCTCTAATATAACTTACAATTTTTGTGTAGTAAATCTTTCCTATGTTTGAAATTGCTTTAATAACTTTGTAGTAAATTATAATCTAACTTACAATTTATGTAGTAAATCTTTATAGTAAAAAAGAAGGGTCTATGTTTGAAAATGTTTTAATAACTTTATCATCAACTCTAATGTAACTTACAATCTCTCTGTTAGTAAATATAATGTAACTTACAATCTCTATGTTAGTAAATATCTTGTTAATAAAAAGACATGTTTATATTTGAAATTGCTACATTAAAATATAAATTATAAAAAGAATATCACTTGTAGTACAACAGATGTTTTTGATATTAAAACAATAACACTAACAACTTAAAATAAATACATGTAAAACAACCATATGACAAATAGATTCTACATAGTACACTAAAGTTACAACATTAAAAGGCTATATAAATAAATTTTATAGGGTACACCAACATTATGATGTAAGGTATCAATATGAAAAGGAGAAATACACCCACACAAATAAATGCAAAATTTCATCAACATTGAATGTATTATAAATTATACTTATTTAGGTTTATAGAATATGATGTGTAAATGTGTGGTACTCAAATCATTTTATTTTCAATAAAATGATAATGAATAAATCACTAAATAAATAATTTTCCTTCAACAATTTATAGAAGTTTATGAAAATTTACATATTAAGACCTTGTTGCCTTCAGAAAGGCTCTCAACTCAGTCTGGGGTAGATCTCACATAAAAATGTAAACATGTAACATAAACTTAATCTTTAACATTAAGCGTAAACTTCACCATTTAATATGTATGGGGTAGATCTCAAGTAAAAATGTAAACGTAAAAGTAAATGTAAGGGTAATCGTAGACATTTAACATGTATGGGGGTATATCTCAAGTAAAAATGTAAACTTAAACATTTAACATGTATGGAGTAGATCTCAAGTAAACACATAAACGTAAACATGTAATGTTTAACATTTAACTTAACATTTACTAAAAAATTAATTAAAGCTTTACTAATGTCCGTGCTAATGAAAAATCATTTCTCTCTTTATCTATATAAATAACACCAAAAACAAAGTGTGGAATTCTATTTGTGAGGAAGCATTTTGACACAGTGCTAAGGGTGAAATAATATTTCGGAAGAAGGATTTCTGCACTTATGCGAAGTGGGAAATAATATTTGTGAGAAAGGATTTAGGCATCAAATAATATTTCTAAAGAAGGATTTATGGAGCTATGCAAAGTGGGTAATAATATTTGTGAGAAGGTTTTATTTCGATTTCTCTTACTCCTTACCTGCATTTTATGTTTTTTCTATGTTTTTTTTTCAAATTATGTTGTGCTGCCATTTGTTTGATTTTGTTCGGTTAGAAGGTAATATTTAATTAGAGAAAAAATAGAGTGATTTCATTCAGTTAAAATGAAATATTTAATTAGAGAAAACATGGAGTGATTCACTTAGGTTAAAAGGTAGTATTTGATTAGAGAAAACATTGAGTGATTCAATTCAGTTAAAATGAAATATTTTATTAGAGGAAACATCGAGTTATTCAGTAAAAAAGAAATATTTAATTAGAGAAAACATCAAGAGTTATTCAATTTGGTTATATATATATATATATAGTTAAGAGTGTAAAAATGAATCCATATATTGTAGTAAATCTTTATAGTAAAATGACATGGTTATGCTTGACACTGCTTTAATAATTTTGTCTTCAACTCTAATATAACTTACAATTTATGTATAGCAAATTTTATAGTAAAAAGACATGTCTATTTTTGAAATTGCTGCATAAAAATACAAATTATGATCAAAATATCACTTATGGTACAAAACATGTTTTTTTATATCAAAACAATAATATTAACAACTTAAAATAAATACATGTAAAACAAGCATATGACAAATAGATTTTACACAACACACCAAAGTTCTAACACTAAAAACCTATGCAAATAAATTTTATATGGTATACTAACTTTATGTTGTGAAGTATAGATATGAAAATGAGAAACACACTCACACAAATAAGTACAACTTACAATTTTTTTATAATGAATATTTATAGTAAAATGACACGTTTATGTTTAAAATTGATTTAATAACTTTATCTTAAACTCTAATGTAGCTTACAATCTATGTGTGGTAAATCGATTTTTTTTAAATAGTAAAATGACATGTCTATGTTTGAAATTATTGCATAAAAATATAAAATATAAACAGAACATCACTTATAGTATAAAACATGTTTTTTATATTAAAACAATAATACTAACAACTTAAAATAAATACCCTATGAAAAATAAATTCTACATAACACACCAAAGTTATAACACTAAAAACCTATACAAACAAATTTTATATGGTGTGCCAAAAACTCATACAAATAAATTTTATATGTTGTACAACTTCATGTTGTAAGCTATATAAATGAAAATATGGTGTACAACTTTATGTTGTAAGCTATAGAAATGAAAATATGGTGTACAACTTTATGTTGTAAGCTATAGAAATGAAAAGGAAAAATACAACTACACAAAAAATATAAAATTTGATCAACATTGAATGTATTGTAAATGATATTTATTTACACTTGTAGAGCATGATGTGTAAGAGGACATTGTATATGAGGTACTCAAATTGTTCTATTTTTAATAATATTTGTTTTGATTGAACAATTCACAATTAGGCTAGTCTTAACTTAGGAATCCACAAGGACAATTAGGCTAGTCTATATTCAGGAATCCACAACTAGGCTAGTCTCTACCTGTGTAATAGTCTATACTCAGGAATCCACGACTAGGCTAGTCTCTACTTGTGTGATACACTGTTGATTCCAATTGCTACCACTATAAAAGCTAGACACATATGTATCCCCTTCCAGACACATGTGAATAAGAACAAGTTGAACACCCAAACTCTTCACACATAATACTTCATTTACACACTTATAACAAATTAAACTACTCATAAACTAATACTCTATTTTCAATAATTTTTTTTAATTAATTTGATAATTTAAAATATTAAACTTAATCAAAATCTTAAATATAAAATTCCGTGAACAAAGTTTGTCAACATATGGGAACTCTCCACTTTCAAACATAATTCCAACTAGATTTTGATATCAAATTGAAGAGATATAAATACCCATTATCCCATGTTATATCAAATAATAAAAATAATAATACAATAGGACTTTTGAATTATGGGATCTTTTGCCTGAGATGTCAGTGAAGACAATGAAAAGAATGAGACAACTAATACTAAAGTAGGGCGAGGCATGTTCTATCAGAATTAGGAAATTAATATTATATTAAGGCGTGGCATGTTCTACCAGAGATAGGGGGTTCTCGGAAAATTTTAAATAAATTTAGCGGCACATGGGGGATCTGAGAGACCTCCAGTAAACATCATTCATGTTTTTTGGATTTGACGGTGCGTTTGTGGAAAGAAGCGGCAAGAACTTCAAGGGATGGGAAGAAGATGGGAGGGGGTTAAACAAACTCGTCTCAAGTGGCCCGCACGAAGTAAGTGTCACATCGGCACGTGCCGTGGCAGGAAATAATAATAATTAAAAAATAGAACCGAACGACCCTTTTGCAAACGGGTTTTTAGCGGAGTTTCCTTCTCCAGCTGTGGCTAGCTGTTGTCCAAGGGGCAGGTGTTTTGCGTTTTTTTACCCTTACTTATGAAAAAGCACCGGTAAATTTGGCGGTGCCTGAATAGAAACAGCGTCAGTTAAATCCGGCGGGTGTGTAAATTAGCGGACGTTATGGAAAAACAATGGCGGGAAGGAGGGGGATGATTTTATTCACCTGGACGGGCACGTGGCGGGTCATTTTGGGGACGTCACCGGCAACGACCGGTGGCAATTTAGTAGCTCAGCACTGGGAAACCGAAAAAAAAAACCGATAGGGGGGAACGAGCGAGCCATGATGCTTGGGGAAGAAGCGAGGGGAAAGAAGGACAGTGGGAAGATGCTCCCAGCCCCGCTCAGAAGATTTCAGGCTTTTTAGAGTTTTTAAAGCTGGATTTTATTGTCAATGTATATATATTTTTATTTTCCATGGTGGGTTGAAGCTGGCAATGTGAGAGACAGTGTTACGACTCTGCCAGTGGATTCGAATTATATTGATCTTCGCAGCGATTTGCAGACCCACAAGATTTATGTGTCTCAAGAAGGGTCGCTGTTCTCCAGGAATCTGTGCTTTAGATTTGATTTGACGGACAGAGGAGATAAATCATAAAAGCCTGTGCGTGGGTGGCTCTCTTTCCTTTTTGCTGGATCTCCTTTTCAAGTTCTACTGAGCGCTGAATGCTTGTTGTTATTTGGGGATATAGAGCCAGTTGAGTGCTAGTGGGATTTGATCCGCGGACATCGGAGAAGGGGAGAGCTGGAGAGATCTATCTGTTTTTCGGTTTACGTGTAATGCCTACGAAACATCTCTATTTCTTTTCGGTTTTTTCTGTTGTTGTGTCGTTTTCGATTGGATCTATGGTTGTGGATGATGATGCTAATGGTAAAAATGCATGATGGTATCTGTTTGTCCGGTGGTTAGAGAAGCATTGGACTGTTACATTGCTCTTGGTTATCAAAATGCAGCTGGGTGTAATGAGAAAATCGACTTTCATTATCAGATTTTCCCCATTTAGGTCTCTGATCTGGTTCAGTCTTCCATATAAATTTGTTTTTCTGGTAAAAAAATTAAACACAGGAGCGAGTTTCAATCATGCACTGTCAAATAGTATTCTGCATTGATTATATAATGGTGCTATCGGATTTTCTTGCAAGCATTGTCAGATTTTTGATTTTAGGGAGCTGCTTTACATTTCAGCTATTTTTCTTTTTCTGGACATTGCATTGCAGTGGAATGTCGCTTTGACATCATTAATAGCAATAAAACGTTATCTCTGATATATTTAATTGCACCACCGATAGAAATCATAACGGCAGCATCAGTTTATCTGAGCATTCAGTTTTGCCATTGATTTAATTGAAAATGTAGCGAGACTCGTGATTTACATACCAGAATTTATAACTGAATTTTAGAGATCTAAGCCTCGGTTCTGTAATCGATTATCCTGAGCACCGCATGTTGGATACATTCTCCTCATTTTGCGGGACAGTCTAGCGCATATCTAGTTTTCCCCTTGTTGATGGATGTGCCATTGTGGTTGGCTCATGAGCTGTAACTTTCGTTTCTACAAATAATCAATTGAGGCACTGCATGCAAGGGGCATGACCATCATACATCCAGCTTGATCTCCTGTCATCTCAAATTGATGTCTGTAATATATGGGATTCGGCATTTCTCTCTTTTTCCTATGCTTATCTAAGTTCATATCCATGACATCTGAAAATGTATCAGATTGAGATATGCCAGTCTGTTGGTAGCATCGTTAATCCACGATGCCGCGCCGATCTTGTGGGGATCGGCTATTATCTTAAATCCAATAGAATAGAACAGAATTTTTTTTATGTACGACCTTCCCATGCCCTGTAGGATCTACGAGATACAACAGAAAGTTACAATAAAAATTGCAAAAACAAAAATCTACAGCTTAGCTGCTATAAAGTTGCCCCATGTATAGTATCAATACTCATGTTTTAAAATTCTGAAACATCCCAAAACTACCTACTGGCTTATGGGCTAAACTAGACAAGCTAAACAATCTATGCAAACATCTAGGCTAAACTGGACATGCTAAGCAAGCTATGGGAACTATTCAAACCTTCATCTTTTATTGAGTGCTTATGCCTTATTGTGAAAGCAGTTCAGTTCACATACTATTGGATATTATGTTCACACTGAATGTCCTTAGGCTTCTTATTAGCAGCATTGCCTACAATAGGTCTGTTGAGATTAGTTATTTAGGTACTTATGTGAATAAGTAGCGTTGTAATCTGGAAATCAATAAATTGACTTTATTTCAGTGCCTAGATGGGTTTATTTTTGTGATTACAGGATATCTTAAATGCATCGCATTAACCTATTGGTATGTTGCATATTGCAGGACTTGTCAGTTCCTTGCTTGTAATGCACATATATATTGAGTGACAGTCGAGTGGGGATTGATTACCAATGGCTCACCATGGGGCGAGTGATAATTCTGCTGCCAATTGGGGATACACATCATCGTCGTCAAAACTGCCACAGCTCCCTCCCAAGAGTCCCTCTTTCGGGATTGTTGGTCAAGATTCCAGTAATAACAATATGATGTATATGGGTTGGCCTAATTTCTCCTTCCAAGGTAACAGTTTGAAACATCAGCGCACACCCGCAGTGGGCTATCTGTCGTCGTATGGGCAGCCTCCATGGATGGATGATCCGCTGGACTCACCCTCTGAAAATCCAGCAAAGAAGGGCCCCCATCATAGACGATCTGCAAGTGATTCGCTTGCTTTCCTTGAAAATCCTGTGACTTCTGCTCCAATAGAGGAGATTGCAGAGGAAGATGAATTCGATTGCAGGAGTGCTGCATCCATACCGTCCAAAGGATCCCAAGACTTCGATAGATTGGACGAGGACCAGCTCATGTCAATGTTTGCTGACATTGAACCATTCCACAAACAGCAAAATCAGTCAAATCAATCGGCTTCTAATAATCCTCCTGCTGCACCATCGACTGCTTTGGATAACAGATGTTCAGAGAGACAGACAATTTCTGAGAACCCTTCAACACCATCCGACCACAACAGTATAAATGAGACCTCTATGGAGGAGAAAGTCATGACTGTGTCAGGTCAGTTCAAAAGTGAGCCAGAAGTTCAAAGCGTTTGCAAAAGTGAGCAACCATTCCAGCAACCAGTGAAGATTGAAATGCCCACATCGTCATCAACAATGGAGCTCGACCCAAACATTGATCCAAAAAGGGTGAAACGGTAAACATTTTCAATATGGAAATGGTCAGTCGTTAATGTTTATAACATACAATCCTAAGTATCAGTTTAGCAGTTTATTTCTCAAAACTCGTTGTTAGGTTTTTCTATGTTCCAAGCCCTTAATTGTTATTGACACTATATTTTTATCCAGAATTTTAGCCAATAGACAATCTGCACAAAGATCCCGAGTAAGGAAGTTGCAGTATATTTCAGAGCTCGAAAGAAGTGTCAATGCATTACAGGTAATGTTCCATGATGAGAATAGCATTGCCTTCTGTATATGCTATATTTGAGTGCTTCTGTGGAATCAGTAGATGTTTTGGACAACAGGGTGTGCTCAGTGTCTTTACTGCACATTAAAAGCACTTTGCCCCTCTAAGTAACTATTTACTTTTAACTTGAATGCAGACAGAAGTGTCAACACTGTCTCCTCAGGTGGCCTATCTGGATCATCAACGAGTCCTGTTGAATGTAGACAACGGTAGCTTAAAACAAAGAATTGCAGCCCTTGCACAAGACAAACTTTTCAAGGATGGTAAGTACTCAATCCCAGTTGCATCATAACCAAATGGCTTAGACACATTCTTGTGAGTTCACTATTTACTTGTGAACTTAATATTGTTCACTAGTAGGCAATACCTATCAGTTATATCCAATTAACGAGAGAAATAAATGATGGTGCAGCTCATTGTGAAGCATTGAAAAAGGAAGTTCAAAGGCTAAGACAATTATATCAGGAACAGCAGCAACAAAATATGCAGAAAGAAGTAGCAGCACCCTCAACAGGATCATATGACTTGCAACAGCAGCAGTTTGGCAAGCTTGAGCACAATTCGTCGCCACAGATGATGGAACAAAAGCCTGATCATGTTTCTGATTCTTCATCAAATCATCTGAAAAGTGGTCCAGGTATTTCAGACCATAGAGAAAACAATGCTGCCAACAACCATACCAGTTCTGGTTCTCAAATGTTGAAGGGAATGATGACTTCGAGCTGCCTTATGGGTGATGGTAACAAGTGTTTGGAAGAAAGAATGATGGGAGGAATGCCTCCTGATTATATGGTTCACAACACTTGAGTGCAACACTACTGCAGGTTTTTATTTTGGGATGGTTGTGGTTATGGAGTATGAACTAAGTATTCTTACCATTTTTTCTTCTGTGTTTTGTTTGACCCTTCTCAGCCCTGTATTGGAATTGTTTCTGAATAACTTTTGTTTAGACACATTTTTTGTAGCAGAGGGCCGCTACCCTTCTGAATAAAATAGATTTGATCATTTATCTAACTACAGTTGTGCCTTTCTAGTGTGATTTAGCGTGTCTTCAGATATATAACAGAGAATGTTTAAATCGGCTTTCCTTTTTAATAGCTTAAGAAAAAAATTGTAAAATAGAGACTGTGTTTTAACCCTCTCCTGTACCAAAGGAGTGGGCCATTTTTCTTATAATATTTACATTATGAAAATGCTTTGATTTAGTGCTTTTGAGATTGGTCTACCAAGGTGCACTTTGGCCATATGATAATTTTGGATTGTTCTGCGTGCAAAACCTCTTGAAACAACCAGTAGCCTATAATATGTAACTACAGGTAAAAATATCCCAACCACAAGCAATATTCAAGAACTCTAAAAAAGATTTAGATTCATACGCAGCGTTAAGTCATGCCCAATCTGAAAAACAGTTGATTTTCTAACGTATTTTAATCATATGCTTGTAAGAAATTTATTTACTTTTAAAAGATCTATGACAGATGTACTAAAAAATCCCTGGAATTTTGCATTTGTAACCTTGTATTGGATGTCTGCCTCTCACTTCCAAACCCATTCCCTTAATCCCATGATAATTGGTTTTCTTCGTCAGTTAATCATATGTTATTGATATTGACTGGCTCTGAATTCATCACATACCAAATTCATTTTTACTAGTTTTTGATCGATATCATACAGTTGTAGGGGTGGTGATTTGTGGCTGATAATTTAATCTCAGTAAGTTATGGAGCCTTTGAGTCTTCATTCGGGGTAACTGCCCTCATGGCGGCATCTGAGGCATCTGTGAAGTTTGAATGAGGCCTGCATTTGTAGCCTTTAGACCCTGAGCCAATCGCCGAAAATTTCTTATTTTGACAGTTGGGAAAATGGGGTGTGGTTTCAAATCTGGCTGAGAAGTATATGAGCAGGTGCTACATCATTACACGGAAAGAGAAGTAGGATATTATTTATTGCCATCATCTGATCAAAGGGGCTTAAATTTCTCCATTTTGCAATATAGTACACCCTACAAGGGCGGCATGTCTTAATGATCCACGAAGTTCTCAAATCTATTTGCAGAGGAAGAAGAATGGTAGCCACACAATAGAGTGAACTGTTGAAGTTATCCATCATAGAAGAAATATATTGTATTGATGTCCATATATGGGCAGAATAAAAAGGCATTATTAAGCGGAATTGTTACCTTGTGTGCTTGGCAGTAATAAATCTTTCAAGTAAAAATTCAGATACCCATCTAACTGTGATGGCCAGAAATATCAATATTTTATTAAAGGGCTTGATGATTGATGCAGATACTAGGGTATTAAAGCAGACCAGGATCTTATCGATAACTCTCAACTGGGTATGACAACTTGGGTATTAAAGCAGACCAGGTTCTTATCGATAACTCTCAACTGGGTATGACAATGTGGTGTCATAGGCCACAGGTAAAGCCAAATTTAAACTTTTTAAGGTCTTGATTTTATCTGGCAGAGAATTTTTTCCAAATCTTTTGACAATGGAAAAGTTTTGAGTTTATCTCGGATAGAATCTATGTCTAAATATTTTGAACATGGGAAAGTTTCGAGTTTATTCCGGAGATACTAATAATATATGTCTAAATCCTTTAGATTTAAACATGGGTGTGAGTGGGAGTATCGGGTTAAAGTTCCTCTTTATTTATCTTAATAAAGAGGATCTTTATTTAAATCTTTGAACATAGGTGTGAGTGAGAGTTTTGGGTTAAACACAGCTTGTCTTTTCAACATAGTTGTGGGTGGATGAGATTTCTGTCCAAAGATATTTTGAAATACTTTTCAAAAGCTTTATAAAAGTTAAACTTTTTAAAGTTTGAGTTTATCTCGAGTAGAATCTTTGTCCAAATCTTTTGAATATGGAAGAGAAGTTTATCTTAGAGAGAATTTATGTCAAGATCTTTTGAACATGGGTGTGAGGAGTATCGGATAAAAGTCTTGAGTTTCTCTTTTGAACATGGTTGTGACTAAGATTATTGGGTCGAAAATGGTTGTATTTTGATGTGACGGAACTTGGTATTTCAAAATAGTCTTGTAGTTTTTGTGGTAGGAGAGAATCTATGTTCAAATCTTTTAAACATGAATATGTTTATAGATGAGGTTTGTTGAAAGTTTTGTGTTTTTTTTTTAAGATAGTAATAGTATTTCGTAAAAGTTTGAGATTTCTACGGTGAGAATTTTTACGTTATTTTAAGTGTTTAAGTGGGTGTGGGTGAGCTACTTTAAGTGTTCAAGTGAGTGTGGGTGAGGGTATTATTGTGGTGAGGGTATTTGGTAGAAGTCTTGAGTGTATTTGATCCATATATTTTTTATTTTCCAAAGAGCTTATTAAAAAGAAGTTTAAAGTAAATTTGTCTTTGATCTAGGATATTTTGAACATTGTGAACCTTTACGCTACTTTAAGTGTTTAAGTGGGTGTGGGTGAGGGTATTATTGTGGTGAGGGTATTTGGTAGAAGTCTTGAGTGTATTTGATCTATATATTTTTTTATTTTCGGAAGAGCTTATTAAAAAGAAGTTTAAAGTAAATTTGTCTTTCATCTTGGATATTTTGAACATTGCTTTTCACACTTGAGCTTATTTTATCTATATTGCTTCTTAGGTACTTAATAGATCTATTAAGATGCATATATGCTAATTCTACTTTTTATACATTTGTGATCCCATGTTTTTAGGTAAAGGCATTGTGATTGTGATTCTTAGTTTAGGGTGTGCATTATTGGGCTTTATGATGAGATGTGGAATATTCATAGGATGACCGATGCAACTAGCTAAGTCAAGGGATTTGATGTTAGTTTGCACAATCATGCTCTTTTACATGTCAATCATGCTATTGTTTTGTCATGACTCTTAATACACTGGAGGATTTGTCTTGTCACGACTCTTAATACATTGGAGGATTGTGGTCTTAGTTGTCATAAGATGAGGACTTACGAAATTGAATGGTTTGATGTTATGGTATTTGAAGTATCGTAAAGATTTATGGCATCATGCCATGCATATTAGTGATAAAGATGTTTGTTTGTATTGTTATATTAATATTTACAATTTCTGCTATTCCAAAATTTGTTGTGTGATTGTTTATGCTTTTTGTGCTCATTTCTTATATGATAGATATAATGAAATCTAAAGAGATTGATGTTGTTGCTTTAAAAATTGGTGTTTGTTTATAAAAAAATTGATTGTATCCAACAATAAATCAAACCATCCAGTGAAAAATTAATAGTTACAATAACTATTAATCACAAAAAATTTATTCAAGGATTTTAGTTTGGTTTGTGATATATTTAGTGAATTTAGTGACATATGGTTTATTGCAAAAAAAATTGGTCTTGAATTCTAGGTTGGTTGAATTAGCAAAGGCAAACTAAAAAACTAATTTGAATGGGTCTTTGAAGAATTAATATGGTTGAAGTTATTAATTATATGGATATAATTTTGCTTAAGAACTGTTACCAAATTTTCATCCTTAAACATCTTTATTCAATGCTTTGATGGGGATGTGAGTCAAAGATGTTGACACAACATAATAATGTTGATGTGGATAGTGTATGTGTGGTAGATGTTGATTGGATGAGGAGTTATGATATGAGAAAGGCCTAAGTAATCAATAATGTTATGTAGCTCTTTATGATCAAGCATTTAGTGAGTTTACCCTAGATCTTGATTGGAGTACTCTTGGTTTAGGTTTAATGGCACTATAATGGACTTACTCTTTTGGGGCTTTATTACATTATTCCACAATCTTATGTAGGACCTATGTACATTTACAATAACCTTTGAATTAGGGATATATTGTAGGTTCTCCAAACCATGGTTAGTGTAATCCCCTCCACTATAATGTAAACCTAGGTTGGCAAACACATGTAAAGCTTGGTGATAGTTTGCTAGGGTAAATCCCTAGAGGGAATGACTTCAAGAGTTTGCACCTCATGGTTTTAGTAAGGGGTTTTGTGGGTAACACCCAACTCACTCCACTTAAAACCCAATTGTAAGGCTTGGAGGAACTTTGGCTAACACACAATGGCCTTGAACATTTTCATTCAACGCTTTGATAATGATATGAGTAGATGATGTTGTTGAAGTGGCACAATGATGTTGATTTGGATGCGTGGTAGATGGTGATTATATAATGTGTTATGATATGGGAAAGGCCTTGTAATGAACCTATAAATTGTGCGACTTTTGGGAAACATCCAAGGTAGAGGTTGGCGATTGCCTAATTTGGCACCTTTTTAGCACATGTTTAATACCTTTTTGTACATCTTTTCCCCATTTTTATCTCATTTCAACACCTTTTTTGTCCACGAAGATGCATTTTTGGTGAAGGTATAATTATCTTCTTAATATGCTATTTTAATTCTCGTTCTTATGCATTTAGGGAGATAACTACCTTTCTATACTTACTAATGGTGTTCAACATAGATACTTTTAGAGATTAGCAGAATGCAGGTGTTGCAGCTTGTTCCATCGCAGATGTAACTCTGAAGTGTTGTCGCTCATACTGTACTTCCTCGCTAATGCAATTTGCACAATCCCTTTGCTGCAACTCACTCCATAACTGCTACTGCAACTCTTAGATAGTTGACTGTTGGGGAAGGGTGTTGCAACTCTAAGACAATAGGCATAATAAATCATCTCAATCACATCTCTGTCACCAATAGATTGCCCAAAGTAGTCAACCGTTCAATATTATACTCGAGCTCAGGGAGTTGGTAGTTAGAGAATCAGTTAAGTCAATGAAACTGTGATTGTAATTTGAGTTTTTGTAATACAAGTTTCCATTATTTTCCAATTCGAGTTGATGGTGTGTTGGTTGATTAACACCTTACTGCTTTTTTAACTGGTGCATCGATTAAGGAGGTAGGCCCCCCTCCTTGTAAGGTATTGTTCGTAACTTTATAGTGTAGTAGTTTCATTTACAATATTTTTATTCCAACAATTACTTTGTTTCATACCTTGTCACAACTTGTTAATTAATATCATTATAACTCGCAAGCTGTCTACTACTGCAATTCTTGTGCGATCATAGCTATAACTTGTAATGCAGGTTATTGTTGCAACTTCACAATTAGCATTATAGTTCTTTGTTTTACATATTCAACTAATTACTCTGTTTTTGGATTGATTTCTACTTTCCTTCAAACTATCAAGACACCTCGTACAACTCAACATTTTGAACATATATAGAACTTGGCACATTTTTCCGGTGCACTTAGGTTCCACTCCCAAAGCCTAAGAATGTTCCATGCTAAGCTATATAGCGAAGAAGAGGGTTACAGATGGCTGTCACAACAACTTCTTTCAAACACTCCAATAGTTTATTCAAATTTGATAAGTCAACCAATAAACTTCCATACCTCTTACTTAAAAGAGACAAATTTGCACCAGTGCTTTTGTCACCTTCAACCAACAATCTCAAGATATTTGGGTCATCTTGGAAATCATCCTCACACTATTCAAGGAGTGTTTTTCTTTATCGTAGGTCCCCATTTATGAAGGAGGGTGAGTTCCTTCCTTATCAACTTGTTTTTCTTCCCTGTATGAACCATCTAGGTTGAATGGAGAAGTTTCTTGATTGAATCCTTCAATGTCTCCAACCATCCATTTAGAATTGAACTATCCTACTCCTTAAAGCAAGTGTCTAGTATGTTGGCACTATCATTGTTGTTGCATAAAAGAAACTTTCTATAATCTTCCCTCAAACCTATTAAATTGTTTCCTGCAACTCAACAAAGTCTTCAAAGTACTCATACACTAGTGCCTCCTTGCCCATTATACAACTTCTTGGATATCATATTGTCTAAAGTGACATTAATGTGGAGAAGAGGATGGATTTTTTCCATTATGAGTTTCATTATTCTAACAAAACTACTCCTTTGTCTACCTTTTACTAAACTTGGCATCTTTTCAAGTGCCTCAGGCTTCATTGTCTACTCATAGATAATCTCTTATTTAAAGGACAATCAATGGAAAAATGGTTTTGATAATAAAGGAAATGAACAATATTTTTACCTCTGGACTTGGGAAATTTAATTTGCGTACTTGTCTATATGAACTCCTCTTCTACTCAATCCATGCTTCACATGGGCATGATCAAAGAATCTTTCCCAAGTTTCAAAGACAATATTTTTCCTTATTGTCTCAACCTTTCTCCAATCCTGTTATGAAACTAGCTCACAAAATAGAAGAAAAGATATATCAACGACTTAGAAATCAACCTCTTCGAGGGGGAAACCTCCTTTACATTACATAAATGAACAATTCTTGGATGATACAAATGAAAAAACCTCCTTTCTATATATAGGAGTCTAAGGGGTCACAATATAATCCTAGTTGGCATAACAATAACAATGTAAGGGCACAACAATAATAATAGTTGCCTTCTAGGGGGGCACAATAATAATAATATGGGGACTACATGGGCACAACAATAGCAATAAGGGGGCTACACTAACAATAACAATAAGGGAATAAAATAGTATTATAAGGACCTAACATGCCCCTTTCCTTCTAAAAAGTGTTGTCCTCAATGTTTGAGTTGTTCTAGATGCTTCTGTATAAAATTCTCATCCACCCATGATGAATCTTTAGCCGGTAAGTTCTTCCACTTAATAAGATACTTTGAAATTGACCGATTTCGCAGCTGTCGAGTTCTTATTTCCATAACTGCTTCAGGTTCTAATATGATTTTTTTCTTCCTCGTCAAGTTCTAGCAATATTGTTTGAACTGGGAGCTTGTCACCTATAACCTTCTTTATGCATGAAACATGGAAAACTAGGTGCACTCGGGAAGATGCAGGAAGCTCCAATTTGTATGCCATAGTACCAATCTTTTGCAACACCTTGTAAGGACCATAATACTTTGGTGATATTTTTATCCTTCTTAGCTTGCTTGAGGGACATTTGTTTGTATGGTTGTAGCCATAAAAATATCCAATTTCCTACATCAAAACTTCTTTAGCTGTGATGTTGATCTGCTTGTTGTTTCATTCAATTATGTGCCAAAGTGAGGCTATCCTTTAAGAGTTTGAGAACTCGTTGTTGATGCTCGATGTGATCTTCCACTGCTTGAACCTTAGAATTTAAAGATGATGTGATTGAGGGTGGATGATATCCATAAAGTGCCATCAATGGGGTCATTTTTGCTGCAGTATGGAAGGAAATGTTATACCACCATTCAACGAGAGGTAACCACTTGACCCATTGTGCCCGTTTATCAGATACAAAGCAATGAAGATATACTTCCAAAAATTTGTTCACTATCTCATTTTTCCCATCAGATTGAGGATGATATCACTGAGCTATGAGCTAATTGAGTACCCAAACAAAAAAATAATTCTGTCCACAAATTTCTTGTAAAAATGAGATCTCTGTCTCTTACAATAATATTTTGGTTTCCATGTAGCTTTTGATTTGTTTCCATAAATGCAATAGCAACTGTATTGGCTTTAAATGGATGAGATAATGCACAAAAGTGTGCATACTTGGTAAGTCTATCAAGTACCACCATGATGACAGTCTTTCCTTTATCCATTGAAACCTCCTCCCAATATTGACTTGGAATGCATAAAGGTTGTAACAAACCTGAGGTCTTAATTGTCTCAACTTTATTGTGTAGGCAAACGAAACATTCTGCCACAGACTTTTCAATATCAGATTTAAGGCCATCCCAAAAAAATTCCTTCTTGACCCTATGGTATGTTTTTAAAAATATCGAGTGCCCTCCTAAGGGAGAGGTGTGCAATTCCAAAAGAATATTTTGTTTGAATTGGGAATTTTTACAAAGATATACGCGATCTTTGTACCATAATGAATCATTTTTCTAGCTAAATGTTTCAGATGTATTGGAATCTTGTTGCACATTTTGAATGAGTGTCCACACCTCTTCATCATTCTTACATTCATCCCTTGCTTCGGTTATCCACTTATGTTGGATAATATAAATGATACAAAGCAATGCTTCCACATCCTCATCCTTTCTTGAAAGTGCATATGCAACAACATTTTTTTCCCTTTTTTGTGCATGTAGTATTGCCAACATTTCCTTATCATAAATAGGTTTTAGTAAATACTTTCCTTTGATTGGACGACTTTCAAATGTAATGGGTCTTCCTTCTTGCATTAAAACCGCACCAATTCCATTTCATGAGGCATCACATTCCACAATAAAGGTTTTTGTGAAGTCTGGCATAGCTAAGACCGGTGTTTGGCACATTTCCTCCTTAAGATGTTCAAAGGCCTTAGTTGCTTCTGGAGTCCAAGAAAATACATCTTTATTCAGTAATTGTTGGAAATACCGAGAGGGGGGTGAATTAATATTTCTTTTCAATTGCTAATTTTACCAGTTAGATCACTTATATTTAGAACACAAAATGAACAATGATGGAATAGATACTTTTATTAATTTCTTCTTTACAATAAGTAATTACAATAATGATATGAAACCAACTGGATAGATACTCCCAAATCTTCAGGGCTCAACTTTGTATTGTACCAGCTTGCCAAACATTCTTTCAAAATATTGTCAATTTGAGACACCAACCTCTAGGGCTCCAACCCTATCTTTGTTCATGCTCTGACCTGGTTTCTTGAGGACTCCAATCCTCTAGGGCTCCAACCCAATCTTCCAAGGCACCGACCTTGTCTCTTTGAGGCTCCAACCGTCGACTTCACTTCGTCAAAATATGTTTGGTTATTCTTCACGGCTCCCAAAGTCTTCTTCAACGAGCCTTGTCGCACTTAGTCTCCACGTGACATCATCAATGACAACCTTGTTCTTCACATGAAGGTGTTTCCAGCGGGCAGGTGACTCACCCTCGCCTTGTTTGCTAACGTTACATCATTATGACATCGACGAAGCCCATCATGGTCTCCAATAATGTCTCCAACGGGCTTCCATAGATGACTTCAAAAATTGTGCTCAAGAAGGTCTTCCAAGGTACTCTCCAAACAAGTCTTCAAACTCTTCAAAGTGACATCGGAAAGTGCTTCAACCGGCCTATTTTTGTTCACAAGAGGAGACTCAACAAGTTCTATCTATCCAGAAGCCTAACGAAGGTACCCAACCTATGATAAATACATACTATCAAATTACACATATCTACCCAATCCAAGAATGTCTTGACACAATTCAGAATTGCCTACAGGGGTTCTTTAGTAGGTTGCTTCAAGGTCTTTCAAAGTGTCTTCAATAAGAAATCTTCATTCTTGCTACTTCAAAATGACTCCAAGACTTCTTGCTTCAAAGCTTATTCAATTCTGCCCCAACACCAAATCTGCTTCAACAAATTTCTGCAAGAATGCTTCTACAAAAATTTTATTAGATGCTTAAAAACATGTGCTCCAAGGTCTGCAATAATTTTGTTTATAAGGATATCACCACAAATGATTGACAAAAATCCTATGAAATATATGCTCCTTAATGTTGCTTTCTAGGAGAGTTTCCAGCCTTCCCTAGGCCTTATGGCACCCTTCCAAATAGTGATACAGGGCCCGACCCTTCTCCAAGACAAGGTATAAGCTGTGGCACCCTTGTTTGCTGCTCCAAACAACCCTTACACAGCAACCCGGAGCTAGGAAAACGTGGGCACAAAGCAAGCTGACACATGTTAACACCACGCAAAACGAGCATAAAAATAGCTCACCTTGTGTGTCATCTCCTCTGCAATAGTCGGGGCACTGCGTGAGACAAAAAACAAGCATAAAACAACCTTCAAAACGGCTTAGATTTCCACTTCTGTGGCCTACGGTTGTCTTTTGTGGTATTTGACCCCTTTGTGGATGCAACCTCCCCAAGGTCCTAATAAGAGCTTCCTTTAATTCTTCAGGGTGACATTCCCAGTGCTTCCTGAGATTTGAGCCAGGCGACTACGGAGTGACGCGCATTTTCATTGATTTAGTTCACCACAAGTGGGTCTGCAATTCAAGCTGAGGATAATAAAAGAATTTTTCCAAACAATAACTCAACATCCTCCTCAGCTTTCTGTTTTACTTCTGTACCTCATATGTGAATAGATCACCGAAATTTTTGATTGAAATGAGGGTCTGCAGTCTCTATATATACATATTCTATTGCTTGAACGAAGGGGCACGTCTCTAGAGTAGGACGACATGGGTAGGCTAGCACAGGTTGGCTCAAGGATAAAATTTTACCTTAAACTTGAAAAATCAATAACCTTCAAACCGCTTGGAGTTTCGGGCTGAGTAATAGCTCGTTGGAAAGGCAAAATTATACTCTTCAAGATAGTGTAGGTGTCATTAAGGAATTTTGCCTCTAAGGTTGCAAAACATATTTTTTTAATGTGACTGGTCATTTATTGGTGCAGAATTGGAGGTAGGTAATGTAGACTTCTTCATGGATAGGATTCCTCTTATCAGGCTTCTTCATCATAGGCTCATGATGTCATCCATGTCATAAAGTCATCAAGTGTTCTTCATGTCATGTCCCTAGGCATTGTCCATGTCATCAAATGGTCCTCCATCACCCATGTTATCTTGACATCATGCTGAATCCAATCTTCTCCATCAAGAGTAAGCACATCATCATTAATGGAATCCTTATTAACCAAGAGGCATGACAGCATCATTTGGAACCAGGAATCTCAAGAAGATTGAAATCTCAGTCTATATGTCGTATTGACATCAATGACAACCGTAGACCAACAATCTCCCCCTTTGTCATTGATGGCAATGTTCTTGCCCTTCCAATATTTTCTCCCCTTTTGACATCAATGGCAAACAGGGTACCCAAGAACTCCCCTTATCATCATGCTTCATGATACTCCCCCTGTCATGGTGCTTTCCTAGCAATGTGGTTCATGATAGATGTGTTTACATTTCTTCATGTGATGAACCATCTCTTCCTGTCTACAAAAATTCATTTAGCTCATGAAGGATTTCTTGCCTTGTGTGAGCAAGTAGAAGGCATCATCATAATATCATGTTTTTCTTCAATGGAGTTACTTCCAAGAGATGCTTTATCAAGGTTGTCCATATATAACTCATCAAGGATTTCATAGGGCCCACTCATAGATCACTTTTTGCAAGAATACTCAAGAAACACAAAGCTCCCCCTAACTGTATGCATGGTCTCCTTTTAGGAAGACTTGTCATCAAATACCTGGAATATCAAGGATGAATTTATCAAGTCAACAACATGTGTTGTTCGCTAGAGTGTTCAAGAGACTTCCGGATTCAAATTTTTTCCTTATCCATACTTGTGTAACTTGGTGCACTCGGGAAGATGCAGGAAGCTCCAATTTGTATGCCATAGTACCAATCTTTTGCAACACCTTGTAAGGACCATAATACTTTGGTGATATTTTTATCCTTCTTAGCTTGCTTGAGGGACATTTGTTTGTATGGTTGTAGCCATAAAAATATCCAGTTGCCTACATCAAACTTCTTTAGCTGTGATGTTGATCTGCTTGTTTCATTCAATTATGTGCCAAAGTGAGGTTATCCTTTAAGAGTTTGAGAACTCGTTGTTGATGCTCGATGTGATCTTCCATTGCTTGAACCTTAGAATTTAAAGATGATGTGATTGAGGGTGGATGATATCCATAAATTTCCATCAATGGGGTCATTTTTGCTGCAGTATGGAAGGAAATGTTATACCACCATTCAACGAGAGGTAACCACTTGACCCATTGTGCCCGTTTATCAGATACAAAGCAACGAAGATATCCTTCCAAAAATTTGTTCACTATCTCATTTTTCCCATCAGATTGAGGATGATATCACTGAGCTATGAGCTAATTGAGTACCCAAACAAAAAAATAATTCTGTCCACAAATTTCTTGTAAAAATGAGATCTCTGTCTCTTACAATAATCTTTTGGTTTCCATGTAGCTTTTGATTTGTTTCCATAAATGCAATAGCAACTGTACTAGCTTTAAATGGATGAGATAATACACAAAAGTGTGCATACTTGGTAAGTCTATCAAGTACCACCATGATGACAGTCTTTCCTTTATCCATTGAAACCTCCTCCCAATATTGACTTGGAATGCATAAAGGTTGTAACAAACCTGAGGTCTTAAATGTCTCAACTTTATTGTGTAGGCAAACGAAACATTCTGCCACAAACTTTTCAATATCAGATTTAAGGCCATCCCAAAAAAATTCCTTCTTGACCCTATGGTATGTTTTTAAAAATATCAAGTGCCCTCCTAAGGGAGAGGTGTGCAATTCCAAAAGAATATTTTGTTTGAATTGGGAATTTTTACAAAGATATACACGATCTTTGTACCATAATGAATCATTTTTCTAGCTAAATGTTTCAGATGTATTGGAATCTTGTTGCACATTTTGAATGAGTGTCCACACCTCTTCATCATTCTTACATTCATCCCTTGCTTCGGTTATCCACTCAGGTTGGATAATATAAATGATACAAAGCAATGCTTCCACATCCTCATCCTTTCTTGAAAGTACATATGCAACAACATTTTTTTCCCTTTTTTGTGCATGTAGTATTGCCAACATTTCCTTATCATAAATAGGTTTTAGTAAATACTTTCCTTTGATTGGACGACTTTCAAATGTAATGGGTCTTCCTTCTTGCATTAAAACTGCACCAATTCCATTTCCTGAGGCATCACATTCCACAATAAAGGTTTTTGTGAAGTGTGGCGTAGCTAAGACCGGTGTTTGGCACATTTCCTCCTTAAGATGTTCAAAGACCTTAGTTGCTTCCGGAGTCCAAGAAAATACATCTTTATTCAGTAATTGTTGGAAATACTGAGAGGGGGGTGAATTAGTATTTATTTTCAATTGCTAATTTTACCAGTTAGATCACTTATATTTAGAACACAAAATGAACAATGATAGAATAGATACTTTTATTAATTTCTTCTTTACAATAAGTAGGTACAATAATGAGATAGGGCTCCAACCCTAGATGAATACTCCAATCTTCCAGGCTCCAACCTGTATTGTGCCAAGCACCGACTTGGTCTTTCCAAGGCTCCAACCTTGTCAATTTGAGACACCAACCTCTAGGGCTCCAACCCTATCTCTGGTACAGGCTCCAACTTGGTTTCTTGAGGACTCCAATGGCTCCAACCCTATCTTCCAAGGCACCAACCTTGTCTCTATGAGGCTCCAACCTCCTACTTCATTTCGTCAAGATATATTTGGTTATACGTCACGACTCTCAATGTATTATTCAACGAGCCCTGCCAATCTTCAACTATCCCCTCACTTAGTCTCCACGTTACTTCATCAATGACAACCTTGTTCTTCACATGAAGGTGTCTCCACTGATCTTCATGTCACCTAAACACTTGTTTCTTCAACGTTACATCATTATGACATCAGCAATGCATCATGGTCTCCAATAATGTCTCCAACAGGCTTCTAGATGACTCTCCAAGGTATGCTCAAGAAGGTCTTCAAGGTACTCTCCAAACAAGTCTTCAAACTCTTCAAAGTGACATCAGAAAGTGCTTCAACTTGGCCCTATTTTGCTCACAAGAGGAGACTCCAACAAGTTATATCTATCCAAGCCTAACAAGGCTGCCCAACTTGCAATAAATCTGCCCTATCAAGTCCCACATATCTGCCCAATCAAGAATGTCTTGACACAATTCAAAATTGCCTACAGGGGTTCTTTAGTAGGCTGCTTCAAGGTCTTTCAAAGTGTCTTCAATAAGAAATCTTCAAGCCTACTACTTCAAAATGACTCCAAGCATGAGTGTTTTGTATCCATTGGGAAAAGATAGGTTGTAATTGTATAGAAGTATTTGAGAACATATCTTGAGGACGTCCTGGAGCGCTCATAGTATCATTATGAATATACAGACCAAAACTATGGAAGCCTAAGAATATACATACCCAATTGAGGTGTGATACAATTGCATCACGATGTCTAAGAACACGATCTCATAAATTGTAAGACTTCTTGCTTCAAAGCTTATTCAATTCTTCCCCACACCAAATCTGCTTCAACAAATTTCTACAAGAATGCTTCTACAAAAATTCTATCAGATGCTAAAAAACATGTGCTCCAAGGTTTGCAATAATTTTGTTTATAAGGATATCACCACAAATGACTGTCAAAAATCCTATGAAATATATGCTCCTTAATGTTTCTTTCTAGGAGAGTTTCCAGCCTTCCTTAGGCCTTATGGCACCCTTCCAAATAGTGATACAGGGCTTGACACTTCTCCAAGACAAGGTATAAGTTGTGGCACCTTTGTTTGCTGCTCCAAAAAAACCTTACACCTGTAATAGACTAGACCCCTGCGCTGTACAAAACAGAGCCTTCCCACATATTACAACACCATAAAACAGGCATAAAATAAACTCACACCTTGTGTCCTTCTCCTGCAATAATTCGGGCCTGTAATGAGACAAAAAACAAAGCATAAAACAACCTTCCAAAACTGCTTATATTTCCTTAATGACCTACGGTTGTCTTTCTGTGGTGGCCTAGCCCTTTTGTGGATGCAACCTCACCCCAACAGTCCCTATCCGAGCTTCTCCAACAATTATTAGGTGACTGTTCCAATTAGCACCAAGTTTGAGCTTGAGGCAACTACAGGTGACTGTAATTTTCATTGATTTAGTTCACCACAAGTGGGTCTGCAATTCAAGCTGAGGATAATAAAAGATTTTTTCCAAACAATAACTCAACATCCTCCTCAGCTTTCTGTTTTACTTCTGTACCTCATATGTGAATAGATCACCGAAATTTTTGATTGAAATGAGGGTCTGCAGTCTCTATATATACATATTCTGTTGCTTGAACGAAGGGGCACGTCTCTAGAGTAGGACGACATGGGTAGGTTAGCACAGGTTGGCTCAAGGATAAAATTTTACCTTAAACTTGAAAAATCAATAACTTTCAAACCGCTTGGAGTTTCGGGCTGAGTAATAGCACGTTGGAAAGGCAAAATTATACTCTTCAAGATGGTGTAGGTGTCATTAAGGAATTTTTCCTCTAAGGTTGCAAAACATATTTTTTTAATGTGACTGGACATTTATTGGTGCAGAATTGGAGGTAGGCAATGTAGACTTCTTCATGGATAGGATTCCTCTTATCAGGTTTCTTCATCATAGGCTCATGATGTCATCCATGTCATAAAGTCATCAAGTGTTCTTCATGTCATGTCCCTAGGCATTGTCCATGTCATCAAATGGTCCTCCATCACCCATGTTATCTTGACATCATGCTGAATCCAATCTTCTTCATCAAGAGTAAGCACATCATCATTAATGGCATCCTTATTAACCAAGAGGCATGACATCATCACTTGGAACCAGGAATCTCAAGAAGATTGAAATCTCAGTCTATATGTCGTATTGACATCAATGACAACCATAGACCAACAATCTCCCCCTTTGTCATTGATGGCAATGTTCTTGCCCTTCCAATATTTTCTCCCCCTTTGACATCAATGGCAAACAGGGTACCCAAGAACTCCCCCTATCATCATGCTTCATGATACTCCCCTTGTCATGGTGCTTTCCTGGCAATGTGGTTCATGATAGATGTGTTTACATTTCTTCATGTGATGAACCATCTCTTCCTGTCTACACAAATTCATTTAGCTCATGAAGGATTGCTTGCCTTGTGTGAGCAAGTAGAAGGCATCATCATAATATCATGTTTTTCTTCAATGGAGTTACTTCCAAGAGATGATTGATCAAGGTTGTCCATGTATAACTCATCAAGGATTTCATAGGGCCCACTCATAGATCACTTTTTGCAAGAATACTCAAGAAACACAAAGCTCCCCCTAACTGTATGCATGGTCTCCTTTTAGGAAGACTTGTCATCATATACCTGGAATATCAAGGATGAATTTATCAAGTCAACAACAAGTGTTGTTCGCTAGAGTGTTCAAGAGACTTCCGGATTCAAATTTTTTCCTTATCCATGCTTGTGTAACTTTCTTCTCTGGCATGGTTCTAGCTTGTGTAGTGGCCCAACTCAAGTTACAATCACATGCCATATGTCCAATGTTATGGCAATTGAAGCACTCTATCTTGTTCATGAATAAGAAATAATGACTTATTCTTGCAAAATTGCTTCGAGGAGATTGACAGGGACCATTATATTTTTCTTTGTGATATGCCCTAAAATATTTTGCCATGTGCCCAAAGTTTGTACAAGAATAGTAATATCCAAGAAATATACTTTGGTACTTGGGAGATGAAGAGTTACTTGAAGTACTCTTGAAGTCTTTTTGCCTTGGGATTCTTTGATGATATTCATTGCCTTTTGTATTCTTGACACCATATGCAAGTATCCTTAGAGTATAATTTCTTCCGTTGTTGTCTTGATTCTTCTCCTTGCCTTTGTTGGAACTGGGAGCATCAACATTTCTTTCTAGGTTGCTCACATATTTGTTGTTTGAAGAATTATCATTCTTGCTTGAGGATTCACCTACATAGCCAAGGCCTGATTTATCAAGGGGAGACCTTTGTTGACTTAGGATGTCATATAGGGTTTGAGAGCTTTTCAAGTTTTTATTCAGCAATTCAACTTCCTTTTCAAGAAAGACAATTTCTTCTTTCAGCTTTTCACAATCTTCATCTTTCATAAGTAGTTGCTTCTTCATTTCTTCCATCATCCTTGTTGCTTCATGTGCTTCAATTTTAAGGGAGATGATATTTGATTTCATTATTAAGACTTATTCATTCTCCTTTGCTAGATTGCTCTCCATTTCTTCTTTTATTCTTGTAGCTTCACATGTTTTGGCCTTGAGAATATTGATGTCTGATTTTAGTTTCAATATTTCTTCATCCTTTTCGTCTAGTTGGCATATCATGGTGTTTCTCCCATTTTCTGCTTCATTAACTTGTCCTTCTATGAATGCCAAAGTTTCCATTACCTTCTTAGCTCCTTGCGCTTGTTTCCTTGCTTCTTCTAGTTGAGATCTAAGAGAGGAGACCTCTTCCTTGTATTGACCAATCTCTGCTTCAAGATTGTTCAAGCTCTTAAGTCTTTGTTCCAAGTGGCTTGACAAAGTTTCTTCCCTTTTCTTTGCCTTATCCAATTGATTTTTCATAGATATGACTTCTTCATGATGCTTTATTTTTTTTTGATGAAATTCATCTTTAAGTTTGGCGAGCTCCTCATCTCTTTCTTGTACTTGAAGCTTGACAAAGTCAACTTCCTTCCTTGTCTTGTCTTGATTACCATCTTGCGCTTTCTTCTTAAGTTCCTCATTTTCATTTTTCAAACTGTTAATCTCTTCCATGGAAGCCATAAGTTTATTCAAGAGATCTTCTTCAAAGTCTTCTTTGTTCTCTTCATCTTCTAGGTCTTCTTTAGCCTTGTTGTCATCTCTCTTATCTTCAGCTTCCTTGACGGATTCTAGACTTCTTTCTTGTTTTCCATCATCTTCTTGACTAGAGATCATTGTAAACGCTCCTTCTGAGTGAATATCATGAAGTTTGTCCCATATGACTTTTGCTGACGAACATTTTTCAAAATTGCCCTTCACAGAATTTGGTAACCCATTCAAAATTGCCTTCATTTCTCTTGTATTGTACTCCTTGGATTCTTCGTCCATCATGTCATTAGTAATTACTGATTTCCAAACTTCAATTCCTTTAGTCTTCAAGAAATTCCTCATTCTTGCGACCCATATATCAAAATTTTCATTTAAAAATGGAGCCTTTGCAAATTGATTTACTTCAATTTCAATGGTTGAGGAAGACACATCTTTAGGAGGATTGGAGACTTTCTTCCTTGGCTTTGCCATTTGTGTTCTAACGATCAACCTTAAAGCTGTTAGGCCTTGAGTGAAGGTACTGGCTCTGAAACCAATTTTTGGAAACACTGAGAGGGGGGTGAATCAATATTTCTTTTCAATTGTTAATTTTACCAGTTAGATCACTTATATTTAGAACAAAAAATGAACAATGATGGAATAGATACTTTTATTAATTTCTTCTTTACAATAAGTAAAGTACAATAATGATATAGGGCTCCAACCCTAGATGAAGACTCCAATCTTCCAGGCTCCAACCTGTATTGTGCCAAGCACCGACTTGGTCTTTCCAAGGTTCCAACCTTGTCAATTTGAGGCGCCAACCTCTAGGGCTCCAACCCTATCTCTGGTATAGGCTCCAACCTGGTTTCTTGAGGAATCCAATCCTTTAGGGCTCCAACCCTATCTTCCAAGGCACCAACCTTGTCTCTATGAGGCTCCAACCTCCTGCTTCATTTCGTCAAGATATATTTGGTTATACGTCACGGCTCCTAATGTCTTATTCAACAAGCCCTGACAATCTTCAACTATCCCCTCACTTAGTCTCCACGTTACTTCATCAATGACAACCTTGTTCATCACATGAAGGTGTCTCTACTGCTCTTCATGTCACCCAAACACTTGTTTCTTCAACATTACATCATTATGACATCAACAATGCATCATGGTCTCCAATAATGTCTCCAATAGTATTCTAGATGACTCTCCAAGGTATGCTCAAGAAGGTCTTCAAGGTACTCTCCAAAAAAGTCTTCAAACTCTTCAAAGTGACATCAGAGAGTGCTTCAACTTGGCCCTATTCTGTTCACAAGAGGAGACTCCAGCAAGTTTTGCCTATCCAAGCCTAACAAGGCTGCCCAACTTGCAATAGATCTTCCCTATCAAGTCCCACAAATATTCCCAATCAAGAATGTCTTGACACAATTCAGAATTTCCTATAGGGGTTCTTTAGTAGGCTACTTCAAGGTCTTTCAAAGTGTCTGCAATAAAAAATCTTCAAGCCTGATACTTCAAAATGACTCCAAGACTTCTTGCTTCAAAGCTTATTCAATTCTGCCCCAACACCAAATCTGCTTCAACAAATTTCTGCAAGAATGCTTCTACAAAAATTCTATTAGATGCTTAAAAACATGTGCTCCAAGGTTTGCAATAATTTTGTTTATAAGGATATCACCACAAATGACTGTCAAAAATCCTATGAAATATATGCTTCTTAATGTTGCTTTCTAGGAGAGTTTCCAGCCTTCCCTAGGCCTTATGGCACCCTTCCAAACATTGATACAGTGCCCGACCCTTCTCCAAGACAAGGTATAAGCTGTGGCACCCTTGTTTGGTGCTCCAAACAACCCTTACACCTGTAATAGACTAGACCCTTGCGCTGTACAAAACAGAGCCTTCCCACACATTACAACACCATAAAACATGCCTAAAATAACCTCACACCTTGTGCCCTCGTCCTGCAATAATTTGGGCCTACAATGAGACAAAAAACAAAACATAAAACAACCTTCCAAAACTACTCATATTTCCTTCATGGCCTGTGTTGGGCACCGGATTTGTATACTTTCTTCTCTATTTTTACCCTACCTTTCTATCTCTTTGTTCCATTATTCATCTTAAAAGCAAGAGGTAAAACCCTTTCTCCTATATTTTGTGGGATATTTGATTAATGATGTACTTGTCATGGAGGTTTTACCTTTTTATGTATTAACTCCTATATTTCTTCAGATTTGGCTATAACAGGCACGTTACGGCCGCAAGACAAGGCACATCCCATCATTTTCCAGCACCTCCCTTATTTTCTGCTACAACGTAACAACAATGGATGTATCAACATTATCTTTGGGCTTCTTACGGTTTCTTTCTAGGCAATCCAGTTGCCGTTGTAAAAATATATATTTTATTAACAATGGAGTTGTTGGGAGAAATTGGGGGGATCTCACGGTTATGGTATAAAGATGCCTATGGGTTGAGAATCAACAAACCCCCTTTTTACACAGATACAGACCTTGTAATTAATCTTCTTTTATTAATCAATACACAACAACTTGCTGTTTCTCCTGTAACACTTGGGTTTCCGCAGCCCTGATCCAAGAGTTGGGCCCACTCTTGTGATCAGGTGCTGCGTTCTTCTTTCTGTATTTTTCTTCAGCACTGTGTTTTGTGTGACTCGTTAATTGCTATTATAGTTACATTATTGTTGTGGATGTTTTTCATCTGTAGTTTATTTATTGCTGTTACAATGATATTTGTGTTAGAGATTAAACCTGTGATTCATAGTAGACCATGTGCTTGTATCTGCATATACTTTGCCATTAGTATTGAAATAACTAACGCTGTCGGGTTGATAATTTATGTGGGAAAATGATTGAATCTTGATCATATCCAGACACCGACATTTTTGCGCCGTTGTCGGGAAGGCTAACAGGTGCAAGAACAGGATTTGCAGTAGATCTCAGAGTCAATCTCTTGTCTTGAGGTGGGAATCTATTGCCCAACTTCAAGTCCTTAGAGTAAGTGCTATGTATTTTCTTTTTGATTTCCTTCTTTCCTGTTTCTTGTATCATTTTGTTTTCTGTAAAAATTTAAACCCTTGTCTTGGGGAAGGTGTTTTATAAAACCTTGCCCTAAGTCCTGGGCGTAGTTCAGTTTTCTTTCCTATTGTTTTCATTTTTCCTATTCTTATTTTTAGGGGCCAATTTCTCGTCCTGGGGAGAGTATGTTATTACTCTACTCCAGGTCCTGAACTCAAATTTCTTTTCTTTTGTCATTTTGTTTTATTTCCTGTGAATCTCTTCTCTCATCCCGGGGAGGAAGTTATCTGTCCTACTTCGGGTCCTATGCTATTGATTGATTTTCTTTAATGAACCCTTTCCACAATTTGTATGAACAAAGATCCGAACAAGAGGGGTAGAGGAAGACCCCCAAAGAAAGGGAAGGATTTGGGGAGGAAGACGTATATTCAGGAAATTATTGAAAAATCTAGATCTGAAGCATCATCCCGTGCTGCTGCTAGGGTTAAGATTCAGACGAAGTCCGAAGGGCAGTCTGTGGAGAAACCAGTGCCATCCATGGTACTAGAATATGTTCCATCTACAACAGAGGGTTTAATAAATAGGGTACCAGTGGAAGAGAAACCCTTATCAACAACAGAAGGGGAAGAAGTGGCAAGTAAGGGATCAGAAGAATTGAGCAACTCTAACTGGGAAGAAGAACCCCAAAAAGGGTTTTCATCCCCAAGAGATGAAGGTAGCGCTGTGAAAATTCCTATTGCTGAGTTAGGTGATTATGATCTAGTAAGGGAATTTTTGAAGAAATGTGAGTCACCAAGGGACCAGGGAAGTGCGGTACAACCATATTCAGCTGAATCAATCCAGATACCGGCTGCGAAACCAACCAAAATTCCAAGTGAGTATTGGAAAATATTTATGGCACCTGTAATTTCATCCATTGATTTTCCTATAGGAAATGTTACAGGCGATGCACCAATGAGACCCATACCTTTGACAACCTTGCCTAGTTTTCATGGGCTCTCTTCAGAGGACCCTAACACGTTCATTTTTGAATTTGATATTGTTTGCCGAGGATACGACTATATGACTGATGCTCATAAATTGAAAATATTCCCTGCTACCCTAAAGGGGACATCCCTGAGATGGTTTATGGGCTTAGGGGGAAGCAATATTACTTCATGGGGCGAAATGAAGAAAGCTTTCCTGGAAAAATATCAAGATTATTGCAAGTCTCATGACATCAAGGAGGAAATATTTAAATTTTCACAGAAGGAAGATGAAAATATGGAGGACTATGTAGAACGATTTAAATACATACTACAGAGGTCCGGACAAAGTGACTTGGACAAGGACATTTTAAAGATCATCCTTCTCAGAGAACTCAGAGAGGACTCTCTACAAATCCTGAATATAGTGGGTAAAGGAGATATTTCAAAAGAGAATTTCGAAACTATCTGTGATTATTGTATCAAATGTTCAAGGGTGGCTGCTAGAAGTGGACAGGGTATTCGGTCGTTAAAGACCTCCAGTGGAGGGGTCACAAAAGCAGGGATTTGGAATCTGTTAGATAATTTGAGGACCGATATCCTAAGTACGCTATTAGCCCAAATGGACACTCTACAGGCAAAACAGAAGCAGATGGAGCTGGAGAAAACCATGGCCATATTCTGCCCTCAGTGCAGAAAGAAACACCCCTTGAAGGAATGTCCACTGAACATGGTGGAAGCCTGCACAATCTGAAAACAAACTTACGCAACCAGTGAATGTCCCTCCTTGCTCGAGCTGAAAGTGGTTTTCCAAGGAGCAAGCGAGGAAAGCCCAGTGGACCAGCTATATTTCATGGGACAGAAGAAACCATGGCAACCTCGACCACCGACGGTGAATCCAAATATGTTTCAGGACCCATCCCAATATTTTCATAATTTTAGTATGGGTCCCCAATCTGCACCATTTTTCAGCCATGTGGCCTCAATACCAGTATCCCCCTTGGCAGCAATGGGTTCCTCTAGCCATTCCAAATCCTTCATGGAATCAGACTTGGCGTGGAGCCCCTCCCACTGGACATTTTCCTCAGCCTATGCTTCAACAACAACTTCAGTTTCCTTCCAATGTGCCCCCAGGAAACCCGGCCATTAGACCTTAGCTTCCTCTCCAACCCATCCCAAATCCAAATAACAAAGGGTTTCAACAAACAGAAACACTGAACCTTCCATCCTACAACATTTCTACCGCAGGGCTCAATGAGATAAATCTACGGTCCGGCTGGGTAGTAAATGCACCTAATTCACCCATTATCACAGAACAACTTGATGGTGAAAATATAGAACCAGAACAAAGAACAGTGAGGGAGAATGTAGATCAAAACATAATAAACTAGACACCTCCCCAAGCTGTTCCTAATCAAGGTCATTTAACATTTCCCCCATATCCTGAAAGATTGACCTTGAGCAAACCAAACCCTCAAGCAGAATTTGATTTTCTAGGGGAACTACAAAATATTTTTTTCAAAATATCTCTTTTACAAGCTATGAGGGACGTACCTATTTATGCAAAGACTTTGAAAGAATACTGCTCAAAGAAACCAGGTAGAAAACCTAAGGATCCATTAACTGTGCATGTAATGGGCAGACTATCTGATATCATGTTAGAAAAAATCATGCCTGTAAAATACGGAGACCCTGGGAACCCGATTTTAACAGTACATATTAATGGGATTGAAATCCCAAATGCACTGGTGGATTTGGGAGCAGCCATCAACATTATCACCTCTGAAACAATGAACACACTAGGACTTGGAAACATTAAATCAACCCCTACTATCCTGGAACTTGCAGACAGATCTACAATTAAACAAGTAGGAAAATTAGAGGATGTGATCATTTCAGTAGATTCATGGCATTACCCTATAGACCTCCTTATATTGCAGACTCGATCTTCAGTGGGTGGTCACCCATTGATCCTAGGAAGACCCTGGTTGGCAACTACAGATGCCTATATAGGATGTCAGTTTGGACATATGATCATATCAAATGGGATAGGTAAGAAGGACCTCAAGCTTTATTCTTCTGCGAAGCCAAGCCCATCTGAAAAATCATCAACCAGTCAGAAACCTCTACCTATAGAAGAGCCTGAAACTGAAAATGAAGATGTTAAGACCAGTTCTCACAATTGGCCAGGCCCTTCGATTTAAAACAGAGATTGAAGATGATGCCATTAACGCCTTCATTAATGATTCCATTTCTGTTCCTGATCGAACTCAATATATTCTAGAATATGCTATGAGCTATGAGTCACAGGAAAACATGGAACCAGAAGATGATATAGAAGATATTATTGTGACCCCAATCCATGATAGTACTCCAATCGAAATTGAACCAGGGAAAACACTTAATATCAATCCGAACCTGTCTGAATCCCAGACCAAACATCTTTTGAAATTCCTTGGAGAACATCAAGAAGATTTTTCCTGGGATTATACCGATATGAAGGGTATCCTTGCTAGCCTATGCACTCATCATATTTACATTAAGGAAGATTTCCGCCCTGTAAGGCAGCCTCAACAGAGGATGAACCCTGCTCTCAAAAATATTGTTAAAGAAGAATTACAAAAAAAGTTGGATGTAGGATTCATTTATCCCATCTCAGATAGCCAATGGGTATCCCCACTAGTTATAATTCCCAAAAAGAATGGTAAATGGTGGATCTGTGTAGATTACAGGGAATTAAATAAGGCAACACAAAAAGACCATTTCCCTTTTCCATTCATTGACCAAGTCCTGGATACCTTGGCTAGAAAGAAATTATTCTCCTTCCTAGATGGATTCAGTGGATATAACCAGATCCAGATAGCCCCGGAAGACCAGGATAAGACAACTTTCACATGCCCATGGGGAACCTTTGCATATAGGGTCCTTCCATTTGGCCTGTGTAATGCTCCTACTACCTTCCAAAGGGAAATCTTGGGATTTTTTTTCTGATTTGGTCGATGATAGTGTTGAAATATATATGGATGATTTTACCCCATATGGGAATTCATTTGAGGAGGGATTGGAAAATTTTGAGAAGGTACTCAAAATATGTGAACATACCCACATATCGTTGAGTACAGTCAAATGCCATATGATGAGGGAAGAAGGAGTAGTATTGGGACATTTTCTCTCAGCTGCTGGAATTCAAGTTGATCCGGCTAAAGTAGAGGTAATATTACATTTTTCGGTACCCAAAACACCCACACAGGTACATAGCTTTCTTGGTTGTGCTCGTTATTATAGGCGCTTTATAGAAAATTTTGCTAAAATAGCACATACATTATTTCAACTACTAACAAAAGATGCAGAATTTTTGTGGACCGAAGATTGCGAGACAACTTTCACGAAAATTAAAGGGTTGGTGTGTACGGCCCCAATCCTTCGAGGACCTGATTGGGCATTACCATTTCACATACATACCGATGCTTCTCAGATAGCAGTAGGGGCTGTTTTAGGACAGCAAGTAGACAAAACACCATATGAAATTTATTACGTCAGCAAGAATTTAATTCCTACTGAATTAAAATATACGGTGACAGAAAAAGAATTCTTAGCTGTCATTTATGCCATCAATAAGTTCCGACACTACATCACTGGGTATTCTACTATTGTCCATACTGATCACGCAAAAATCAGGTATTTGATGAATAAACCCATGACTCCTCGCTGTGTTACGAGATGGTTACTATTTCTTCAAGAATTTGATATTACAATAGTAGATGAGTCAGGAAAAGATAACGTAGTAGCTAATTTCATATCTAGAATGGATAAAAATGATGAATGCACACCAATAGAAGACAGTTTCCCTGATGAACATATTTTTGCAGTCTCTACTAAACCTCCGTGGTATGCATATATTTCTAACTATCTTGCTACAGGGAAAGTGCCTCCTCATTTTTCATATAGGGAACAACGAAAGATTATTCATCATAGTGCCCGATATTCTTGGATGGCAGGGTACCTTTTTCATACAGGAGCAGATAAGCAAATCCGGTGCTGTGTGTCTGAAGATGATATCTATGAAATATTGAAAGTTTCCCATGATGGCCCTTGTGGAGGGAATTTCGCAGACAAAAGAACAGGCCATAGGGTGCTACAAATGGGATATTACTGGCCTTCCATTTTTCGTGATGCTTAGAATTATGTCAGGAGGTGTGATAGTTGCCAACGTATGGGGCAACCCGGTAAAGCAGATGAAATGCCTTTGTAGGCACAGCTAGTTCTCGAACCTTTCGAGAAATGGGCTATTGAATTCGTTGGACCCTTTAACCCACCCTCCTAGCATAAAGTCCACATCTTGGTCTGTACTTATTATGTTACTAAGTGGGTGGAAGCCAAAGCAGTTGCGAAAGCAACAAAACAGGTAGTCTCAGATTTTCTATTTGAAGAAATTTTTTCTCGGTACGGTACTCCAAGAGAGGTTGTTTCATATGGAGGAGCACAATTCAGATCACACAAGATAGCAAAGCTTATGCAAAAATATGGGGTCAAGCACAAAGTGACATCTCCATACCATCCCCAGGTGAATGGACAAGTGGAAAGCATAAATAAAACATTAGAAAATATTTTGACAAAAACTGTGGAATACCATCGTCGGGATTGGGCTCAAAAAATTCCAGAGGCTTTATGGGCATACAAAACAACATGTCGGAATACAACCGGGTTTTCACCATTCGAGTTGGTTTATAGGAAATCTCCGTTGTTTCCAATTGAATTTGAAATCAGCACGCTCAGAACAACTTTGGAAGTTGGATTATATCTATCAGATGCCCAGAAACCCCGATTGGCTCAGCTCAATGAACTTGATGAAATACGTTCAATCGCTGTCCAACGAACTATTGCTATTCAGCAGCAGAGGACGAAATGACACAATAAGTTTATTAGAAACAAGGTGTTTCAAAGTGGAGATTGGGCACTACTTTATGACTCTCGTTTTAAGGATTTTAAGGGAAATCTTTGCACTTGGTGGATGGGACCTTATGAGGTGAATGCTGTATTTGATAATGGGATAGTCAAGCTAGTCACAATTGAAGATACACGTACTTCCTTTATAGTCAATGGACATCGCTTGAGACTATACCACCGGCCGGCCTCTAAGGATGCTTTTATTAAACAACTCTCTGAGAAATCTGGTTTGAAGGTTATCAGTGTAGAGAATCTTTCCTCTGCACCCTTGTAAAAAAAAAATAAAAATAAAAATAAAAATAAAAATAATAATAATAATAATAATAATAATAATAATAATAATAAAGAATTTTGTTCTATTTTCTTATCTTTTTGCAGGATCTATGACTAAGGAGTAAAAAAATAATAATAAAGGAATACTCATGTTACTGTTGCTTGGTTGCTGCTACACCGGATGCTGTAACTCGGTTACTGCTACTTATGTTGCTGTTACTTGGTTGTTGTTACTCTGATGCTGCTACATCGGATGCTGTTACTCGGTTACTGCTACTTATGTTGCTGTTACTCCGATGCTGCTACATCGAATGCTGTTACTCGGTTGCTGCTACTCATGTTGCTGCTACACCGGATGTTGTTACTCAGTTTCTGCTACTCATGTTGCTGTCACTTGGTTGCTGTTACTCCGATGTTGCTACACTGGATGCTGTTACACCGATGTTGCTACACCGGATGCTGTTACACCGATGCTGTTACACCATCCCATCATCTAGGTAGGCCGTCAGGTACGCCTCACGTGACTTGTACTGATTTAATTAAATATATCATGTGAAGATTTTAACGCTATGGATGCCAAAATTTAAGTTTGGGGGGGGGGGTGTCGTCATGCCAAGGACAATGTAATAATTACCCCATAAGTTGAGAATGACATCTCACTCATGGTACACCTTACGAATCACATCAATATGAAGTACCATCATTTAAACCTATTGGGATTCATAAAATGTCTCATCTATCCTGTATGAGTAATTATTATTCCTATTCTACCACACTTACCATGTTTTTTTATGATTTTCCTCGGTTTTCGAGAATTACCAATCGTATTTACCATTACCACTTGTCCATTTTCACTATGCTGTTCCTCCAAACTTGTTACCCACCTTGCCCAATGGTCTGCTGCTACAAGTATCCACAGTATGGGTGGGTTGACTGTGCGGCATGAGCCTGAAAACACAGTTTTAGTTCGCAGCAATCCAGAGGTTTGACAAATTTTTTTCGAGGTAGGTTGGGATGTCTACTTTGACAGATTGCGGGGATTCAATGGAAGTATTGCAATGGAATTGGCACTCAATTTAGAGGAGGATCATTCGTGGGTTAGAGGTCTGGAAATTCCTATTACAGAGGAAGAAATTGCAGAGGTTAGTGGGCTCAGACAGCAGGGGCGGCAATGGTTTGCTCGAAAGGTTTCTCTCCCAGAGTTTCTTGAATTGTTTTTGCAGGAAGGAGAAAGTGTAGTTCAATTGGGCAGGGGATACGAGTGCAGAACTGTACCGTACCCATGGAACGAAGTTGCAGGCTTCGTGATTAAATACATTACCTATGAGGGTCGGGCCTCAACTCTGTTCAAATATCATTTTAAAATTATAATGCACCTTCGATTTCCACAGAATCAGGAGCATGCCCTAAACATGCCATTCTTTCTATTAAAACAATTGAAACATACGACACATGCTGCTTGACGCTCCTGCCGGATGATGGCAGTACTCTCTAACCATGGACTGGTGTGATTATTGGTCATGCATGCAATAATTAGGCTGCGGGTTTCTTGGGAAGAACTATGTGGATCCTCAGAAGAAGAGGTAGAAGCTATGGTCGCTGTTAGAGAGGAAGAGCCAGCCTCTCTGGCTGGTCAGGTGGAAGAGGAACCTTCAGAGGAAATCAATCAAGAGGAACCCAAGGAAATGGAAACAAAGATTGATCAAGAAGAGCCTGAGGAAGAGGAGATGATGATTGATCAGGAGGAACCTGAAGAAATGAGTATGGAGGAAGCAATCGGCAACGAGGACGAGGCTGTCACACAAGAACCAACCTCATTGGAAAAAGCCACGGAAAAGGAAATTAGAATGGAAGAGCTGATTAGCGGCACAGATGAAGCTGTCACACAAGAACCAACTTCGATTGAGGAGCCCACAGAGGAAGGGATTATGGATGTTATGCAGGAAATTGATACTGTGATACAGTTATCAACCTTTGCCAATGAAGAACAAAGGATGGAATTGTAGACAGAGAAATTGCAATTGATGATGTTTCGCAAGAAACAACATCACTTGCCCCGATAAAAATGAATGTTGATACAATTGGGGGTGTTACACAAGAACCACCCCCAATTTGGATGGAACAGGAGGTGTCGAACCACGGAAGCGATGTTGGACCTCAAGAATTGGTACCAACCATGAAAAAAAAGGTGATTCCCGGGGAAAAAGAAGAAGGAATGAGTCGGATGGTCGATACTGTTCCACAAGAACCAGTATCGACCCATGAAGAAGAAGTAATAATAGAAGGGTAAGAAGAAAGAAGGGAATTGAGCCAGGGAATCAACGCTTCTCCACAAGAAATAGCATTGACTCCGGTTGAGGTAGTAATGCATGAAGTCCCAGTCCAACCCAAGAATGATGATGAGGGATCCGTTCCCTGTTCTCTGTTCTAGTCCATGATGCCCAGAGGGGAAAGGGGATTTCGCTCGCCTAAACGGCTGATGGAAGAAGTTGCTATTCCCCCAGTATTAAAATTTGTTGACATGGCCAAGATTGGCCTAGACACTACTGAACCAGAACAATTGGAGGTTCACCAGGAAACAATAGTTCCTGTAGAAATATCAGAACACAGAGGGGTCGGTGAATTTTCTGGCCAAACAGTAGAAGTTTCTGGGAGAAATGTAGAAGAAGAAGGACCTGTGGGTCGAGGGCTCGGCCAAGAGGGTTTGACGAAAGAATCGAGAGAAGATGCTGGTAGCATTCCGCCACCTTCTGAGCTTGTCGTAGGTCCAGAACCTGAATTTGCTGTTAAACAAGAATGGGTTGAACAGTGCGAGAAAAGAAGGTTACCTCTTAAAAGGAGGTACCAACTACAATTCAGTGAAACCATCAGATTGAAAAGAGAAGTTCGGAGTTTGAAGAAGCAAGTTTCATGACTAAAAAGGAAGGTAAAGGTTTACAGATGGAGGTCAATAAAGCTGATGGTTGAAGTCTCCACTGCAGCCACCTAGACCGGCCCAATCGAAGAATTGTTTGAAGGTCGGGAACTCATATTGGCTGCCTAAATTTAGAAATGGAAGTCTGCAGCAAGCGACCACAAGAAAGAAACAACTAGGGTTCGGGAGCAGGCTACTAGAGTCATTACAGGGTACATAGATCAATTATACAAGGCTCGGCTGAAGCAGGCCAAACATAAGGCTATGATAGAAGAGTTGGAAGAACAAATTCAGTTGCTAAAGATAGATAAGGAGAAGATGTTCTCCCTAGCACAACAGGTAATGGCCTGCAGACCTCCTACACATAGCTATGCCTTATTCCTTCATGGAATTTTCTTTACTTTTGTCTTGAAAGTATATATAAGGAGATTTGGTATGAAATTGAGGACCCCATTCAATTTCTTTGTATTTTAAAAATTCATGATGTTATAGGACATCATTTAATGTGTGAGATTTACATGCATGGGTATTATTTAAAGCATGATTAGTCCTTTAACCCCGTTCCATTCGTGGGGGACATCCATTTAATGGATTTCACCTCCTATACCATCAATCAGATTAAATGGAGAAAGGCCTGGGATACATTTGAAGAAAATCAAGCGGGGAAACCATTAATGGTAAGAAGAGAGCATGGTAGGTTTGCAAACATTTACAATAAACATTATACCTTTATACAGATTGAGGGCCAAAAGGAACACATGATGGCAACTCAGAAGTGGTGTGCTGACCTGTGTGTCGGCCAGATTACGAAATTTCGCCAGGAAGCCCTGGATAGTTGTCAGAAAATATGGATGTTGTCTTCTTCAGCTGTCAGGGGAAGAGAACCACTTGGAGCATCTAACTTTGCACGTGCCTTGGAAAGAATGCCGCGTTATATGGCATGTATTCAAACCTGTGGGGTTAGATGGATGGGATTGAGATTTTGGTTTCCCCTTTTATGGCTTCTAGCTGAACAATATACTCCTACTTATAACGTTGAACTCGACTGGTGGAAAGACGTTGTTTTGATAGAGGGATACAAGCCACGAGGAACAGAGATGGATGTAGAATATGATCTTTCAGAGCTTCATGCCGATCACAATCAGTCCAACCCAGACCTGAGGAGACGACGAGTTGCATGAGGACATGCAGATAGATCAGTCGGGGGGAGATTTTGGGCACCAGATTTGTATACTTTCTTCTCTCATTTTTACCCTACATTTCTATCTCTTTGTGCCATTATTCATCTTAAAAGCATGAGGTAAAACTCTTTCTCCTATCTTTTGTGGGATATTTGATTAATGATGTACTTGTCATGGAGGTTTTACCTTTCTATGTATTAAATCCTATATTTCTTCAGATTTGGATACAATAGGCGCGTTACGGCCGCAAGACAAGGCACCACCCATCATTTTTCAGCACCTCCCTTATTTTCTGCTACAGCGTAACAACCATGGATGTATCAGCGTTATCTTTGGGCTTCTTACGGTTTCTTACTGGGCAATCTGGTTGCCGTTGTAACAATATATATTATTGTAACAATGGAGTTGTTGGGAGAAATTGGGGGGATCTCAGGGTCATGGTATAAAGAAGCCTATGGGCTGCAAATCAACAAACCCCATTTTTACACAGATACAAACCTTGTAATTAATCTTATTTTATTAATCAATAGACAACAACTCGTTGTTTCTCCTGTAACACTCGAGTTTCCGCAGCCCTGATCCAAGGGTTGGGCCCACTCTTTTGATCAGGTGCTGCGTTCTTCTTTCTGTCTTTTTCTTCAGCACTGTGTTTTGTGTGACTCGTTAATTGCTGTTACAGTTACGTTATTGCTGTGGATGTTTTTCATTTCTGCAGTTTATTTATTGTTGTTACAATGATATTTGTGTTATAGATTAAACCTGTGATTCACAACAGACCATGTGCTTGTATCTGCATATACTTTGCCATTAGTATTGAAATAAATAATGCCCTTGGGTTGATAATTTATGTGGGAAAAGGATTGAATCTTGATCATACCCAAACATCGAAAGCCTGCGGTTGTCTTTCTGTGGTGGCCCAGCCCTTTTATGGATGCAACCTCACCCCAACAGTCCCTATCCGAGCTTCTCCAACAATTCTTAGGTGACTGTTCCAATTAGCACCAAGTTTGAGCTTGAGGTAGCTACAAGGGACTGTAATTTTCACTGATTTAGTTTAGCACAAGTCGGTCTGGAATCCGAGCTGAGGATAATACAAGAATTTTTCCAGACAATAACTCAACATCCTCCTCAGCTTTCTGTTTTACTTCTGTACCTCATATGTGAATATATCACTGAATTTTTTGACTGAAATGAGGGTCTGCGGTCTCTATATATACATATTCTGTTGCTTGAACGAAGGGACACATCTCTAGAGTAGGCCGACATGGGTAGGCTAGCACAGGTCGGCTCAAGGACATAATTTTACCTTAAACTTGAAAAATCAATAACTTTCAAACCGCTTGGAGTTTCGGGCTGAGTAATAGCTCGTTGGAAAGGAAAAATTATACTCTTCAAGATGGTGTAGGTCTAATTAAGGAATTTTTCCTCTAAGGTTTCAAAAAATATTTTTTTAATGTGACTGGTCATATATTGGTGCAAAATTGGAGGTAGGCAATGTAGACTTCTTCATGGATAGGATTCCTCTTATCAGGCTTCTTCATCATAGGCTCATGATGTCATCCATGTCATAAAGTCACCAAGTGTTCTTGATTTCATGTCCCTAGACATTGTCCATGTCATCAAATGGTCCTCCATCACCCATGTGAGCTTGACATCATGCTGGATCCAATCTTCTTCATCAAGAGTAAGCACATCATCATTAATGGCATCCTTATTAACCAAGAGGTATGAAATCATCATTTGGAACCAGGAATCTCAAGAAGATTGACATCTCATTCAATGTGGTATTGACATCAATGACAACCGTAGACCAACAATCTCCCCCTTTGTCATTGATGGCAATATTCTTGCCCTTCCAATATTTTCTCCCCCTTTGACATCAATGGAAAACAGGGTACCCAAGAACTCCCCCTATCATCATGCTTCATGATACTCCCCCTGTCATGGTGCTTTTCCTGGAAATGTGGTTCATGATAGATGTGTTTACATTTCTTCATGTGATGAACCATCTCTCCCTGTCTGCACAAATTCATTTAGCTCATGAAGGATTGCTTGCCTTGTGTGAGCAAGTAGAAGGCATCATCATAATATCATGTTTTTCTTCAATGGAGTTACTTCCAAGAGATGATTTATCAAGGTTTTCCATGTATAACTCATCAAGGATTTCATAGGGCCCACTCACAAATCACTTTCTGCAAGAATAATCAATAAACACAAAGCTCCCCCTAACTGTATGCATGGTCTCCTTTTAGGAAGACTCGTCATCAAATACCTGGAATATCAAGGATGACTTTATCAAGTCAACAACATGTGTTGTTCGCTGGAGTGTTCAAGAGACTTCCAGATTCAACTTTTTTCCTTCTCCATACTTGTGTAACTTTCTTCTCTGGCGTGGTTCTAGCTTGTGTAGTGGCCCAAGTCAAGTTACAATCACATGCCATATGTCCAATGTTATGGCAATTGAAGCACTCTATCTTGTTCATGAATAAGAAATCATGACTTCTTCTTGCAAAATTGCTTCAAGGAGATTGACAGGGAACATTATATTTGTCTTTGTGATATGCCCTACAATATTTTGCCATGTGCCAAGAGTTTGTACAAGAATAGTAATATCTAAGAAATATACTTTGGTACCTGGGAGATGAAGAGTTCCTTGAAGTACTCTTGAAGTATTTTTTTTCCTTGGGATTCTTTGATGATATTCATTGCCTTTTGTATTCTTGACACCATATGCAAGTCTCCTTAGAGTATAATTTCTTCCATTGTTGTCTTGATTCTTATCCTTGCCTTTGTTGGAACTGGGAGTATCAACATTTCTTTCTAGGTTGCTCACATCTCGGTTCATTCTTGCTTGAGGATTCACCTGCATAGCCAAGGCCTGATTTATCAAGGGGATACCTTTGATGACTTAGGATGTCATATAGGGTTTGAGAGCTTTTCAAGTTTTTATTCAGAAATTCAACTTCCTTTTCAAGAAAGACAATTTCTTCTTTCAACTTTTTACAATATTCATATTTCATAAGTAGTTGCTTCTTCATTTCTTCCATCATCCTTGTTGCTTCACGTGCTTTGATTTTAAGGGAGATGATATTTGATTTCATTATGAAGACTTCTTCATTCTCCTTTGCTAGACTGCTCTCCATTTCTTCTTTTATTATTATAGCTTCACATGTTTCAGCCTTGAGAAGATTGATGTCTGATTTTAGTTTCAAGATTTCTTCATCCTTTTCATCTAGTTGGCATATCATGGTGTTTCTCTCATTTTCTGCTTCATTAACTTGTCATTCTATGAATGCCAAAGTTTCCATCACGTTTTCAGCTCCTTGCTCTTTTTTCCTTGCTTCTTCTAGTTGAGATCTAAGAGAGGAGACCTCTTCCTTGTATTGACCAATCTCTGCTTCAAGAATTTTCAAGCTCTTAAGTCTTTGTTCAAGGTGGCTTGACAAAGTTTCTTCCCTTTTCTTTTCCTTATCCAATTTATTTTTCATAGATATGACTTCTTCACGATGCTTTCTTTTATTTTGATGAAATTCCTCAAGTTTGGCGAGCTCCTCATTCTTTCTTGTACTTGAAGCTTTACAAAGTCAACTTCCTTCCTTGTCTTGTCTTGGTTACCATCTTGTGCTTTCTTCTTAAGTTCCTAATTTTCATTTTTCAAACTGTTAATCTCTTCCATGGAAGCCATAAGTTTATTTAAGAGATATTCTTCAAAGTCTTCTTTGTTCTCTTCATCTTCTAGGTCATCTTTAGCCTTGTTGTCATATCTCTTATCTTTAGCTTCCTTGACAGATTCTGGACTTATTTCTTGTTTTCCATCATATTCTTGACTAGAGATCATTTTCAACGCTCCTTTTGAGTGAAGATCATGAAGTTTGTCCCACATGACTTTTGTTGACGAACATTTTTCAAAATTTCCCTTCACAGAATTTGGTAGCCCATTCAAAATTGCCTTCATTGCTCTTGTATTGTACTCTTTGGATTATTCGTCCATCGTGTCATTAGTAATTACTGATTTCCAAACTTCAATTCCTTGGATTATTCTTCCTTGGCTTTTCCATTTGTGTTCTAATGATCAACCTTCAAGATGTTAGGCTTTGAGGGAAGGTAATAGCTCTGAAACCAATTGTTGGAAATACTGAGAGGGGGGTGAATCAATATTTATTTTTAATTGTTAATTTTACCAGTTAGATCACTTATATTTAGAACAAAAAATGAATAATTATGGAATAGATACTTTTATTAATTTCTTCTTTACAATAAGTAAAGTACAATAATGATATAGGGCTCCAACCCTAGATGAAGACTCCAATCTTCCAGGCTCCAACCTGTATTGTGCCAAGCACCGACTTGGTATTTCTAAGGCTCCAACCTTGTCAATTTGAGGCACCAACCTCTAGGGCTCCAACCCTATCTCTGGTACAGGCTCCAACCTGGTTTCTTGAGGAATACAATCCTCTAGGGCTCCAACCCTATCTTCCAAGGCACCAACCTTGTCTCTATGAGGCTCCAACCTCCTTCTTCATTTTGTCAAGATATATTTGGTTATATGTCATGGCTCCCAATGTCTTATTCAACGAGTCTTGACAATCTTCAACTATCCCCTCACTTAGTCTCCACTTTACTTCATTAATGACAACCTTGTTCTTCACATGAAGGTGTCTCCACTGCTCTTCATGTCACCCAAACACTTGTTTCTTCAACGTTACATCATTATGACATCAACAATGCATCATGGTCTCCAATAATGTCTCTAATAGGCTTCTAGATGACTCTCCAAGGTATGCTCAAGAAGGTCTTCAAGGTACTCTCCAAACAAGTCTTCAAACTCTTCAAAGTGACATCAGAGAGTGATTCAACTTGGCCCTATTCTGTTCACAAGAGGAGACTCCAAAAAGTTATGTCTATCCAAGCCTAACAAGGCTGCCCAACTTGCAATAAATCTGCACTACCAAGTCCCACAAATCTGCCCAATCAAGAATGTCTTAACACAATTCAGAATTGCCTATAGGGGTTCTTTAGTAGGCTGCTTCAAGGTATTTCAAAGTGTCTTCAATAAGAAATATTCAAGCCTGCTACTTAAAAATGACTCCAAGACTTCTTGCTTCAAATCTTATTGAATTTTTCCCCAACACCAAATCTTCTTCAAAAAATTTCTACAAGAATGCTTCTACAAAAATTCTATTAGATGATTAAAAACATGTGCTCCAAGGTTTGAAATAATTTTTTTTATAAGGATATCACCACAAATGACTGTAAAAAATCCTATGAAATATATGCTCCTTAATGTTGCTTTCTAGGAGAGTTTCCAGCCTTCCCTAGGCCTTATGGCACGCTTCAAAACAGTGATACAGGGCCCGACCCTTCTCCAAGACAAGGTATAAGCTACGACACCTTTGTTTGCTGCTCCAAACAACCCTTACACCTGTAATAGACCAGACCCTTGCGCTGTACAAAATAGAGCCTTCCCACACATTACAACACCATAAAACATGCCTAAAATAACATCACACATTGTGTCCTCCTCCTGAAATATTTCGGGTCTGCAATGAGACAAAAAAAAACATAAAATAACCTTCCAAAACTGCTCAGATTTCCTTCATGGCCTGCGGTTGTCTTTCTACGGTGGCCCAACCGTTTTGTGGATGCAACCTCACCCCAACAGTCCCTATCGAAGCTTCTCCAACAATTCTTAGGTGACTGTTCCAATCAGCACCAAGTTTGAGCATGAGGCAGCTACAGGTGACTGTAATTTTCACTGATTTAGTTGACCACAAGTGGGTCTGCAATCTGAGCTGAGTATAATACAAGAATTTTTCCAAACAATAACTCAAAATCCTCCTTAGCTTTCTGTTTTACTTTTGTACCTCATATGTGAATAGATCACCAAAATTTTTGACTGAAATTAGGGTCTACGGTCTCTATATATACATATTCTATTTCTTGAATGAAGGGACACGTCTCTAGAGTAGGCCGACATGGGTAGGCTAGCACAGGTCGGCTCAAGGACAAAATTTTACCTTAAACTTGAAAAATAAATAACTTTAAAACCGCTTGGAGTTTTGGGCTGAGTAATAGCTCGTTGGAAAGGAAAAATTATACTCTTCAATATGGTGTAGGTGTTATTAAGGAATTTTGCCTCTAATGTTGCAAAAAATATTTTTTAATGTGACTGGTCATTTATTGGTGCAATATTGGAGGTAGGCAATGTAGACTTCTTCATGTATAGGCTTCCTCTTATTAGGCTTCTTCATTAGAGGCTCATGATGTCATCCATGTCATAAAGTCAGAAAGTGTTCTTCATGTCATGTCCCTAGACATTGTCCATGTCATCAAATGGTCCTCCATCACCCATGTCATCTTGACATTATGCTGGATCCAATCTTCTTCATCAAGAGTAAGCACATCATCATTAATGGAATCCTTATTAACCAAGAGGCATGACAACATCATTTGGAACCAGGAATCTCAAGAATATTGACATCCTAGTCAATGTCGTATTGACATCAATGACAATCGTAGAACAACAATCTCCCCCTTTTTCAATGATGGCAATATTCTTTCCCTTCCAATATTTTCTCCCCCTTTGACATCAATGGAAAACAGGGTATCCAAGAACTCCCCCTATCATCATGCTTCATGATATTCCCCCTGTCATGGTGCTTTTCCTAGCAATTTGGTTCATGATAGATGTGTTTACATTTCTTCATGTGATGAACCATCTCTCCCTGTCTGCACAAGTTCATTTAGCTCATGAAGGATTGCTTGCCTTGTGTGAGCAAGTAGGAGGCATCATCATAATATGATGTTTTTCTTCAATGGAGTTACTTCCAAGAGATGATTTATCAAGGTTATCCATGTATAACTCATCAAGGATTTCATAGGGCCCACTCAAAGATCACTTTCTGCAAGAATACTCAAGAAACACAAAGCTCCCCCTAACTGTATGCATGGTCTCCTTTTAGGAAGACTTGTCATAAAATACGTGGAATATCAAGGATGAATTTATCAAGTCAAAAACATGTGTTGTTCACTGGAGAGTTCAAGAGACTTCCGGATTCAACTTTTTTCCTTCTCCATACTTGTGTAACTTTCTTCTCTGGCATGGTTCTAGCTTGTGTAGTGGCCCAAGTCATGTTACAATCACGTGCCATATGTCCAATGTTATGGCGATTGAAGCACTCTATCTTGTTCATGAATAAGAAATCATGACTTATTATTGAAAAATTGCTTCGAGGAGATTGAAAAGGACCCTTATATTTGTCTCTGTGATATGACCTACAATATTTTTCCACGTGCCCAAAGTTTATACAAGAATAGTAATATCCAAGAAATATACTTTGGTACCTGGGAGATGAAGAGTTCTTTGAAGTACTCTTGAAGTATTTTTTCCTTGGGATTCTTTGATGACATTCATTTCTTTTTGTATTCTTGACACCATATGCAAGTCTCCTTAGAGTAGAATTTCTTCCGATGTTGTCTTAATTCTTCTCCTTGCCTTTGTTGGAATTAAGAGCATCAACATTTCTTTCTAGGTTGCTCACATCTTTGTTGTTTGAAGCATTATCATTCTTGCTTGAGGATTCACCTGCATGGCCAAGGCCTGATTTATCAAGGGGAGACCTTTGCTGACTTAGGATTTCATCTAGGGTTTGAGAGCTTTTCAAGTTTTTATTCAGAAATTCAACTTCCTTTTCAAGAAAGACAATTTCTCCTTTCAACTTTTCACAATCTTCATCTTTCATAAGTAGTTGCTTCTTCATTTCTTCCATCATCCTTGTTCCTTCATGTGCTTCGATTTTAAGGGAGATGATATTTGATTTCATTATGAAGACTTATTCATTCTCCTTTGCTAGAATTCTCTCCATTTATTCTTTTATTCTTGTAGCTTCACATGTTTCGGCCTTGAGAAGATTGATGTCTGATTTTAGTTTCAAGATTTCTTCATCCTTTTCGTCTAGTTGGAATATCATGGTGTTTCTCTCATTTTCTGCTTCATTAACTTGTCCTTCTATGAATGCAAAAGTTTGCATCACCTTCTCAGCTCCTTGCGCTTGTTTCCTTTTCCTTTCTTCTTCTATTTGAGATCTAAGAGAGGAGACCTCTTCCTTGTATTGGCAAATATCTACTTCAAGATTTCTCAAGCTATTAAGTCTTTGTTCAAGGTGGCTTGACAAAGTTTCTTCCCTTTTCTTTGCCTTATCCAATTGATTTTTCATAGATATGACTTCTTCATGATGCTTTCTTTTATTTTTATGAAATTCCTCTTTAAGTTTGGTGAGCTCCTCATCTCTTTCTTGTACTTGAAGCTTGACAAAATCAACTTCCTTCCTTGTCTTGTCTTGGTTACCAACTTGCACTTTCTTCTTAAGTTCCTCATTTTCATTTTTCAAACTGTTAATCTCTTCCATGGAAGCCATAAATTTATTCAAGAGATCTTCTTCAAATTCTTATTTGTTCTCTTCATCTTCTAGGTCTTCTTTAGCCTTTTTTTCATCTCTCTTATCTTTAGCTTCCTTGACGGATTCTGGACTTCCTCCTTGTTTTCCATCATCTTCTTGACTAGATATCATTGTCAACGCTCCTTTTGAGTGAAGATCATGAAGTTTGTCCCATATGAATTTTTCTAACGAACATTTTTCAAAATTGCCCTTCACAGAATTTGGAAACCCATTCAAAATTGCCTTCATTGCTCTTGTATTGTACTCCTTGGATTCTTCGTCCATCGTGTCATTAGTAATTACTGATTTCCAAACTTCAATTCCTTGAGTCTTCAAGAAATTCCTCATTCTTGCGACCCATATATATTAAAATTTCCATTGAACAATGGAGCCTTCACAAATTGATTTACTTCAATTTCAATGGTTAAGGAAGACACATCTTTAGGAGGATTGGAGACTTTCTTCCTTGGCTTTTCCATTTGTGTTCTAATGATCAACCTTCAAGCTGTTAGGCTTTGAGTTAAGGTACTGGCTCTGAAACCAATTGTTGGAAATACTGAGAGGGGGGTGAATCAATATTTCTTTTCAATTGTTAATTTTACCAATTAGATCACTTATATTTAGAACACAAAATGAACAATGATGGAATAGATACTTTTATTAATTTCTTCTTTACAATGAGTAAAGTACAATAATGATATAGGGCTCCAACCCTAGATGAAGACTCCCATCTTCCAGGCTCCAACCTGTATTGTGCCAAGCACTGACTTGGTCTTTCCAAGGCTCCAAACATGTCAATTTGAGGCACCAACCTTCTTCTTTACAATGAGTAAAGTACAATAATGATATAGGGCTCCAACCCTAGATGAAGAATCCCATCTTCCAGGCTCCAACCTGTATTGTGCCAAGCACCAACTTGGTCTTTCCAAGGCTCCAAACATGTCAATTTGAGGCACCAACCTTTAGGGCTCCAACCCTATCTCTGGTACAGGCTCCAACCTAGTTTCTTGAGGACACCAATCCTCTAGGGATCCAAACCTATCTTCCAAGGCACCAACCTTGTCTTTATGAGGCTCAAACCTCCTGCTTCATTTTTTCAAGATATATTTGGTTATACGTCATGGCTCCCAATGTCTTCTTCAATGAGCCTTGAAAATATTCAACTATCCCCTCACTTAGTCTCCACGTTACTTCATCAATGACAACCTTGTTATTCACATGAAGGTGTCTCCACTTCATGTCACCCAAACACTTGTTTTTTCAACGTTAGATCATTATGACATCATCAATGCATCATGGTCTCCAATAATGTCTCCAACAGGCTGCTAGATGACTCTCCAAGATATGCTCAAGAAGGTCTTCAATGTACTCTCCAAACAAGTCTTCAAACTCTTCAAAGTGACATCAGAGAGTGCTTCAACTTGGCCCTATTCTATTCACAAGAGGAGACTCTAGCAAGTTTTGTCTATCCAGGCCTAACAAGGCTGTCCAACTTGCAATAAATCTGCCCTATCAAGTCCCAAAAATTTTCCCAATCAAGAATGTCTTGACACAATTCAGAATTGCCTACATGGGTTCTTTAGTAGGCTACTTTAAGGTATTTCAAAGTGTCTTCAATAAGAAATATTCAAGCCTGCTACTTCAAAATGAATCCAAGACTTCTTGCTTCAAAGCTTATTCAATTCTGCCCCAACACCAAATCTGCTTCAACAAATTTCTACAAGAATGCTTCTACAAAAATTCTATTAGATGCTTAAAAGCATGTGCTCCAAGGTTTGCAATAATTTTTTTTATAAGGATATCACCCCAAATGACTGTAAAAAATCCTATGAAATATATACTCCTTAATGTTGCTTTCTAGGAGAGTTTACAGCCTTCCCTAAGCCTTATGGCACCCTTCCAAATAGTGATACAGGGCCTGGCCCTTCTCCAAGACAAGGTATAAGCTGTGGCACCCTTGTTTGCTACTCCAAACAACCTTTACACCTATAATAGACAAGACCCCTACGCTGTACAAAACAGAGCCTTCCCACACATTACAACACCATAAAACATGCCTAAAATAACCTCACACCTTGTGTCCTCCTCCTGCAATAATTTGGGCCTGCAATGAGACAAAAACAAAACATAAAAAAATGTTCCAAAACTACTCATATTTCCTTCATGGCCTGCGGTTGTCTTTCTGTGGTGCCGCAGCCATTTTGTGGATGAAACCTCATCCCAACAGTCCCTATCCGAGCTTCTCCAACAATTCTTAGGTGAATGTTCCAATTAGCACCAAGTTTGAGCTTGAGGCAGCTACAGGTGACTGTAATTTTCACTGATTTAGTTCAGCACAAGTGGGTCTGCAATCCAAGCTGAGGATAATACAAGAATTTTTCCAAACAATAACTCAACATCCTCCTCAGCTTTCTGTTTTACTTCTGTACCTCATATGTGAATAGATCACCAAAATTTTTGACTTAAATGAGGGTCTTCGGTCTCTATATATACATATTCTATTGCTTGAACGAAGCGACATGTCTCTAGAGTAGGCCGACATGGGTAGGCTAGCACAGGTCGGCTCAAGGACAAAATTTTACCTTAAACTTGAAAAATAATAACTTTCAAACTGCTTGGATTTTTGGGCTGAGTAATAGCTCGTTGGAAAGGAAAAAGTATACTCTTCTAGATGTTGTAGGTTTCATTAAGAAATTTCGCCTCTAAGGTTGCAAAAAATATTTTTTTAATGTGACTGGTCATTTATTGGTGCAGAATTGGAGGTAGGCAATGTAGACTTCTTCATGGATAGGCTTCCTCTTATCAGGCTTCTTCATCATAGGCTCATGATGTCATCCATGTCATAAATTCATTAATTTTTCTTGATGTCATGTCTCTAGACATTTTCCATGTCATCAAATGGTCCTCCATCATCCATGTCATCTTGACATCATGCTGGATCCAATCTTCTTCATCAAGAGTAAGCACATCATCATTAATGGCATCCTTATTAACCAAGAGGCATGAAAAAATCATTTGGAACCAGGAATATCAAGAATATTGACATCTCAGTCAATTTCGTATTGACATAAATGACAATCATAGACCAACAATCTCCCCCTTTGTCATTGATGGCAATATTCTTTCCCTTCCAATATTTTCTCCCCCTTTGATAGCAATGGAAAACAGGGTACCCAAGAACTCCCCCTATCATCATGATTCATGTTGTTGTTACTTGGTTGCTGTTACTCTGATGCTACTACACCAGATGATGTTACTCAGTTATTTCTACTTATGTTGCTGTTACTTGGTTGCTGTTACTCGGTTGCTGCTACTCATGTTGCTGTTACTTGGTTGCTGCTACTCCGATGCTGCTACACCGGATGTTGTTACTAAGTTGTTGCTACTCATGTTGCTATCACTTGGTTGTTGTTACTCTGATGCTGCTACACTGGATGCTATTAAACCGATGCTGCTACACCGGATGCAATTACATTGATGCTGTTACATCAATGCTGTTACACCGATGATGTTACTCCAATGTTGTTACACCGATGTTGTTACACCATCCCATCATCCAGGTAGGCTGTCAGGTACGCCTCACGTGACTCATACTGATTTAATTAAATATCCCATGTGAATATTTTAATATCGTGGACGTCAAAATTTAAGTCGAGGGGAGGGGGGGGGGTGTCGTCATGGAAAGGACAATGTAATAATTACCCCATAAGTTGAGAATGAAATCTCACTCATGGTACACCTTACGAATCACATCAATATGAAGTACCATTATTTAAACCTATTGGGTTTCATAAAATGTCTCATCTATCTTGTACGAGTAATTATTATTCCTATTCTACCACACTTACCATATTTCTTTATGATTTTTCTCGGTTTTCGAGAATTACCAATCATATTTACTGTTACCTCCTGTCCATTTTCACCATGCTGTTCCTCCAAATCTGTTACCCACCTTGCCCAATGGTCTGCTGCTACAAGTTTCCACAGTATGGGTGGGCTGACTGTGTAGCACGAGCCTGAAAACATAGTTTCAGTTCGCAACAATCCAGATATTTGACAAATTTTTGTCGACGCAGGTTGGGACGTCTACTTTGACAGATTGCAGGGATTCGATGGCAGTATTACAATGGAATTGGAACTCAATTTAGAGGAGGATCATTCGTGGGTTATAGGTTTGGAAATTCCTGTTACAGAGGAAGCAATTGCAGAGGTTAGCGGGCTCAGACAATAGGGGCAGCAATGGTTTGCTCGAAAGGTTTCTCTCCCGGAGTTTCTTGAATTGTTTTTGCAGGAAGGAGAAAGTGTAGTTCAATTGGGTAGGGGATACGAGCGCAGAAATGTACCATACCCATGGAAATAAGTTGCAGGATTCATGATTAAATACATTACCTATGAGGGTCGGGCCTCAACTCTGTTCAAATATCATTTTAAAATTCTAATGCACCTCCGATTTCCACAGAATCAGGAGCATGCCTTAAACATGCCATTCTTTCTATTAAAACAATTGCAGCATACGACACAGGCTGCTCGGCGCTCCCACCAGATGATGGCAGTACTCTCTAACCATGTACTGGTGTGATTATTGGTCGTGCATGCAATAAGTAGGCTGCGAGTTTCTTGGGAAGAACTCTGTGGATCCTTAGAAGAAGAGGTAGTAGCTATGGTCGCTGCTAGAGAGGAAGAGCCAGCCTCTCCGGTTGGTAAGGTGGAAGAGGAACCTTCAGAGGAAATCAATCAAGAGGAACCCGAGGAAATGGAAACAGAGGTTGATCAGGAAGAGCCCAAGGAAGAGGAGATGATGGTTGATCAGGAGGAACCTGAAGAAATGAGTATGGAGGAAGCAATCGGCAACGAGGACGAGGCTGTAACACAAGAACCAGCCTCATTGGAAAAATCCATGGAAAAGGAAATTAGAATGGAAAAGCTGACTAGCGGCACAGATGAAGCTGTCACACAAGAACCAGCTTTGCTTGAGGAACCCACAGAGGAAGCGATTATGGATGTTATATAGGAAATTGATAATGTGATACAGTCAACAACATTTGCCAATGAAGAAAAAAGGGATGGAATTGTAGACAGAGAAATGGCAAGTGATGATGTTTCGCAAGAAATAACATCACTTGCCCCGATAAAAATGAATGTTGATACAATTGGGGGTGTTACACAAGAACCACCCCCAATTCAGATGGAACAGGAGGAGTCGAACCATGGAAGTGATGTTGGACCTCAAGAATTGGTACCAACCGTGGAAACAAAGGTGATTCCCGGGGAAAAATAAGAAGGAATGAGTCGGATGGCCGATACTGTTCCACAAGAACCAGTATCGACCCATGAAGAAGAAGTAATAATATAAGGGCAGAAGGAAAGAAGGGAATTGAGCCAAGGAATCAACGCTGCTCCGCAAGAACCAGCATTGACTCCGGTTGAGGTAGTAATGCATGAAGTCCTGGTCACACCCGAGAATGATGATGAGGGATTCGTTCCCTATTCTCCGTTCCAGTCCATGATGCCCAGAGGGGCAAGGGGATTTCTCTCGCCTAAACGATTGGTGGAAGAAGTTGCTATTCCCCCAGTATTAAAATTTGTTGACATGGCCAATATTGGACTAGACACTACTGAACCAGAAAAATTTGAGGTTCACAAGGAAAAAATAGTTCCTGTAGAAATATCAGAACACAGAGGGGTCACTGAATTTGTTGGCCAAACATCAAAAGTTTCTGGGAGAAATGTAGAAGAAGAAGGACTTGTGGGTCGAGGGCTTAGCCAAGAGGGTTTGACGAAAGAATTGGGAGAAGATGCCGGTAGCATTCTGCCGTCTTCTGAGCCTGTCATAGGTCCAAAACCTGAATTCACTATTAAACAAGAATGGGTTGAACAGTGCGAGAAAACAAGGTTACCTCTTAAAAGGAGGTACCAGCTGCAATTCAGTGAAGCCATCAGACTGAAAATAGATGTTCGGAGTTTGAAGAAGCAAGTTTCATGACTAAAAAGGAAGGTAAAGGTTTACAAATGGAGGTCAATAAATCCAAAGTTTAAAGTCTCCACTGCAACCACCCAGACCGGCCCAATTGAAGAATTGTTTGAAGGTCGGGAACTCGTATTGGCCGCCTAAATTCAGAAATGGCAGTCTGCAGCAAGTGACCACAAGAAAGGAAAAGCTAGGGTTCGGGAGCAGGCTGTTGGAGTCGTTACAGGGTACATAGATCAATTATACAAGGCTCGGATGAAGTAGGCCAAACATAAGGCTAGGATATTAGAGTTGGAAGAACAAATTCAATTGCTAAAGACAGATAAGGAGAAGATGTTCTTCCTAGCACAATAGGTAATGGCCTGCAAACCTCCTGCACATAGCTATGCCTTTTTCCTTCATGATAAATTTCTTTACTTTTGTCTTGAAAGTATATATAAGGAGATTTGGTATGAAATTGAGGACCCCATTCAATTTCTCCGTATTTTAAAAATTCATGATCTTATAGGACATCATTTAATGTGTGAGATTTACATGCATGGGTATTATTTAAAGCATGATCAGTCCTTTAACCCCACTCCATTCATGGGGGACATCCATTTAAGAGCTTTCACCTCCTATACCATCAATCATATTAAATGGAGAAAGGCCTGGGATACATTTGAAGAAAATCAAGCAGGGAAACCATTAATGGTAAGAAGAGAGCATGGTCAATCTGCAAACATTTAAAATAAACATTATACCTTTATACAGATTGAGGGCCGAAAGGAACACATGATGGCAACTCAAAAGTGGTGTGCTGACCTGTGTGTCGTCCAGATTACGACATTTCGCCAGGAAGCCCTAGACAGTTGTCAGAAAATATGGATGTTGTCTTCTTCAGCTATCAGGGGAAGAGAACCATTTGGAGCTCCTAACTTTGCACGGGCCTTGGAAAGAATGCCACATTATATGGCATGTATTCAAACCTATGGGGTTAGATGGATGGGATTGAGATTTCGGTTTCCCCTTTTATGGCTGCCAGCTGAACAATATAATCCTGCTTATAACGTTGAATCCGACTGGTGGAAAGACGTTGTTTTGACAGAGGGATACAAGCCACCAGGAATAGAGATGGCTGTAGAATATGACCTTGCAGAGCTTCATGCCGATCACAGTCAGTCCAACCCGGACTTGAGGAGACGACAAGATGCATGAGGACATGCAGATAGATCAGTCGGGGGGAGATGTTGGGCACCAGATTTGTATACTTTCTTCTCTCATTTTTACTTTACCTTTCTATCTCTTTGTGCCATTATTCATCTTAAAAGCATGAGGTAAAAACCTTTCTCCTATATTTTGTGGGATATTTTATTAATGATGTACTTGTCATGGAGGTTTTACCTTTTTATGTATTAACTCCTATATTTCTTCAGATTGGCTACAACAGGCGCGTTACGGCCGCAAGACAAGGCACAACCCATCATTTTTTAGCACCTCCCTTATTTTCTACTACAACGTAACAACCATGGATGTATCAGCGTTATCTTTGGGCTTCTTACGGTTTCTTGCTAGGCAATCCGGTTGCCGTTGTAACAATATATATTATTGTAACAATGGAGTTGTTGGGAGAAATTGGGGGGATCTTAGGGTTATGGTATAAAGGAGCCTATGGGATGTGAATCAACAGACCCCATTTTTACACAGATACAGACCTTGTAATTGATCTTCTTTTATTAATCAATACACAACAACTCATTGTTTCTCCTGTAACACTCGAGTTTCCGCAGCCCTGATCCAAGGGTTGCGCCCACTCTTTTGATCAGGTGCTGCGTTCTTCTTTCTGTCTTTTTCTTCAGCACTGTGTTTTGTGTGACTCGTTAATTGCTGTTACAGTTACGTTATTGCTGTGGATGTTTTTCATTTCTACAATTTATTTATTGTTGTTACAATGATATTTGTGTTATAGATTAAACCTATGATTCACAGTAGACCATGTGCTTGTATCTGCATATACTTTTCCGTTAGTCTTGAAATAACTAATGCCCTCAGGTTGATAATTTATGTGGGAAAAGGATTGAATCCTTATCATATCCGTACACCGACAGCCTGCAGTTGTCTTTCTGTGGTGGCCCAACCCTTTTGTGGATGCACCCTCACCCCAAAAGTCCCTATCCGATCTTCTCCAACAATTATTAGGTGACTGTTCCAATTAGCACCAAGTTTGAGCTTGAGGCAGCTATAGGGGACTGTAATTTTCACTGATTTAGTTCACCACAAGTGGGTTTGCAATCCGAGTTGAGTATAATACAATAATTTTTCCAAACAATAACTTAGCATCCTCCTCAGCTTTTTGTTTTACTTCTGTACCTCATATGTGAATAGATCACTGAAAATTTTGACTAAAATGAGGGTCTGCGGTCTCTCTCTATATATATTCAGTTGCTTGAATGAAGGGACATGTCTCTAGAGTAGGCCAACATGGGTAGGCTAGCACAGGTCGGCTCAAGGAGATAATTTTACCTTAAACTTGAAAAATCAATAACTTTCAAATCGCTTGGAGTTTCGGGCTGAGTAATAGCTCGTTGGAAAGGAAAAATTATACTCTTCAAGATGGTGTAGGTGTCATTAAGGAATTTTGCCTCTAAGGTTGCAAATTTTTTTTTTTTTTATGTGACTGGTCATATATTGGTGTAGAATTGGAGGTAGGCAATGTAAACTTCTTCATGGATATGATTCCTCTTATCAGGCTTCTTCATCATAGGCTCATCATGTCATTCATGTCATAAAGTCATCAAGTGTTCTTCATTTCATGTCCCTAGCCATTTTCCATGTCATCGAATGGTCCTTCATCACTCATGTCATCTTGAAATCATGCTGGATCCAATCTTCTTCATCAAGAGTAAGCACATCATCATTAATGGCATCCTTATTAACAAAGAGGCATGACATCATCATTTGGAACCAGGAATCTCAGGAAGATTGACATCTCAGTCAATGTCGTATTGAAATCAATGACAACCGTAGACCAACAATCTCCCCCTTTTTCATTGATGGAAATATTCTTGCCCTTCCAATATTTTCTCCCCCTTTGACATCAATGGCAAACAGGGTACCCAAGAACTCCCCCTATCATCTGCTTCATGATACTCCCCCTGTCATGGTGATTTTCCTGGAAATATGGTTCATGATAGATGTGTTTACATTTCTTCATGTGATGAACCATCTCTTCCTGTCTACACAAATTCATTTAGCTCATGAAGGATTGCTTGCCTTGTGTGAGCAAGTAGAAGGCATCATCATAATATCATGTTTTTCTTCAATGGAGTTACTTCCAAGAGATGATTTATCAAGGTTGTCCATGTATAACTCATCAAGGATTTCATAGGGCCCACTCATAGATCACTTTTTGCAAGAATACTCAAGAAACACAAAGCTCCCCCTAACTGTATGCATGGTCTCCTTTTAGGAAGACTTGTCATCAAATACCTAGAATATCAAGGATGAATTTATCAAGTCAACAACATGTGTTGTTCACTAGAGTGTTCAAGAGACTTCCGGATTCAAATTTTTTCCTTATCCATACTTGTGTAACTTTCTTCTCTGGCATGGTTCTAGCTTGTGTAGTGGCCCAAGTCAAGTTACAATCACATGCCATATGTCCAATGTTATGGCAATTGAAGCACTCTATCTTGTTCATGAATAAGAAATCATGACTTATTGTTGCAAAATTGCTTCGAGGAGATTGACAGGGACCATTATATTTTTCTTTGTGATATGCCCTACAATATTTTTCCATGTGCCCAAAGTTTGTACAAGAATAGTAATATCCAAGAAATATACTTTGGTACTTGGGAGATGAAGAGTTCCTTGAAGTACTCTTGAAGTCTTTTTGCCTTGGGATTATTTGATGATATTCATTTCCTTTTGTATTCTTGACACCATATGCAAGTCTCCTTAGAGTATAATTTCTTCCGTTGTTGTCTTGATTCTTCTCCTTGCCTTTGTTGGAACTGGGAGCATCAACATTTATTTCTAGCTTGCTCACATATTTGTTGTTTGAAGAATTATCATTCTTGCTTGAGGATTCACCTACATAGCCAAGGCCTGATTTATCAAGGGGAGAAATTTGTTGACTTAGGATGTCATATAGGGTTTGAGAGTTTTTCAAGTTTTTATTCAGCAATTCAACTTCCTTTTCAAGAAAGACAATTTCTTCTTTCAACTTTTCACAATCTTCATCTTTCATAAGTAGTTGCTTCTTCATTTCTTCCATCATCCTTGTTGTTTGCCATGTTTTAGCCCAAGGAGATGATATTTGATTTCATTATGAAGACTTAGTCATTTCTGCCAGACTTTCCCATTTCTTCTTTTATTCTTGTAGCTTCACATGTTTTGGCCTTGAGAAGATTGATGTCTGATTTTAGTTTCAAGATTTCTTTATCCTTTTCGTCTAGTTGGCATATCATGGTGTTTCTCCCATTTTCTGCTTCATTAACTTGTCATTCTATGAATGCCAAATTTTCCATCACCTTCTCAGCTCCTTGCACTTTTTTCCTTGCATCTTCTATTTGATATCTAAGAGAGGAGACCTCTTCCTTGTATTGACCAATCTCCGCTTCAAGATTTTTCAAGCTCTTAAGTCTTTGTTCAAGGTGGCTTGACAAAGTTTCTTCCATTTTGTTTGCCTTATCCAATTGATTTTTCATAGATATGACTTCTTCATGATGCTTTATTTTATTTTGATGAAATTCCTCTTCAAGTTTGGTGAGCTCCTAATCTCTTTCTTGTACTTGAAGCTTGAAAAAGTCAACTTCCTTCCTTGTCTTGTCTTGGTTACCATATTGCACTTTCTTCTTAAGTTCCTCATTTTCATTTTTCAAACTTTTAATCTCTTCATGGAAGCCATAAGTTTATTCAAGAGATCTTCTTCAAAGTCTTCTTTGTTCTCTTCATCTTCTAGGTCTTCTTTAGCCTTGTTTTCATCTCTCTTATCTTCAGCTTCCTTGACGGATTTTGGACTTCTTTATTGTTTTCCATCATCTTCTTGACTAGAGATCATTGTTAACGCTCCTTTTGAGTGAAGATCATGAAGTTTTTCCCATATGAATTTTGTTGACGAACATTTTTCAAAATTGCCCTTCACAGAATTTGAAAACCCATTCAAAATTGCCTTCATTGCTCTTGTATTGTACTCCTTGGATTATTCGTCCATTGTGTCATTAGTAATTACTGATTTCAAAACTTCAATTCATTGAGTCTTGAAGAAAGTTTTCATTCTTTCCACCCATATATCAAAATTTCCATTGAAAAATGGAGCCTTCGCAAATTGATTTACTTCAATTTCAATGGTTGAGGAAGACACAATTTTAGAGGACTGAGACTTTCCTTTGGCTTTTCCGTTTGTGTTCTAATGATCAAACTGCAAAGTTTTAAGCTTTATGAAGGTACTGCCATGAAACCAATTTTTGAAATACCGAGAGGGGGTAAACTAATAACATTTCTTTTCAATTGTTAATTTTACCAAAGTAGATCACCTTGTATATTTAGAACAAAAAATGAACAATGATGGAATAGATACTTTTATTAATTTCTTCTTTACAACAAGGAAAGTACAATAATGATATAGGGCTCCAACCCTAGATGAAGACTCCAATCTTCAATCTCCCATTATCCAACCTATATTATGCCAAGCACCGACTTGGACTTCCCAAGGCTCCAACCTTGTCAGTTTGAGGCACCAACCTCTAGGGCTCCAACCTTATCTCTGGTATAGGCTCCAACCTGGTCTCTTGAGGACTCCTATCCTTTAGGGCTCCAACCCTATTTTCCAAGGCACCAACCTTGTCTCTATGAGGCTCCAACCTCTAGCTTCAATTCGTGAAGATATATTTGGTTATACTTCACAGCTCCCAATGTCTTCGTCAACGAGCCCTGACAATCTTCAGTTTTCCCCTCACTTAGTCTCCACGTCACTTCATCAATGACAACCTTTTCTTCACACACGCGTGTCTCCATCGGCTTCTTCTCTTCATGTCACCCAAACGCTTATTTCTTCAACATTACATCATTATGACATCAACAATGCATCATGGTTCCACAATGTATCCACAAAGCTTCTAGATGACTCTCTAAGGTATGCTCAAGAAGGTCTTCGTAAGTAATTTCAAAACAAGTCTTCAAACTATTCAAAGTGACATCGTAGAGTGATTCAACTTGGGTCTTTCATTCTCTGCTCTACAATGTTGAAGAGGAGACTCCAACAAGTTATGTCTATCCAAGCCTAACAAGGCTACCCAACTTGCAATAAGTCAGCCCTATCAAGTCCCACTAAATCTACCCAATCAAGAATGTCTTGACACAATTCAGAATTTCCTACAGGGGTTATTTAGTAGGCTGCTTCAAGGTCTTTCAAAGTGTCTTCAATAAGAAATCTTCAAGCCTGCTACTTAAAAATTACTCCAAGACTTCTTGCTTCAAAGCTTATTCAATTCTACCCCAACACCAAATATGATTCTGTAGAAATTTGAATAATAGTTGAATTATTCACCGAGATTATCCTGATTACACATTATTTAAGCTTCATGCATAATACATAACCTCTTCTACAATTGATCATCAATTTGCGGAAATAGAAGCAATCGCATGTGCACATTAAAACATAATCAAGCACACATATAACACAGTATGTAATGGGGAAAGCTTACAGCTGAAAACCCCCAACTATCTGAATATTATAATGATAGATAACATGTAAAAATACATAGCACAAAGCTCCTCACAGCTCTCAGCACTATCTCCAATAGTTACACACAAACTAGCATGGAAGATGAACAAAGTCAAGGTGGTTCCAAATCTCTCCACAAGACCGCTCTCTCGCTTTCATCGCGCAATCCAAGATGAGAATGAATGAGATCCAAGTTCGAATCCCCTTGGCTTGTACCGCGCAACTGTCATTGGAAATCTCAATCAATGTGTGTGCAAATATTATGCACAATATAGTCACAACCGGGAGTAGGCAGACTCACCACCCACCTCTAACACTAGTCTCCACTGAACTGTCCATGCATTGCAGTTAATTGATGTATTCTTTAGTTGATTTATGAGTTAATAATTAGTGAATTAATTAATAATTAATTCACACTACTCATCACTAGTGTATTTATCAGTTAGACTAAAAACCACTAGTTCAACTAAGTTAAACCGAACACAACTCCACCAACTGTCTCATCAACTCCACCAAACTCTGCCACATGAGTTCTAACTGAAGTCAACCATGCAGTAGCTCAACTAACCCCTAGGAAAAGTGTATTTCCTTATGTTAGTTGTATGTGCCACATCCAAGCATCAAACTGAAGTGCTCCAAGAGGATAAGATAATGTTTATAGTCCAAATATTATTAAGGGTTAATAATATTCAATTGTTCTATTTTTAGCCTGGCAGTCTAAAAATAGATTCTGCCCAATGTCTAAAAATAGAGGTCCATCTATTTTTTACCAACTTGACCAATTATCCATAAATAGCATCCTGCAACTCATATACCATGATCCATATAATGTCTAAAAATATACATAGTCTAAAAATAGACATTGCGCCAAAAATAGCCTGCGGGCCCACTTAGTGAAGGCGAATTCTTTTCACTAAGCTCCATCATCTTGTTGCATTTTCAACACTCCCTCTCACCTGCATGCAAAACCCGCTCCCTCTCAAGCTCCAATTGCATGTCTTTCTCGCCTGCATGCAACACTTGCTCCCTCTCAAGCTTCAGTTGCATGTCTTCCTCCCGCTCCTGGGCCGCAGGAAGCTCAGAGACATCCCACCCACTTCAAGCCCCTACCTACTTTGCTCGAACTCAACCTACTGACTTGTCCCGTTGCCTTGTGCCGAAGGAAAACTTTTCCTTCTCTGAAGACAACTTCATACCCTTTATCCTCTAACATTGCGACTGAGATTAAATTATTTGTTAGACCTGGTACATGCAATACATCTTGTAAAAGAATGAGTTTACCTGACTCCCTCTTAAAGGTTATGGTACCAATGACGGTCGCATTGTATCGTCCACCATCGCCCAACTCAACATGCATCTGGAGACCTTTCTCCACCAAGTCACTGAATAGATTTGCATCTCCCGTCATGTGAAAGGAAGCGCCACTATCAAAATACCACCCTGATCCAAATGCACTAGACACCATGCATGAGATCAATGAGAAGTCCAGCTCAAACTGCGAGGCAAGAGCCTCACCAGCTGCAGCTCCAGTAGCCTGCTTGTTCTTCTTCTTGGGGGCAATTGTATGAATACAGATCCCCATGATCGTGACAAGAAAAACACTTCACTTTGGACATGTCACGTCTACCATCCGCTCCGGATTATAGCTTCCTCCTTGTTTTTCCCCTTCCTTGCGCCATCTACCAAAGTGCAGCTTCATCAGCTCCCTTTGATGAAGCTCCATCTCTGGTATTTCGCCGGATCTCCTCTTGCACGAGATCAAACCACAGTCTTTCCCATCCCGGCAACTTTTCCCGACCATTGACACTATCTTGGTATGCATGCCAACTCTTCGGCAAACCAAGAAGCACCAAACTCACCAGATCCTCATCATCCACCGTCACACCAACACTTCCCAGTTCATCCCGACATTGGGTGAACCTCGTGAGGTATTTGGGGATGCTTTCTCCTCTCTCCATCTTGATGTTTCTCAGTCTATCTTTGAGCGCCAGTTTCCTTTGGTCTCTCTTGCTCTGGTACAGATCTGTCAGTGCTTTCCACATTAAATATGGAGTAGCTTTACCATGCAGGCTGGATACAATATGATCCTTAACGCCCTCCAACAAGATCCTTCGACATTTCGCCTGTTTCTTTTGCCATGCTTCCACAACAACAGCATCAATAGAAGTAGGCTTTGGAATCTCTTTCTCCACGAATTCCAACAACCCATGATCATCTAATACAGCCTCCATGCAGTCCTTCCATGCAACATAATTCGAACTGCCTTCCAAGGCATATTCTAGCCGCAACCCGATGAAAGACATTTTCACCGCGGCACCAAGAACACAAATCTGCAAATTCGAATTTCACCACCAGCTGATAACTCAATCGCTTCCGATCTACAATTGAGAACAAATTATTTCCAAATCAGAGATTGACTGCATGGGCTTTTACCAGACCTTTCACTTTCCAAAGAAAGATGAATCCAGAGGCTATCTGGCCCGTATGCAGGCTCTGTCCGAGGAAATAAGTTTGTAATCACCGTAATAGATCTCGAAAATTAATATTGCTCTGATACCATGTAGAAATTTGCTGAATAAATCACTTATTCAATGGAGATTAACCTGATCACACATCAATTTCGAATTGCATGCATAACACAAAATCTCTTCTACAATTAATTGTCACATGCGGAAAGAATAGAAGCGATAGCACATCAAATCATCACACACATTAACACAGTATGTATGGGGAAAGCTTATAGCTGAAAACCCCCAGATATAGTATATTATAAATGGAGAGAACATGCAGCAAATACATAGTACAAACTCCTCACAAGTACTCAGTATTATCTCCCAAAGCTACACAAAAACTAGCTTGGTTTTGAACAAGTCACAGGTTCAAAACACACCCACTACTTCTCTGCCTCTATTGCGCAATCAAGGCTGGTCTAAATAGAGATCCAGGTTCGAATCTCACTGGCTCCAACTGTGCAATTGTCATTGGTAATTTCCTTCAAGTGTGGTGCAAATCTCATGCACAACTGATCCTCCAACTGATAGCTATACTCACCCTTTCATCTACCTCTTTCACTTGTCGCCACTGAACTGTCCATGCACTGAGTTAAACTGATGTGTTCTTTAGTTGAATAATGAGTTAATAATTAGTGAATTAAATAATGTTTAATTCACCCAACTCATCTCTAGTGTATTAGCCAGTTAAACTAAATACAACTAGTTCAACTAGTTAACCGGAACACCACCTCCATTAACTCCTCAATCAACTCCACCAAAACTCTGCCACATGAGTCTAACTAAAGTCTAACATGCATTAGCTCACCTAACTCATAGGAAAAGCGTAATTCCTTCTGGCAGCTGCATGCCCCACCTCTGAGGGTCAAACTGAAGTGCTCCAAGAGAGTAAAATGAAGTTTATAGTCTAAATATTATTAGGGGTAAATAATATTTGACTTCCATATTTTTAGGAGAGGCAGTCTAAAAATAGCCTTCGACCTCTTTGACCTAAAAAATAGAGTCTCATCTATTTTTACCAACATGACACATACTCCAAGAATCTCATACATGCAATCCCTGAACCATGCTCCATATGTCTAAAAATAGACATAGTCTAAAAATAGATTTTTCGACAAAAAAAATCACATGTGTGGTCCCCACCTAGTTTAGGTGATCACTTTCCAACTAGGATCAGGAAAGATGTTTCAGGAGGCCTCCTTCACTGTTTCTTGTTGCCATTTTCAACAGGTGGTAATCTCTACTACATCACCTTCATTGACGACTTCTTAAGAATTACATGGATATACTACAGTAAGCATAAGGATGAAGCCTTCAAAAAGTTCCAAGAATTCAAAACCTTCATCAAAAATAAATCAGGGAAAATAATCAAAGTATTTGGGTTCGAAAACGGAGGGTAATACATGTTAAATGAATTCATAGCATTTTGCAAGAAGAAAGGGATCAATAAGGAAACTATTGTGCCATATATACCTGAACAAAATGGATTAGCTGAAAGGAAGAAATGTTCTATATTAGAAGCTGCCCATGCCATGCTCCATGATTAAAAGGTGCCAAAATTCCTGTGGGTTGAAGCCACACATGTTTCTGTATATGTTAAAAACCAGGTGCCTCATCAAGAATTAGAAAACAAGATCCTTGAAGAAATATTCACGGGTTTAAAGCCCAATATTAGCCATCTTCGTGTATTTGGATTCCTTGTATAATTTCATGTGCCGAAGGAAAAAAGAAACAAACTGGAAGCTAACGAAGAAAAGGTACATTTGTGGGTTATTTTGAAAACTCTAAAGCATATGAAATATATATTTAAGGTCAAAGGAAGGTCGAAATTAATAGGGACATAACTTTCAATGAAAATTACGCTCTTGGTAAAGCAAGAGACCTTCCTCCGCATGATCCTCCCAAGGAAGAAAATTATGGCTGGGATGTTATAGATGCTCCTTCTATGCCCGAGTTCGATGATATTGATGATCCCATGGAGCCTATAGAACCTTTAGATCCACCTCCCAGTGATCCTCCTACCCGGAAGAGACCACTTTGGCTTTGAAACACTCTATAGGATCATGAAATAAATTTTCCCATTCACAGATCATTGAGAGAAAGGAAGAAACCATGCAGGTATCATGGATATGTAGCTACCATGAGCACATGATTCAGGTCAAACCATCCTCATTCGAAGAAGTAGTCAAATAACAAGTTTAGAAGGATGTTATGGTAGGAGAATATGAATATATTTTGAAAAATGATGTATGGGATGTTGTGCTAAGATCGTATGAGAAGTCTGTTGTGACTTCAAAGTGGCTATTCAATATCAAACATGGAATTGATGGCAGCATTGAGAAATACAAATCAAGGTTTGTAGCTCAAGGATTCTCTCAGAAAGAGGGTGTTATCACTCCACCGGATCTCTGAAGGCCGAGAAGGAGACCAGCAAAGGTAACCACAAACCATTTTGACCTAGTAGCTAGCCATACTAGGTTGGAGAGGGATATCTCCATGAGATCACAGCCAAATTGATTGGATAGTGAAGATTTTAGGCTAGGTATAGTAGACTCTATGTTTTTCTTGATTTATTTTGGGTGCTGGATGGTGAATTAGGTCTAGGAAAAAATAGGTTAGGGATCTAAAAACCAATCTTGCATAGATGGGATGGGGCAAGGTATGCACACACTTTAGCTCTTTAAGGTATCTTGGTCAGTGTGAGAGACTAAAATGGTTTCAAAATTACCATAGGAATTATGAATTTGTTTATATTAGAAGAAAGTGAACATGACTGTGATAATTTCTCCAAAACAGAGCATCAAAATAATGAATTCTACTTATCAACTTAGAAATAAATCACATAGGAGATATAAATGAAATATGGAAGGCACAATACTTTCACACATATTAAAACATAAGAGGTAACACTGCTAAAACACATACCACATGAATCCCACCAAAATATCTGCAACTCTTTCTATTAGTTCCTGCCAAAATCACTGAATACACTAGTGTTCCAAAGTTTAATTACACAACATCCAACCCTTGCAATGACAAAGAAAATGAAAGATATAGAAAAAAACAAAATTATCCCACTCTCAGGGGTCGAAGCCATGACTTGTGGAGATGTTCCCCAAAATCCTCTACTAGAATCCTAATGACTAAGGAGGTCAAACAAATTCTGAAACTGATTCATTTGACCCAAAAATACAAATTTACTTGATGTATCTACCTTTAGTAACTATAATAGAAACAATTAAATTTTATTTAAAAATTTATGTCAGTAAAATTTCATGAAATTCATCAACCAACTAAGAAAAACTCAAAATTCTGAAGATAACAGGCAACTGGAAAAAGTGCAGCGTGAGTGCAAAAAACGCAGCGTGCCCATGAGAAAAGCGTAATGTGAGATTGAAGACTAATTTTGGAGGCCTTTATGAACTCAAAATCAAGCTCATGATAGCTAATTCGAAACCTCTCTTTGTCTGCTACACGATGGACCCCTCAAGCACTGAAAATTATCAAGTATAGCCCCTCAAAAATAAATTCTCCCACGACTGGTAAAAAAGCACAGCATCCCTGAGAAAAGCGTAGCGTGAAGTTGAAGGTAACTTTTGGAGGCCTTCATGAACTCAAAACTGAGCTCATGATAGCTCATTGGAAATATCTCTCTGTCTACTACACAATTCCCATTCAAGCACTGAAAATGATCAATTATAGCCCCTCAAAAATCAATTCCACCAAGACTGGTAAAAAAGCACAACGTGTCCCTGAGAAAAGTGCAACGTGAATTTGCAGGTCACTTTTGGAGGCCTTATTGAAATCAAAATTGAGATTAAGATGAATCATTGGAAATATATTTATGTCTAGTTATCCTTTGAATCATCAAGCAAGTCATTTGGACACTCCATGACAGAGAAAAATGCATTTTTCCAAGAGTACTCCAGAAGTACAATAACTCTCCTGTAGCAACTATATTTTAGGCATTGCTCCAAAATAATAACACCTGTGTATAAAATGAAGGAGGTTTTTGTTCCATTTTATATTATTGACAACAAAATCTTTCAGTTTTTTCAAATTCATCTCCATTTGATCAGAAACATACTTTAAATCATAATTGTCCCTATGTGCAACAAATGACCTCTTGACGAGTTTGTGAGGCATTGATCTTTTTGATGTTAGATGGATCAAATCTTCAGTCATGTCCTCCAATATTGTATTTTTTATTTTTAGTGTATGTGGTCTCTACTTCTATGGTGAAATCCTATCTTACTAGGAGGAAAAATTAGGGTTTTCACTAGGGAAAACAGGGGATTTTGGAGCAGTTTTAGGAATGGAGGGAGATGAAGGGGTTAGAGTGATTCTAAATTCTTGGGAAAATTTTGAGGGGTAGGGATAGATGTTAGGGAGTTTAGGGAAGTATAATGTTAAGAAATTAGTGAGGGTCAGGTTTCGAAAAGAGAGAAACACAACCTTAACTTAGGAAGGCGTCAAAAGTGTAGCAATAGGCTAGGGTTTATGGGAAAGTGAGGGAAATGAGAGGAATGCGCATGGGAAAAGTTTAGGGTATGTATATGGAGTGTAGGTGAGGGTGTTAGGAGGCTTAGGGGGGTGGAAAATGATGAAAATGGTACAGGGATTAGTGTAGGGAATTAAAACACACTCCCAAACCCTAAACTTCCCAAAAACGCAACTTAGGATAGTGATGATGGTGTAGGGACTAGGGTTTGATTATAGAAGCTTAGGGATAGCATGTGAGAGAGTGTAAGGGGTTTAGGAGTGTAGTGGAGTGTGGGGAAACTAAATATTTAAGAAATTAGTGAAAACCTAGTGACCTAATGGATGAATAATGAACTGAATGACAACCATGATACTGAGACGTAGAGGACCATAAAACTTTAGAGTTATGGCACATCCAAATGTATGATGATAGTGATGAAAAAATGGAAATTTTGTAAAGGATTAGTTGGAAACCTAGACACACTAACTATTAACCAATTTTTATTTTATTTTATTGAAACCCTAGTTGAAACTATATTTGCAAAATGACCCAATCAACACACATGGTAAGAGCACATTTGATCACTGGTGACTGGAAAACTGACAGGCACTAACAGAGGGAGAAGATTATGATGCAATATTTTCACCGATGGCTCGATACACAACCATCCATTCGATAGTTTCCCTTGCTGTTAATCAAGGTGGACTCTTCATCAGATGGATGTAAAGACTACTTTCCTTCATGGCATGTTACATGAAGAAGTATATGTTGAACAACCATAGGGATTTGAAGTGGATGATCACATAATGCATGTTTTCAACTTGAAGAAGGCATTGTATGGTATAAAGCAAGCTCCCCAAGATTTATATGCACGCATTGAAAATTATTTAATGAATCTAGGCTTAACAAGAAGCAATGTTGATCCCAACCTCTATTTTAAGGTTGTCCAAGGTATGGCACTGATTTTGGTTCTATATGTTGACGATCTATTCTTGAAAGGAAGTGAACCTCTAATGCTCGAATGTATGAGGGAGCTAGCCTCTGAATTCGAGATGAAAGACCGTGGAATCATGCACTACGTTTTAGGCCTTGAGGTGTGGCAAAGGCCCGACAAGATGATCAGAATCTGGATCAGGGGCACAAATTAGCTCAAAAATGAAAGTGATCAGAATTGCACCAAAACATATTCAAAGGTACCAGCCCGTCGGAAGGAATCCAACGCAATTAGTTTCTTTGAAAACTGAGTTCGGATAAGGAAGTTATTGTCTACTGATTTTCATTCAGAACATGCAATTTTTTTTTATAAATATTGCAAAACAGGGACATCTGATGACATGGCAGTCTAGTCAACATGCAGAGATATTCCTTCAGTTTTTGAATCTATAAGGTGGAAACGTTGGAATATTAGTTTATGGTGAAGCGTAAAACCATATGGCAGCATACATTTAAACAAGTCTACATTTGATTATTATAAGGTGGAAACGTTAAATGGTGGAGCAACAACAATTGGTTTTAATGCGGATTATTACAATGGGCGAAAACAATGTAATGAGGGGCGAGGTCGGGGTTCAACCCCGTGACCTCCCCCTCTCCACTGCGCCCTCTCTACCAACGCGCCACCAAACATGAACGTGAAAACCAAGGTGCGCAAACTTTAACTAAAGGTTGTTGCGGATTCCAACGGAGGAGCGGGAGGGGCCAGCCCACCTTCGCATGAGACCACACCATATGACCATGCATAAGTGCTCGAGTTTATTGGGATAATCATGCAGTTAACACTCATTAATATGAAGTCAAGGATTAATTAATCCTGCAGTTAAGTTGGCAGATTTTTAGCAGAATATCCAAATCTGGCGCCACTTCCAGATTTGGTAGAGCTAACTGGCAGTTTTCCAGATTTAGAGGCAGAATCTAGAGAAAAATTTAATGAGGCTTATCTTGGTTAATTTTTGACCAATTTTTGCTCAAGGATAATCATTCTAAGAATATTAGCATGATCTGAATCCATTGGAACAAATTGCAGAGGCAACAGAGGTCATATAATTATGTTTTTATCACTTTGAAGAATTTTGAAACCTAGGGCCACTAGGAGGGAAGGCCATGCCCAGAGTTTCTTAAGATCAATTTCAGTGATTGAATAGTAAATTTTTGATCTATTTGATGCTCTGAACATAGTGGTATAGTTTATAGAGGTGTTGGAGCACATATGAAGGTGATTTTGTCACTTTGGATATTAAAGAAGCCCATGGCCACCAGGATTTGAGGTCAAGCCTAGAGAAGATGGTAACCAAATTCAGTGATTGAATAGTCATTTTAAGGATATTTAAGTGTTATGAATCCAATGGAATAGTCAAAAAAACCATTGGAGCAATACTGGTTGTTTAAATTGGACATTTTACTCATAATCCCAAGAGGGCCTAGCTAGTTAAAGTAGGTCCATGGAGATGTAGCCCAGGAGGGGTGAATTCCATCATCATCCATTGTGCTATGTGATTTCTGTGAGTTATATTGCTGCATTTAATTTTTTGTATATATGTTTTTAATTGTTAATTAACTTATAATTTGATAATGAAAAGCACATGAAACTACAGACATAAACCCCTTCACAAATGGTTATGATGAGACGATCCTAATCATATTTTTAATACTGTTGAGGGAGCTTCCATAGAAATAACAAGTTTTCCCATATTAAGATCACGAGATCTTTCACATGTCACTTCACTTTGGACATGTCACGCTCTTTACCATCTGCACCGGATTGAGAAGCCTTCTCCTTGCCCTTCCCCTTCCTTGCTTTGGCAGCCAAAGCGCAGTCTTATTCATCAGATACCTTTGATGAAGATCCATCCCTGGTAGTCCTCCTGATCTCCTCTTGCATGAGATCCGACCATAGTCGCTCCCATCCCGGCAACTTCTCCCGACCATTGACACTATCCTGATAGGAATGCCAAGCCTTCGGAAGACCAAGGAGAGCCAGGTCCACCATTTCCTCATCTTCGACAATCACCCCCACACTTCCAAACTCATCTCTGCACTGAGTGAACTTCGTGAGGTATTTTGCGATGCTGTCGCCTTTCTCCATCTTGATGTTTCTTAGTCTATCTTTGAGCGCCAGCTTCCTTTGGTCACTCTTGCTTTGGTATAGATCTGTCAAGGCTTTCCACATCAAATATGGAGAAGCCTTTCCATGCAGGTTGGATACAATGTGATCCTTTACGCCCTCCAATAGAATCCTTCGACATTTTGCTTGTTTCTTTCGCCAGGCTTCCACAACAGCAGCATCATTAGAAGTAGGCTTTGGAATCTCTTTCTCCATGAATTCCAACAACCCATTATTATCTAATACAACCTCCATGCGGTCCTTCCATCCAACATAATTCGAACTTCTTTCCAAGGCATATTCGAGTCGCAAATCGTTGAAAGACATTTTCGCCGCGGCACCAAGAACACAAATCTGCAAATTCGAATTTCACCACCAGCTGATAACTCAATCGCTTCTGATCTACACTTGAGAACAAATTATTTCCAAATCAGAGATTGACTGCATGGGCTTTTACCAGACCTTTCACTTTCCAAAGAAAGATGAATCCGGAGGCTATCTGGCCCGTATGCAGGCTCTGTCCGAGGAAATAAGTTTGCAATCACCGTAATAGATCTTGAAAATTAATATAGCTCCGATACCATGTAGAAATATGCTGAATAAATCACTTATTCAATGGAGATTAACCTGATCACACATCAATTTCGAATTGCATGCATAACACATAATCTCTTCTACAATTAATTGTCACATGCGGAAAGAATAGAAGCGATAGCACATCAAATCATCACACACATTAACACAGTATGTATAAGGAAAGCTTATAGCTGAAAACCCCTCAGCTATTCTATATATTATAAATGGAGAGAACATGCAACAAATACATAGTACAAACTCCTCACAAGTACTCAGTACTATCTCCCAAAGCTACACAAAAACTAGCTTGGTTTTGAACAAGTCACAGGTTCAAAACACACCCACTAATTTCCCTGCCTCTATTGCGCAATCAAGGTTGGTCTAAATAGAGATCCAAGTTCGAATCTCACTGGCTCCAACTGCGCAATTTTCATTGGTAATTTCCTCCAAGTGTGGTGCAAATCTCATGCACAACTGATGTCGCAACTGATAGCTAACTCAACCCTTTCATCTACCTCTTTCACTTGTCGCCACTGAACTGTCCATGCACCGAGTTAAACTGATGTGTTCTTTAGTTGAATAATGAGTTAATAATTAGTGAATTAAATAATATTTAATTCACACAACTCATCTCTAGTGTATTAGCCAGTTAAACTAAATACAACTAGTTCAACTAGTTAACTAGAACACCACCTCCATTAACTGTCGCATCAACTCCACCGAACTCCGCCACTTGAGCTCTAACTGAAGTCAACCATGCATTAGCTCACCTAACCCATAGGAAAAGCGTAAATCCTTCTGGCAGCTACATGCCCCACTTCCGGGGGTCAAACTGAAGTGCTCCAAGAGAGTAAACTGAAGTTTAGAGTCCAAATATTATTAAGGGTAAATAATATTTGACTTCCCTATTTTTAGGATAGGCAGTCTAAAAATAGACTTCGACCTAAATGTCTAAAAATAGAGGTCCATCTATTTTTACCAACATGACCAATACTCCAAGAATAACATAATGCAACCCCTGGACCATGCTCCATATGTCTAAAAATAGACATAGTCTAAAAATAGATTTTGCGACAAAAATCACCTGTGTGGTCCCCACCTTGTTTAGGTGATCACTTTCCAACTAGGATCAGGAAAGATGTTTTAGGAGGCCTCCTTCACTGTTTCTTGTTGCCATTTTCAACACTCCCTCCCAACAAGAAAGGACTGTCTTTGCATGCGACATGCAACTCCATGCATTCGCCCTGCAACCTTCACAAGCGCCATGCAACTCCATGCATCTGCTCTGCAACTCCTCTGAAACTGAATAGGCTCCAAACAACTCAATCAGTCTTGATGCATCTAGCATCTATAATCAAAGTCTTCGACTTCTGCTTGGCCAACTGCACATGTCATCAGGAACCACTGCGCTGTTGAACTCTTGCACTTGCTGTCAACTCTGATCTGCGCTCCAGTATCCGACATTGTCACTTTGATCTGCCTGCATCACTCCAACTGATCTTGCTACTGCTGCGCTGTGGGCACCTCGTAGCCAGGTTCAATCCATGAGATCCACACCATCTCATGAATTTGCCCAGAAATCTCCTCATGGGATTAAGCATGCATGTCGCCCCACCTCATACCTAGTGGTATAGCTGCATGCACACCCTCTGCCCGTATGGCACGAAATTTCTCTGCATGAGTGGTCTCTTCCACTCCATGATCCTCTTGTGGCTGCTCCACATCCTGAGGTTCACTATCACCTGCATGCAAAACTTGCTCTCTCTCAAGAATCAATTGCATGTCTTTCTCGCCTGCATGCAACACTTGCTCCCTCTCAAGCTTCAGTTGCATGTCTTCCTTCCGCTTCCCAATAGTAGGTAGCTCCGTAGAAATCCCATCTACTTCAAGTCTGTAGAGATTATTTTCTTGAATCCCAACCTTCTTGACTTGTCCCGTTGCCTTGTGCCGAAGGAAAAATTTTCCTTCTCTAAAGACAAATTCATACCCTTTATCCTCTAACATTGTGACTGAGATCAGATTCTTTGTTAGACCTGGTACATGCAATACATCTTGTAAAAGAATGAGTTTACCCGACTCCCTCTGAAAGGTTATGGTACCAATGCCGGTCGCATTGTATCGTCCACCGTCACCCAACTCAACATGCATCTGGAGACCTTTCTCCACCAAGTCACTGAAAAGATTTGCATCTCCCGTCATGTGAAAGGAAGCGCCACTATCAATATACCACCCCGATCCCAATGCACTAGACAACATGCATGTGATAAATGAGAAGTCTAGCTCAAATTGTGAGGCAAGAGCCTCACCAGCTGCAGCTCCAGCAGCCTGCTTGTTCTTCTTCTTCTTTGGGCAATTTGTGGCGTAATGTCCATGATCGTGATAGTGAAAACACTTCACTTTGTACATGTCACGCTCTTTACCATCCACACCGGATTGAGAAGCCTTCTCCTTGCCCTTCCCCTTCCTTTCTTTGGCAGCCAAAGCGCAGTCTTCTTCATCAGATACCTTTGATGAAGATCCGTCCCTGGTAGTCCTCCTGATCTCCTCTTGCATGAGATCCGACCACAGTCGCTCCCATCCCGGCAACTTCTCCCGACCATTGACACTATCCTGATAGGAATGCCAAGCCTTCGGAAGACCAAGGAGAGCCAGGTCAACCAATTCCTCTTCTTCGACAGTCACCCCCACACTTCCCAGCTCATCTCTGCACTAAGTGAACTTCGTGAGGTATTTTACGATGTTGTCGCCTTTCTCCATCTTGATGTTTCTTAGTCTATCCTTGAGCGCCAGCTTCCTTTGGTCGCTCTTGCTTTGGTATAGATCCGTCAAATATTTCCACATAAATATGGAGAAGCCTTTCCATGTAGGCTGGATACAATGTGATCCTTTACGCCCTCCAACAGGATCCTTCGACATTTTTCTTGTTTCTTTCGCCAGGCTTCCACAACAACAGCATCATTAGAAGTAGGCTTTGGAATCTCTTTCTCCATGAATTCCAACAGCCCATTATCATCTAATACAGTTTCCATGCGGTCCTTCCATGCAACATAATTCAAACTTCCTTCCAAGGCATATTCTAGTCGCAACCCGTTGAAAGACATTTTCGCTGCGGCACCAAGAACACAAATCTGCAAATTCGAATTTAACCACTAGCTGATAACTCAATCGCTTCCGATCTACACTTGAGAAAAAATTATTTCCAAATCAGAGATTGACTGCATGGGCTTTTACCAGACCTTTCACTTTCCAAAGAAAGATGAATCCGGAGGCTATCTGGCCCGTATGCAGGCTCTGTCCGAGGAAATAAGTTTGCAATCACCGTAATAGATCTCGACAATTAATATAGCTCTGATACCATGTAGAAATTTGCTGAATAAATCACTTATTCAATGGAGATTAACCTGATCACACATCAATTTCGAATTGCATGCATAACACATAATCTCTTCTACAATTAATTGTCACATGCGGAAAGAATAGAAGCGATAGCATATCAAATCATCACACACATTAACATAGTATGTATGGGGAAAGCTTATAGCTGAAAACCCCCAGCTATAGTATATTATAAATGGAGAGAACATGCAGCAAATACATAGTACAAACTCCTCACAAGTACTCAGTATTATCTCCCAAAGCTACACAAAAACTAGCTTGGTTTTGAACAAGTCACAGGTTCAAAACACACCCACTACTTCTCTTCCTCTATTGCGCAATCAAGGCTGGTCTAAATAGAGATCTAGGTTCGAATCTCATTGGCTCCAACTGCGCAATTGTCATTGGTAATTTCCTCCAAGTGTAATGCAAATCTCATGCAAAACTGATCCTCCAACTGATAGCTATACTCACCCTTTCATCTACCTCTTTCACTGGTCTCCACTGAACTGTCCATGCACTGAGTTAAACCGATGTGTTCTTTAGTTGAATAATGAGTTAATAATTAGTGAATTAAATAATATTTAATTCACACAACTCATCTCTAGTGTATTAGCCAGTTAAACTAAATACAACTAGTTGACCGTTACTTAGAACACCTCCATTACTTGCAATACAACTCCAGAACTCCTTCTTCCAATCTAAGCAAGTCAACCATGCATTAGCTCTACTAACCCATAGGAAAAGCGTATTTCCTTCTGGCAGCTGCATGCCCCACCTCCGGGGGTCAAACTGAAGTGCTCCAAGAGAGTAAACTGAAGTTTAGAGTCCAAATATTATTAAGGGTAAATAATATTTGACTTCCCTATTTTTAGGATAGGCAGTCTAAAAATAGACTTCGACCTAAATGTCTAAAAATAGAGGCCCATCTATTTTTACCAACATGACCAATACTCCAAGAATAACATACTGCAACCCATGGACCATGCTCCATATGTCTAAAAATAGACATAGTCTAAAAATAGATTTTTCGACAAAAATCACATGTGTGGTCCCCACCTAGTTTAGGTGATCACTTTCCAACTAGGATCAGGAAAGATGTTTCAGGAGGCCTCCTTCACTGTTTCTTGGTGCCATTTTCAACACTCCCTCTCAACAAGAAAGGACTGTCTTTGCATGCGACATGCAACTCCCACCACGTCGCCACTGCGGCCTTCCACCATGCCAGCCACGGGTCTTCAGCATCTGCTCTCGCAGCTCCGTCTTTGCTGAATAGGCTCAAAAACAAGCCAGTCTTGGTACTAGCATCTATCATCAAAGTCTTGAATTCTTCTTGTGCTTCACTGTCATGGAACCAACTGCTGGCTGTTGGTGACTCTTCTGCCATGCACTCTTGCACTTGTAGTCAACATCGCGCTCCAGAGTATCTGACACTGTCACTTTGATCTGCCTGCATCACTCCAACTGATCTTGCTACTGCTGCGCTGTGGGCACCTCGTAGCCAAGTTCAATCCATGAGATCCACACCATCTCATGAATCTGCCCAGAAATCTCCTCATGGGATTAATCATGCATGTCGCCCCACCTCATACCTGGTGGTATAGCTGCATGCACTCCCTCTGCCCGTCTAGCACGAAATTTCTCTGCATGAGTGGTATCTTCCACTCCATGATCCTCTTGTGGTTGCTCCACATCCCAAGGTTCACTATCACCTGCATGCAAAACTTGCTCCCTCTCAAGAATCAATTGCATGTCTTTCTCGCCTGTATGCAACACTTGCTCCCTCTCAAGCTTCAGTTGCATGTCTTCCTTCCGCTTCCCAATAGTAGGAAGCTCCATAGACATCCCATCTACTTCAAGTCTGTAGAGATTCTTTGCTCGAATCCCAACCTTCTTGACTTGTCCCGTTGCCTTGTGCCGAAGGAAAACTTTTCCTTCTCTAAAGACAACTTCATACCCTTTATCCTCTAACATTGCGACTGAGATCAGATTCTTTGTTAGACCTGGTACATGCAATACATCTTGTAAAAGAATGATTTTGCCTGACTCCCTCTGAAAGGTTATGGTACCAATGCCGGTCGCATTGTATCGTCCACCGTCGCCCAACTCAACATGCATCTGGAGACCTTTCTCCACCAAGTCACTGAAAATATTTGCATCTCCCGTCATGTGAAAGGAAGCGCCACTATCAATATACCACCCTGATCCCAATGCACTAGACAACATGCATGCGATCAATGAGAAGTCCAGCTCAAATTGCGAGGCAAGAGCCTCACCAGCTGCAGCTCCAGCAGCCTGCTTGTTCTTCTTCTTCTTTGGACAATTCGTGGCGTAATGTCCATGATCGTGACAGTGAAAACACTTCAATTTGGACATGTCACGCTCTTTACCATCTGCACCGGATTGAGAAGCCTTCTCCTTGCCCTTCCCCTTCCTTGCTTTGGCAGCCAAAGCGCAGTCTTCTTCATCAGATACCTTTGATGAAGATCCATCCCTGGTAGTCCTCCTGATCTCCTCTTGCATGAGATCCGACCACAGTCGCTCCCATCCCGGCAACTTCTCCCAACCATTGACACTATCCTGATAGGAATGCCAAGCCTTCGGAAGACCAAGAAGAGCCAGGTCCACCATATCCTCATCTTCGACAGTCACCCCCACACTTCCCAGCTCATCTCTGCACTGAGTGAACTTCGTGAGGTATTTTGCGATGCTGTCGCCTTTCTCCATCTTGATGTTTCTTAGTCTATCCTTGAGCGCCAGCTTCCTTTGGTTGCTCTTGCTTTGGTATAGATCCGTCAAATCTTTCCACATCAAATATGGAGAAGCCTTTCCATGCAGGCTGGATAGAATGTGATCCTTTACGCCCTCCAACAGGATCCTTCGACACTTTGCTTGTTTCTTTCGCCAGGCTTCCACAACATCAGCATCATTAGAAGTAGGCTTTGGAATCTCTTTCTCCACGAATTCCAACAGCCCATGATCATCTAATACAACCTCCATGCGGTCCTTCCATGCAACATAATTCGAACTTCCTTCCAAGGCATATTCAAGTCGCAAACCGATGAAAGACATTTTCGCCGCGGCACCAAGAACACAAATATACAAATTCGAATTTCACCACCAGCTGATAACTCAATCGCTTCCGATCTACACTTGAGAACAAATTATTTCCAAATCAGAGATTGACTGCATGGGCTTTTACCAGACCTTTCACTTTCCAAAGAAAGATGAATCCGGAGGCTATCTAGCCCGTATGCAGGCTCTGTCCGAGGAAATAAGTTTGCAATCACCATAATAGATCTCGACAATTAATATTGCTCCGATACCATGTAGAAATTAGCTGAATAAATCAATTATTCAATGAAGATTAACCCGATCATACATCAATTTCGAATTGCATGCATAACACATAACCTTCTTCTACAATTAATTGTCACATGCGGAAATAATAGAAGCGATAGCACATCAAATCATCACACAAATTAACACAGTATGTATGGGGAAAGCTTATAGCTGAAAACCCCGCAGCTATAGTATATTATACATGGAGAGAACATGCAGCAATTACATAGTACACACTCCTCACAAGTACTCAGTACTATCTCCCAAAGCTACACAAAAACTAGCTTGGTTTTGAACAAGTCACAGGTTCAAAACACACCCACTACTTCTCTGCCTCTATTGCGCAATCAAGGCTAGTCTAAATAGAGATCCAGGTTCGAATCTCACTAGCTCCAACTGCGCAATTGTCATTGGTAATTTCCTCCAAGTGTGGTGCAAATCTCATGCACAACTGATGTCGCAACTGATAGCTAACTCAACCCTTTCATCTACCTCTTTCACTTGTCGCCACTGAACTGTCCATGCACTGAGTTAAAATGATGTGTTATTTAGTTGAATAATGAGTTAATAATTTGTGAATTAAATAATATTTAATTCACAGCACTCATCTCTAGTGTATTATCCAGTTAAACTAAATACAACTAGTTCAACTAGTTAACCAGAACACCACCTCCATTAACTGTCGCATCAACTCCACCGAACTCCGCCACTTGAGCTCTAACTGAAGTCAACCATGCATTAGCTCACCTAACCCATAGGAAAAGCGTAAATCCTTCTGGCAGCTACATGCCCCACTTCCGGGGGTCAAACTGAAGTGCTCCAAGAGAGTAAACTGAAGTTTAGAGTCCAAATATTATTAAGGGTAAATAATATTTGACTTCCCTATTTTTAGGATAGGCAGTCTAAAAATAGACTTCGACCTAAATGTCTAAAAATAGAGGTCCATCTATTTTTACCAACATAACCAATACTCCAAGAATAACATACTGCAACCCTTGGACCATGCTCCATATGTCTAAAAATATACATAGTCTAAAAATAGATTTTGTGACAAAAATCACCTGTGTGGTCCCCACCTAGTTTAGGTGATCACTTTCAACTAGGATCAGGAAAGATGTTTCAGGAGGCCTCCTTCACTGTTTCTTGTTGCCATTTTCAACAAATTGCACACTAATGTATCAGTAAGACCCATTAGTACATGACTTGTGGTCCCACACCAGTGTGGGTGCTGTCATGTTGTTTCTGGATGCCAATTTCGATGTTTCTTGTTGCAAATTTCAACACTCCCTCTCAACAAGAAAGGAATCAATTTTCACTGATCTGGTACCTTGGAATGTACTTGCATGTGCACATGCACCTTTTTCATGCAACATGCAACTCTTGCATGCAACACTTCTGTAGTGTTGTTTGCACATGCAACTACACTTATCTAGCGTTGTTCACACATGCAACACTTGCATGCAACACTTCTCTAGTGTTTCTCACACATGAAAATTTTGCATGCAACACTTCTTAAACTTAATAGCCTCCAAGCAACTGAATCAATATAATGCATATGTCATCAGAGTCTTCTGAATGCTGTTAGATACTGCACATGTCTACTGGACTCTCTGCGATGTTGAAATCTACATCCATGCACTCTACACTGTTGCCAACTCTGATCTGTGCTCCAATATTCGACACCTGTCACTCCGATTTCTGTCTTCCTGACATCTGACTGCATCAATCTAACCAATCCTTCCTACTACTACTCTACTGTGGGATCCTCGTAGCTATATTCGATCCATGAGATGCACCATCTCAATGAACCCTGTCCAAATTTCTTCTTGGGATTAAGTTTGCACATCACCCCACCTCACACCTAGAGGTATAGTTGCATGTACTCCCTCTGCCCATCTGGCTCGAAATTTCCCCCTCCTAGAGGTCTCTGCATGAGTGGTTTCTGCCACTCCATGATCCTCATCTTGTGGCTGCTCCACATCTTGAGGTTCATCCTTAGGAACCAAGAGTTTTTCATCTGTACGCAAATCAAGCTCCCTCTCAAGGGAAAAATGCATGGATTTCTCGCACTTCCCCATGGTGCATCCCTTGCATGTGTCTATCTACGCAAGAGTACCCTTTGGAAGCCTTATAGAAATACGATGCATGACCTTCAAAGTTCCGTGGTGTAGATGGCCGAATCTATTGTACCATAACTCACCCTCATCACGGCTCACCACTTTGTCTGCTTTACCCATCAACAGTGCACAACCATCTACATCAAGTTTATATAGATTATTCACACGAATCCAAATCTTCTTGGCTTTTCCTGTGGCTGTGTGTTGAAGGAAATATTTCCCTTCATATAAAACCAAATCATAACCTATATCCTCCAACATTGCAACTAAAACTAAATTATTTTTCAATCCTGGTACATGCATTACATATTTTAATAAGAAGGGTTTACCTGACTGTCTCTGAAATAGTAACTGTACCAATCCTGGTAGCACTGTACCCCCTGTCATCACCCATTTCAATATGGATATGGAGGTCCTTCTCCTCCAAGCTACTGAAAAGTTTTTTGTCTCCCATCATGTGGAAAGATGCACCACTATCGAAGTATCACACTGATCCCAGTGCACTTGACACCATGCATGCAATGAGTGTGAAGTCCAACTCAATTTGTGATGCCAAAGCCTCACCAAGTGCAGATCCTGAAGCCTTCTTGTTCTTCTTCTTTTGTGGAAAATTAGTGGCATAATTTCCATTCTCGTGACAGTGAAAAAATTTCACTCTGGACATGTCACGCTCCTTTCCTTCTTCGCTAGCCTCATATTTGGAATATGATTTCTTTCCCTTCCCCTTCATCACCTTACCATCTATTTCTGCTCCTAGAGACAGCCTAGAGTTGTGATAGACCAGTGCGTAGGACATCTTATATAGCAAGGAGCATATGGTATAACAGGGGGAGTTATCAATAACAAGCTCTCATGCTATCTCTTGTAAAACAAGGAATATTAATCTGAATGGGACCAAGACCTTCAGAAACTGATACAGGGATAGGAATACTACAGAGACAACATGCAAAACTCCAATATAAAAGAAACATACAATTCAGAGACAAATTACTGTAAAGAGGGCCAATTCAGAAATACCTCACAGAAATAAGTTATCAGAAGGTGTATGTAGTGAATGAAATATTGAGAAGATATTAGTTAACATTAAGTTGATATCCAGATACACAATACCACCATATATGGGCTTACCAATCTAAGAATCCATACATGACAATAACATTTTAAAAACACCCTCCCAAAGAAACTAATATAGCAGAAATACGGTTTAGATGAATAGAGGAACAAAATATCATGCATGGGTATCAAATAGGATAAATCCATACCAAAAATTAGTGAGCCACTCGCATTCCAAAACATGATACAGGGAAGATGGATGAAATGAAATGATCTATTAGAATAACACACAAGAGAAAGTTACAGACTGTGAAATACCAAAGACCAGAATCCTCTTTAACATATGGAACTCATCCTCACTGAGACCCTATGGGTTCTGAGCCTTCATACAAGAGTTCAACAATAATGTATACAAAACTCCTTTCACTACATAATTTTCTCATATAATTTGGAAACCTAAATCATCTGTTCTTTGGGAGCTTTATAGGAGAACAAGAAAGCTCGAAAAAGGGAGTAGGTGATGAACATTTAATTGTCTCATTAAAACAAAATGGTGGAGACGTGCACGCCCATATTGCTCGATGAATTTGTAATGCTGTTGTACTCTGTGGCCTGCTAACTAAAATAAATGCACTGGGTAGAAGTCTCTTCAGGAACACGGCAAGGAAGTAAAATCAACTGAACATTCCGTCCTTTCCTGGAGAGAAAATTCTGCTGAGAAGAAACCTTGAGGGTATTTTTTTCTGCGAATGGTACCCTCTGCCTTCTAAACCCTGAGTTACGACTGAACATCTTCAATGCTGAACGTTGAATTCCTCGATCATTCACTAATATTTCTCTGCTGCTCCATTAATATCTTCATCTGCGAAATCGGTGCCTTGAATGTCCCTGGGAGGTTTGACAGAGTTTAAATCTATTCTTTTAATGGAATTCATATCACAACAGCTTCCCAAACCTTCCCCATAATTTCAGCCTCTGAAAAATGGTCCTTTGATGTGCTCCTGTATCACAGTAATAGAGACTGTGAATCATGATAGTTTTCCGCCGCTATAAACCTGAAAAATCCCTAAACTCGTCAAGAAAACAAACGCATGGGGACAAAGATGCAGTGGGGATGGCTGTGTAGCAACACGGCATGATGAAATGGTGAAATAGTGCGGGGTGATGGTGAAAAGTGCAGAGAAATGGCGGAGAAAGTTTTTGGCAAAGGTTGGAGGAATGTATGAAATTTAACATAGACAGTGGACGTTTGACCTTTGAATAGGAATATATAGGGGAGACAGACGAATGTACAATAGGAGCATGTGGAATGATGACGTGGAGATACGGGGGAAATGGCATGGCATGGGTTAAATCTAGACCGTTCGATCTCAGGAGGAGATCGACGGTGGAAAACGTATTGGAGGGCGATGAGACGGTGGGCCAGGGGCACTATTAGCTTGGATTAAATTCCGCACATCTTCGGAGTGCGATGACCATTGGATGAAGAGCCCTAGATCGAACGGTGGATATGAATATCGTGCTGTGTCAAATTCCAAACAATAACGCCCGATGGAGAGAGGTTTTTGAGCCGTACGCGGGGACACGCGGCGCACGATGTATGGAATCGCTCTGAATTGAGAAATACCGCCTGCCTCCGAAAGGCGGTGCGATAGAAACCAGGCGGGTTTTGCATAGTGAGCGGGTGTGGGGACCATCGGGACAGATAGACTCCAGGCCATTGATTTTACGGTCTGATCAGAAGGTAGTTAGGTGGGCTATGGGCACGATGGAGATGAATGAACGCCGTTCGATCTGTATAGATTGACAACTCAAAATGCGCCCGATATACATTTGATAAGCGCCTTTCGAGCTGGCGCCTGGTCTAGCGCCTGGGTTACGTGGAGGAAAATATTTAAAGGGTTAGGGCCAAAGGGGCTAGGCCTTATATATTTTTAAAACGTGGAATTTCAGCCTTTTATAATGCAATGTGGGGATATAGGAAGGTAACGATAAGCAGAAAACGGATATCTCAGGGAAAACCGAGGGGGTCTAAAAAGGTTTAAGCGGGATTGCTTGCAAAAAATTTAATGGGAGGTTGAAATTATCAACATTGGCTCCATCTGGGGATGGCATGTTCATCTCTGGACGTGTCGAGAACTTCGCAGACCATCTGATAATCTTCTATACAGATCCTTCTTTTCAACACTTCTACTTTCTTTTCATAATTCATCACGACACCCACATTATTCATCAAAGATAGAAACAGAAACTAATATACAATATGATACATCAGGCTTTCTTGGCCTGCATCAGAACTGGAAGTAGGGTTTAAGAAACTGACCATTTACAGGGGCATCAAGCAAGTCACCCTGTAAATTTTGCAACTTGAAAGTATTGTTACCTCCCTGCTCCACAATCTTGAAAGGACCGAACCAAAGTGGATCGAATTTACCATGTTTTCCTTTTTCAGCCCTCTGGATGTCCCATCTGAGCACTAGATCACCAATCTGCAGATTCTGGTCCTTAGCATGCTGATCAAAAAGGTATTTCATCTTCTCCTGATACTCTGTCAGCCTTTGATTCACTTGGCTTTGAGTTTCCTCCAATTCTACCAGCTGATTTATTCGCCTGGTCATATCATCAGGCTCCTCTTGAATTTCTTGCATGAATCGGGCTACCGATAGGGCTAATTGTATAGGGAATACTGCTGCCCTCCCATATACCAATTCATATGGGGATTTTCCAGTTTCTCTCTTGCTGGTAACTCTATTGGCCCACAGAGTAAATTTCAACTGGGAATCCCAATTTTTCTGATTTTCATTTATAGCCTTCTTCAGTGCCCTCACCAGTGTTTTATTGGAGGACTCTGCTAAGCCATTTCCTTGTGGATAGTAGGCTGTAGAGTGGCTTAGTGTGATGTTATACTGTTGACAGAAGCTTACAAACTTTGTAGACTTGAAGGCCTGTGCATTATCAGTCACTATTCTGGCAGGGCAGCCAAACCTGGATACGATGTTTTCTTCCATGAACTTTATTATCATAGTATCTGTGGCTTTCCTCGCAGGTATGGCTTCCACCCATTTTTTGAAATAATCAGTGGCAGTTAAAATCCACTTATGCTGACCACTCGATGGAGGATGTATTTCACCTATAAAATCGATTCCCCATTGTCGGAATGGTTCATCCACGTGCATAGGAATCATGGGCAGAGGTGCCAACTTCTGCCTTTCAGCAAATTTCTGACATTTCTCACATGCTCTAACTTGGGCAAAAACATCTCCAAAAAGCTTGGGCCAATAAAAGCCAGCCTTCAGGATTTTGTGAGCAGTGGCCCTCCAGCTGTAGTGACCCCCACAGATTCCTTCATGAAATTCAGCTCTAATACTCTCTACCTCATCCTCTGTGAGACACAGGAGTAGGATGCCTGAGGGATCTCGCCAGTATAGCCGGCCATTGGTGACTATGTACTTCTGTGATTTCAATCTTAGCATTATGTATTTAGCTTTATCACAGCTTGGAGGGCAACTGAGTGTGAGGAGATATTCTACTATCTCTTTGTACAACTGACTGGTGAGGTACTTTATATGTGTTTCTGGAGTAGCTACTCCAATTCCCTGTCGCTCTTCTTTCTCCTCAGGTTCCTCACCTGCTATGATGGACAGGTTTATACCCAAAGCTTGATAGTTTGATTCAGATAGGATCTTGGCCAACCCTTGTCCTTTGATCAGCTTAGTGGGGCGGATGTCTAAGTCATACTCCTGTATCTTGGCAATCCACTTCCCCCTTTTTCCTTCACTATCCCCCTGAATAAGAATATCTTTTACAGCAGCTGTAGGCACAAATGCAGTGATATGGGACTGTAAGATATATACACGGAATGCTTTGAGGTATTTCACTAGGGCATATGCTTGCTTTTCTAATATGTTGTACTTTAATTCTGCATCACAGAGCACCTGACTAAAGAAAGATATGGGCTGCTTATACCCCTCCTCATTTTTCTGCAATAAAACTCCTGCTATTGTATGAGGTGATGCAAAAGAAAAGATCATGAAAGGTTTAGCATAATCTGGTCCAGCTAGCACAGGGGCTTCTGAAAAAGCATTTTTTATCTTGGTAAATGCCTCTCGTGATTCCTGGGACCATTTAACTTCATTATTCTTTTTCAGCATGTCAGTTATATGTCTAACTATTTCAGCATAGTTAGGGATAAACCTTCTCAGGAAATTGATGCGCCTTAGGAATACTTGTACATCTTTCTTATTTCTGGGAAAAACAATACCATTTATAACCTCTACCTTCTTAGGATCTATCTTCACCCCATCTTTAGTCACAATGTGTCCCAAAAGTTTACCCTCTTCTAATGAAAATAAAGACTTCTGAGGGTTTAGAGAGAGACCATACCTTCTACATTTCTCAAAGGTTCTACGCAGATGTTCAATATTCTCAGTATCATTCTTTGAAAATACAGTGATATCATCAAGGTAGACTACCAGAAATTTATCTTTCTCCCCAAAAAAAGCAATGTCCATCTCCCTCTGAAAGGTGGCCCCTGCATTAATCAATCCAAAAGGCATCCTGGCATACATGAATGTACCCCATGGTGTGGTGAAAGCGGTCTTCTTTTGATCTTCTGGAAGTACAACCACCTGGTTATAGCCAGAGAATCCATCCATCATTGACATCCTAGAAGCTCCAACCACTTTCTGTAGGATATGATCCATCTTAGGTAGTGGATAATTATCCTTTAAGGATGCTCTGTTTAAATTTCTGAAATCCATACACAGCCTTATTTCCCCATTCTTCTTCCGGACAGGGACTAGGTTTGCCACCCATTCAAAGTACCTCAATGGCACAATTATTTTGGCCTTTAATAGCTTCTTGATTTCCTTCTCAATAGAGGGAAGCAACAAGGGATTTATTTGTCTGAGCTTCTACTTGTGAGGCTTTGCATCTCCCTTTAGTGGAATTTTGTGTTACATTATATTGGTGTCAAAAGTTTTCAAATCCTGATAGGACCATGCAAACACATCGACTGAAATAATTTCTGATATAGCCCTTTATATTCTTCTGGGACTTTCTTGGACAGTTTTACAATTTTGTGGTCAGCATCAGTACCCAAATTCAGGTCCTCTACCTGATTTTCTTCTACCACTTTGCTTGGCTGCAACGGGACATCATTTTTGTCAAATAATCCTTCTAGAGTTACCAACCCTCTAGGTATAATGTTTCCCTTTAACTGCAACACTTTATTACCTGCCACTTTCTTCTCCCAATTTCTTTCTGAAGTATCTTCAGACTCAACCTCTTCATCAAAATCAATCTCCATATTAGAGAATTCCCCTACTGTTTCCAGGAATCTCTTCATCTGTTATTCATCTTCAAATACCTGCCAGTGTTTGATGTTTTCTGGGATTGATGGCCGATAACGCACCTCAACTTCATATCTTAAAAGAGGGTTATGCGGTGGTCGAAATGTACTAGCAGCCACAGCGAGGGAATCGGCCATCCTATTCTGTTCTCAGGGCATGAACTGGATATTGAATGCCAAGAAGAAATTTTCTACCATGTCCCAAACTTCATTCCTATAAGCCCTCAGTCGTGGATGTTTGGTTTGACACTAATTCCTGACTTGTCTAACCACTAGTTCTGAATCTCCCAAAACTTTTAAACTTTGTATGTTCATGTTCCTGGCTGTCTGCAATCCTAACAGAAGTGCTTCATATTCAGCCACATTATTTGTAGCTTCATATTCTAGCTTGAAAGACAATGGAACCCATTTTCCTGTAGGAGAAATCAATAATATTCCAGCTCCATTACCTTCTTTTGAATTTTCTCCATCAAAATGAAGTGTCCAGATTCCTGTTTCATGGCTCTCTGAGGGCCGCTCAGTCTTGATTTGGCAGAAGGATGGTTCATGAGCATAATATTGATCTTCTTCCAGCATCAAGCATGAGAAATCTCCTTCTTTACTGTAGACTGGTGAATTAACAGAGTTGTTAGCCTTAGTCACCATCTTGAAAAATCTAGTCTCCCTGTACAACCTCCTCTCTTGGCCACCAAAAACTGGGATAGTGGCATATGTTAAATCCAACTTAATTGACCCACCAATTTTTGTCGCCCAGGACCTCGACAATAACATGCCAAAGCGAGCTGGGATGTCAGCCACCACGATTTCCATTACCACACTTTTTGCTGGGATTTGGGCCAAATTTACCACCAAATCCTTGATCATCCCCAAGCATTTAACTCTTTTGGAATCAAATGAATAGAGGTCTTTGTATGGACGGGTAATTTTTAATCCTAGTTGTTCCATGACTGACAAAGGCAATAGATTATGGGAAGCTCCAGAATCTAGCATACAATTATGTAATAGCAGGTCATGAATCACTAAAGACACATAAAAGGGAGGAGTAGAAGCATCTAATTCCTCAACATGTGGACCAAAGACAACCATGGGTCTTTCTTCTTGAAGGTTGAGACTATCTGGAGTGAGTACAACTTCTGGAGGGAGCATGAAAGAGGTGACTTGGGATTGATATGTAGGTTGCTTTAATATTTCAGTCAAGGGAACTGGGATTTTGAATTTCTCAAGTTCCTTTTGCAAACTGAAAACAGGAGAAGATTTTTCTATTACAACCTCTTTTGACTCTTTATTTTCAGCAGAGGGCTTGACTTCTTTTGACACAGACTTGGTATTAGGAGGAATGACTACTTTTGAAGAGGAAGGAATTTGATCATTAGATTGCAAAGGTTTGTTTAGAGGGCCCTTACCTTTGTCTGTGAATTTCTGCACTGTTGATTCCTTCTGAGCAGGTGCTTCCTTCTGGGGAGGCTCTTCTTCTTGATCTTGAGTATGAGTCCTCTTCCTAGAAGATCTGAGATCATATCTTCTATTGAACTATGATCGCATAAAATCAGCAAATCTTTTACAATAATGATCAATTTCTGCATCTTCTGTGTCTCTGGTCTTTTCTTCTTCTTGCAATGAGCACTCAGCTCCATCATTTCCTTGCAAAGGGTATTCTTCTCCATCACTATCTGAAAAAGAAAGATTTGCATCCTCCAGTCCATAGGCAGTGTCTTCAGTAGAATCATCTACTGGACCTTCCAAGTACAATGGGTGTGGTACTTGATCTTGTTGTTCTTTTGTTTCCCTTGACAATATTTGCAGGGGTGGTTTCCTATACTGAGGATTGTAACCTCATTTTGAGCATTGTGGAAATTCTTGGGGGCTGAATTCTTGGTCTCCAATTCGAGCTTGACCAGTTTACCAGTAAGGTTCTTGATCATTCTGCTCATTTCTTCAATTCTGTCATTGGCTGAGTCTCTGTCTTGGTAGGAGGTAGATACCTCCTCTTTGCCCCTTTTTCTGGTATCTTGTTCAAGTTTTCCCTTTGATTTTCCAGTGGAGGCAAAGTTTTCTTCCAACTCTAGTGCATCTGACTGAGCATCATCCAGAGTAGCATGTTTTCTTTCTCTGAGAGAGAAACCAAATTCTGAATCAAAGGCTGCTACAAAAACCACTCTGGCAGCAGTTTGATGTGGTTTCATATCAGCAGGAAGACTCAAATACAATTTACTAAATATCTTGATAAATTCTGACACCCCTTCATTATGTCTTTTCTTAAGTGTATTGAACTCAGTAAGACAATGTCCATGGTCTTTCTTCTCTCCCCATTTTCTGAGAAAAGTATCTTCCATTATTTCCCAAGTGGTAATAGAACGACATGCCAATGTCTTAAACCATTTTCGAGCTTCACCATCAAGAGATTGGAAAAAAAGCCTTAAGACCACATCTAAATGTTCCACATTAAAATTCTCTGCAAAAGCACAGAAGACCTCAAGATGTTTTTGAGCATCAATCTCATTTTCCCCATTGAATCGGGGTAGAATCTTCAAATAATCCTGTGGCAAATCATTCAACACTTGGGGTAATGCCAGAGGGGCATATTTATTTAGCAAGAAGCCTGGAAAATTTTCCATTGGAGCGGGTGGAGGTAGTGAAATAGTTTGATGAGTAAGAGGAGGAGGAGGAGGTGGAAGTGGAGTATGAATAATAATAGGAATGTAATGAACAACAGGCTGAGGTGTTGAGGGGAATAATGGTCTGTTAACCGCAGATACTTCAGTGAATTCTTTAACCTCTTCAACCTCAGGAGTAGGGTGAAAAATATCTTTATTTATGATACCTCCTCGGGGTGGGCTATCTGAATAGTAATAATCGGTATCTCCCACAGTGGAGTCATGATCTGGCACTTGAGCTTCTTGAGAAGAAGAGGATGGAAATTCTTCTATAGGCAATTCAGGGATTTCAGAGTGGACTGATTTTCTTTCCATCCAATTTCTTCTATGTATGATCTTTTGAGGGTCAAAAACTGAAGGTGTCTTTGGCTTAGACGTATCTGACCTTAGGTGTGGCTTACAAGGAGCTAGGACTGCAAATAGATTGATCAAATAACCAATGTGGAGTCGCCAAGGTGAGAGATCTACAACTCTCAACTCTCCATACTCACCTACTTGAAGAGTGAATTAGGTTTTGTCGAGGCCCAGGGATTTAAATTTTCTCAACTTCATTCCCCGGCAATGGCGCCAAAAAGATGTTGTCGCTCCTAGAGACAGCCTAGAGTTGTGATAGACCAGTGCCTAGGACATCTTATATATCAAGGAGCATATGGTATAACAGGGGGAGTTATCAATAACAAGCTCTCATGCTATCTCTTGTAAAACAAGGAATATTAATCTGAATGGGACCAAGACCTTCAAAAACTGATACAGGGATAGGAATACTGCAGAGACAACATGCAAAACTCCAATATAAAAGCAACAGACAATTCAGAGACAGCTTACTGTAAAGAGGGCGAATTCAAAAATACCTCATAGAAATAAGTTATCAGAAGGTGTATGTAGTGAATGAAATATTGAGAAGATATTAGTTAACATTAAGATGATATTCAGATACACAATACCACCATATATGGGCTTACCAATCTAAGAATCCATACATGACAATAGCGTTTTAAAAACACCCTCCCAAAGAAACTAATATAGCAGAAATACAGTTTAGATGAATAGTGGAACATAATATCATGCATGAGCCATATTTAAAGCGCTTGACTAATCCGAGCATGGGTATCAACTAGGATAAATCCATACCAAAAATCAGTGAGCCACTTGCATTCCAAAACATGATATAGGAAAGATGGATGAAATGAAATGATCTATTTGAATAACACACAAGAGAAAGTTACAGACTGTGAAATACCAAAGACCAGAATCCTCTTTAACAGATGGAACTCCTCCTCACTGAGACCCTATGGGATCTGAGTCTTCATACAAGAGTTCAACAATAATGTATACAAAACTCCTTTCACTGCATAATTTTCTCATAAAATATGGAACCCTAAATCATCTGTTCTTTGGGAGCTTTATAGGAGAACAAGAAAGCTCGAAAAAGGGAGTAGGTGATGAACATTTAATTGTCTCATTAAAACAAAATGGCGGAGACGTGCATGCCCATACTACTCGATGAATTTGTAATGCTGTTTGTACTCTGTGGCCTACTAACTGAAATAAATGCACTGGGTAGAAGTCTCTTCAGGAACACGGCAAGGAAGTAAAATCAACTGAACATTCCGTCCTTTCCTGGAGAGAAAATTCTGCTGAGAAGAAACCTTGAGGGTATTGTTTTCTGCGAATGGTACCCTCTGCCTTCTAAACCCTGAATTACGGCTGAACATCTTCAATGCTGAACGTTGAATTCCTCGATCATTCACTGATATTTCTCTGCTGCTCCATTAATATCTTCATATGAAAAATCGACACCTTGAATGTCCCTGGGAGGTTTAACAAAGTTTAAATCTGTTCTTTTAATTGAAGTCATATCACAACAGCTTCCCAAACCTTCCCCATAATTTCAACCTCTGAAAAATGGTCCTTTGATGTGCTCCTATATCACAGTAATAGAGACTGTGAATCATGATAGTTTTCTGCCGCTGTAAACCTGAAAAACCCGTAAACTCGTCAAGAAAACAAATGCGTGGGGATGACGATGCAGTGGGGATGGCTGTGTAGCAACGCGGCATGATGAAATGGTGAAATAGTGCGGGGCGATGGTGAAAAGTGCAGATAAATGGCAGAGAAATGTTTTGGCAAAGGTTGGAGGAATGTATGAAATTTAACATAGACAGTGGACGTTTGACCTTTGAATAGGAATATGTAGGGGAGACAGATGAATGTACGACAGAAGCACGTGGAATGATGACGTGGAGATATGGGGGCAATGGCGTGGCGTGGGTTAAATCTAGACTGTTTGATCTCAGGAGGAGATCGACGGTGGAAAACTTATCGGAGGGCAATGAGACGGTGGGCCAGGGGCACTATTGGCTTGGATTAACTTTCGCACATCTTTGGAGTGCGATGACCATTGGATGAAGAGCCCCAGATCGAATGGTGGATATGAATATCACACCGCGTCAAATGCCGAACAATAACGCGTGATGGAGAGCGGTTTTTGAGCCGTACGCGGGGACACGCGGCGCACGATGTATGGAATCGCTCTGAAATGAGAAATACCACCTGCCTTCGAAAGGCGGTGTGATAGAAACCGTGCGGGTTTTGCATAGTGAGCGGGTGTGGGGACCACCAGGACAGATTGACTCTGGGCCGTTGATTTTACGGTTTGATCGGACGGTAGTTAGGTGGGCTATGGGCACGACGGAGATGAACGAACGCCGTCCGATCTATATAGATTGACGGCTCAAAATGCGCCCGATATACATTTAATAAGCACCTTTCGGTCTGGCGCCTGGTCTAGCGCCCGGGTTACGTGGAGGAAAATATTTAAAGGGCTAGGGCTGAAGGGGCTAGGCCTTATATATTTTTCAAACGTGGACTTTCGGCCTTTTATAATGCAATGTTGGGATATAGGAAGGTAACGATAAGCAGAAAACAGATTTCTCAGGGAAAACTGAGGGGGTCTAAAAAGGTTTAAGCGAGATTTCTTGCCAAAAATTTAATGGGCGGTTGACATTATCAACACTAGCCAAGGTGCAATTTTATTCATCATCTGTCTTAGATGAAGATCCATCCCTGTTATTCTGCCTAAATGCTTCTTGCACCAAATCCAACCAAAGTTGTTCCCAATCTGACAGCTTCTCTCTCCCATTGACAGAGTCCTGAAAACTATGCCAAATCTTGGGAAGGCCTAGAAGAGCTAGGCTCACCAAGTCATCATCCGCAACAGTAATTCCGACGCTCCCAAGATCATCTCAACATTGGATAAACTTGGTTAAATATTTTGGAATAGTGTCATCTTTCTCCATTTCGATTTTCCTGAGCTTGTCCTTCAGTGAAAATTTTTCTGTGATCACTGCTACTCTGAAAAATATCTGTCAAAGCCTTCCACATTTCATCCGGAGTCGCTTTCCCATGGAGACTTGAGAAAATGTGGTCTCGTACTCCCTCCAATAAGATCCTCCTCGCCCTTGCAACCTTCTTTTTCCAAGCATCAATATTTGCGGCATCTGCTACAGCGGGTTTGGGAATGTCATTATCAATGAATTATTCCAACCCATTGTCCTCTAGAACTGCCTCGGTCCTGTCTTTCCACGCAATATAATTGGAACTACCCTCGAGTTCATACTCCAATCTCAAGCCATTGAAATCCATTTCGATCCTCATCCACCTGTCGCACCAAGAATACTTTTGCAATTCGAATTCTATTCAATCACAAAATCAATTTATTCTCCACTATTATCATTCTATAATTTTAATATTGGAAAGAATAATAATAAAATGACAACATCAAAGCCAATTTGGAGCCTAGGATCTAGCCCTCCTAGACACAGAGAGGGATCTCTCTTTAATATTTACATTTGTTTTATGATTTGTGATATTAGGCTAGTTATATTGATTGTGGGGTTGATTTTTGATTGATTGTTTGGTTTGATTAGGAGATTTTCTTAAACTAATTCCATTGGGATATGGAGTCATAACAGGCTGGGCTATTGCATCAAAATTTCAAGAGCATTTTCCAGGCAAGCTGACTACTCTTTCCATATCTTTTTAAAACATAATGAATCATGAGATGAAAGAAAAAGTGAATTCAGTAGTGGTTAAAAAAAAATTATGTATTTCTTAACCAGACTTCAAAAGAGAAACACTTATATTGTAAACACAACCATAATTAAGGTGCTCTATACAACAAATCTTATTCTTCAGAATTCTGTTTTACAATTAGAATTAAATGATGCACTGAAAGAAATTCCAGTGGAAAACATTAAACATGACAACAAAGAAAAGACATCACTAGATAAATATAGCTCAATAATATTTCAAAATGGTATTTTATTATTGATACTCCAACTCCAAAAATACAATGCTCCAATAGAGAAGTTTTACAATCTCGGGTCCAATCCCTGATACTGAGAAGAAATGTAGTATTTAACTAATTCTATAGTGATTGCCGTATCTACATGGAAATCTGTTATTAATTACAATAAGAATAAAAATGTGATTAGTGTGACCACGAAGTGGACACAATAGACTAATTGTGACATCTAGCCTGATTCTCTAGAAGACCGTTGTTACTTTCTTTAATCTGTTGTTGTGTTGGAAGATTTGAATGATTTGGTGCTGATATGCTGAGATAATACGTTGATTTGTAGAATTGACTGATTTGCTAAGTTGGCTGATTTGCTGGTGCGCTGGTTGTCACCCTTCTTGGTAATCACACAATTTCTCCCACTTCTGTTCATTTGGGATTTTGATCGTGATCAGTTTCCTGTAAATCTTATCAGTCTCTGTGAATTTCATGAAAGTCAGCCTTAACAATAAAATGTGTTTGATTTCATGTTGTATGAATAAATCATTATCCATAGCTTCTAGGAAAGCTCTTCGTGTCATTGATCCTTTTATCCCTGAAAATTGGTTGTGCCTTTGGCAATCTCTTTAAGCTTTTTGACATAATCCTGCCTAGGCATCAGCTTATCATTGATCACAAATAATGATGGAAACCCTCTTTTGGTCAGTGGCTCGATTCTGTTAAAGAATCTACTAACATCAATCTCTAAGTTGTGACACTTTTCTTCTAACTGTGTGACCAAACTATTTTTTTTGAGCACCTTTTTGACTTCTGGAATGGTTGTTGTTTTGTCCTCCACTCCTAGTGCTTCCAATTCAAACTTGTTCTTGGAATTCAAAAAATTGATAATATTTTTTACTGTCTTAGGCATCCATGCAAGATCCTTGTTTTCTTTTTCTATGGCATCACTTACCTGTCCAATCAGATCTTTCTGTTCAAATATGATTTGAATAGAAGGCCATATTTCATTCATGGAATCAACAATGCTTGTCTAAATAATCCCTTTTTCCTGGCCAATGGTCTGACCAATGGAAGCTTCACTTTATGTTTTTATCAGTTTTTCAATCTTATTTTAAGCTCTATGTATTTCAATCTCATGTGCATTATCAGTCCTTTTCTTCAGATCCTTCAGAGTGTTGATTTTTGCCTTTAGCTTTTTGATATATAATGTTTGTATGGTCATGTTTTTCATGGCATTAGCCAACTGTTCTGCATCACCTGATGTGCCTATAGTTGTTGGTGTAGCTGTAGGGATGAATGCAATAGGAACAACATCCAAAGGAACAATGGCCAATTCTGTTTCTTTCTCTTTCTCCTAGACCAATTTCTCCATATTTGTCTCCATTTTCTTCAGCTGCACTGACTGCTCCATTATTAGTTTCATCATTTATGCTTTCTGTGCTTCATTCTCCTCAATTTCCTTTGTGAGAGGGTCTTTAGTAGCTGGAATTTTAAGTTGTTTTCTAAGGGCTGCTATGTCAACATTCTTTTTCTTCAGGATCTCTTCCATTGCCTCTACATTTGTTGGGCCATACCCAATCTTTACCACTAAGTCTTCCAGGGATTTGATTCTAGTATCTTTGGTTAGAGAAGAAATATTCTCCATCTTAAGCTGAGATTGAATGTTAGCCCGTGATACCCGCATCTTAGGTAGGCTCATTGAAGTGCTTTTCAATGTGGAGGAAATCATCTCTCCAGTCTGCTTATGTATATCCATTTGGTGTATTAGATGGATGTACTTGACATTGAATTCAAAAGCTGTATGTTTGAAGTCTGCAGGTGATTTAGGCTAAGAAATATAGGCTTCCAAGAAAGCCATTCTCATCTTTCCTTTCTGTAAGTAAAAGGTTGATAAAAACCTACTTTGTGAACTACTGGTCTGCTTCCAAAACTGGTTATAAGTTCTGGTTTTCAAAATCTCATTCTTCCTTTTAATTTACCCAAAAGTATCATAGATGTTTTCCTCCTTTTCCCCAATAGCAACAGTAGAAGTATGTATTTGTAGATTATGATGCTAAAATGGAATTGTGGCTGAAGATGTTGAAAATATGGTTTGGCCACCTGTTGGAGATGAGCTTGGAGAATCCCTGATGGTTATAACTGTTTGCTGCTATGTTTCTTTATTATGATCTATATCCATATGGAGCCTTGATCTTTTTCTGTACTTCATTTTGAATTCCCTGCTGGAAGTATTAGTCTCCATAGTAGACTGATCATCTCTAGGCATATTTCCTGTTGCCTCTTTCTTTGGTTTTGTAGTATGATTTTCTTGTGGTGTAGGGGTTTGTATTATTGAGGAAGAAATCACCTGCTCTTCAGCCTCTTGCAATGTATTTTCTACCCATTCAGCTTTGTTCATAAATTTCTCAATTTCAGCCCTTGGGTGTGGATATATGGGGTTGATTTGTTTTCCACCCGTTTCTTGGAGATGATGCCCAATGGGTCATATGACCAAGAGGAGTTGTGATTAAAATTCATCTCCCTCAACATATTATCAGCCTCCTCTCTTGCTGCTATGCTATTGCAAATGAAAGGAACAATTTGGGACTTGATCCTAAATTGAGACTTATTTTTGGCAGAAACAAAGTGTAACTCATCTGCATTAATCATATTCCTTATGTATTCCAGGGCAAAGCTCTTCATGGGGAGGAACTTTGGCATCTTGTAAGGGGCCAACTCACACCCATAAATTTTGATCTCTGTGTAGTTCTAGTACAACTACTAGTCTCTGGTTCTCATTTTATCTGATAATTGCATGATCTTCTTAATCTCCTCATTAATCCTTGGTTCTAATGTATTTTTGAGTATGCACATTTCTAGATGCACAAAGGAATCAACAATTCTCTTGTAGGTGTAGTCCTTTGTTCCTTAATTAGCATGGTTGTCCAAAATATCACTGATTGAGGTTGGGAATCTTCATTAATTTTCCTCATTGTGAACTTGAATTTGCTGGCCTAAAAATATACAAACATGTAAACCAAAACTGAAGTGTATTTAAAAAATTCCTTTGTGTGAAAGTTAAATTTTTTTTCGTGGATAACATCTGCCAAGAATTGGCTGAAGTTAAGCATAATTGAGGGCTTGGAATCAGACGAAAGAATGGACAGGAAAATGGGCTTTGATACCCTAAAAAATATGAAAGGACAGCGACAATGTGTTGGGTCCTATCAGGGAAAGTAGATGAGGGATATGGGGGATTATTTTTAGGTAGTGGGGTGTCAGTAGTCATAAATAACTCTATTGTTTTGGCTCTGCTGGAAAAATCCAGTTTTTGATATAGTTCTCTGAGGGCCTCATAGGAAAATGAAATGGTTTCTTCAACAGTAGGAGCTTGCATCATTTGCATGATGGATATGGCATTGATAGTAAAGAGGACTTCTCATGTGGGGGCTACTACAAATATTTTATTAATATCATAGCAGGCATGACATTTCCTCACAAACTCAGGGCAACTATTGGTTTTTGGGAAGATGTAATAGGGTAATTTGGTCTCCCAAATCCCTATACAAATTCATCAATCACCTTATCCTCTAGCCAACAATAGGCATCAAATAAGTCAAATTCCGACTCTGTCTCATGTATTTTAAAGTCCCTATCAGCCAGAGCCACATGATCCAGGTCCACCTGAGGGTAAACCATTGGGTTAAATGGTTGCTTCACCTTGTTTGGAGGCATTGTTTTCCATTGAAAAGGAACTGAGTGCAAATGTACAAAAAGGGATTAAAAGAAGAGGGGAATAAAGAAAGGGATCTTTTGCAGATCAGAATGGGAAATGGGGAGAAGAACTCTGGTTGATCTGTTAGAGAATTGAAATCTTCTATGCGCCTTCTTTTTTTTTGAAAAAATTGACGACGATCACCTGTGACAAATTGGATGCAAAAGGAATTGTAAATCTTCCAACAGGAGAGGAATTTTGGTTTTATAGAGTGATTGAGTTACCGTTGACATGGTGCAGGCCTGTTTTGTGATGACCTAAGCCATTAAATGTTTAATGGGCTTTAGGTGGGAGTGTAGGCGATTGGATGGAGGTTGTTGTATCTCAAGAAACAATCTCTTGGATGTGGTAAGGAATCAATTGATCCGGATTTATGCAGGAATGCAATAGAATACACATCTAACAATAAATACAAATATGTAGCAGAAATAACACTTCATTTCATTAATATCAAAGAACTGAATTTTTCTTACAAACATAATAGAAATAAACTAGCTAGGGCGCTAGTAGCTTATCTCTGAGAAGAGATTGGCAGCTACAAGCCTCTGAAATGTGTTAAAATGAGGCTTGAGGGCCTATTTATTATAGAGAAACAATGGAAAACCCTGAACATCCAAAAACCTAACCCTAGGAGATGAAGCACCAAAACTATGGGCCCCGTTTGGGTAAATTGGTGTTTCAACTTCCCGGGGTTGTAACTTTGGCAGACTATCTCCGTTTGATGCACATGATACATCATTAGAAAGATCTATCCAAGGACTACAACTTTTGTTATGAATATAAATTTTGAAACTAAATCATATTTTCCAGAAAAATGATGCCCAAAAAACGTCGTTTAGGGCCTCAAAACGGCTCTGGAAGTTCAGGACCCGAAAAACTGCTAAAAATAGTAATTTGCGCTGCAACTTGAGAAACTGCAAGAATTGATAGTTTGGGTCCAAATGGAATAGGTGGGTGGCCACCGATATCCACATGGATTATCAATGCTTAAGACCTTTTATAAATGTATGTCACAAAATTATAATATCAGATGGTCTTTGCTTAACACCTTAGGAATTTAATTATTTACCCTCAATAATTTGATATAATGAAAGCCTTCACAATGCCATTAAATGTTGATATTGAATGAAATGAAAAGAATAACTATAAGGTAAACTCAAAATGATATGTTGAGAAACAAAATCTATCACTTTAAATCTCAGAAGAATTTTATGTGAACATAATAGTTGGATTGAAGGAGCGCACATTAAGGATTGTTTAACTCTTACTTACAGATGTAAAAAGTGACCCACAACTACATTAATTCACTACATTCAAAGATGAATAAACATAGAGAGAAACTGGAAAGACATATCAACATCAACAGGTGCAAGAAACTTGATCTTCTTTCATTAATTTCTTAGAAAATTCAGTACAAAATTTACAGTCATCCAGAGGTGCAAAAATCAGAACCCTCTTTCTTTTTCATTTATTTAAATACAATACAAAGTAGTTGTAACTACTGGAACTACTTGTAACTGATCGAACTACTTAGAACTGTATAAAATACCTATTACATGGCAATTAAAAACTTCATTACAACATGGATCTTTTAAAAAAAATATATTTAAAACTAAAGCCTCAATCTATTTGCTGAATCTGGATTTGATTGGCTGCCACTGTATTCCCCGAATTTGCTGACGTGTCGTTCTGAGATGCTAAGGTTTCATCCGGTGAATCAATCATCCACGCTCTGCATTTGTTCTATATTTCGATGTTGGAATTGGGAGAATTGATCAAATTATGATATTCTAGCCTAAAGGCAATGATTCTGTTGAAATTAGGTTGTTCTGTGAACAAAGTATTTACTATCCAAAGTAATTGAAAATGCCTCGGCAAGAAATTAACAACTGTAGCTCCTTTCAGGATTGTGGTCTTCTCATGGGTATTATCGATCTTACTATTTTCTAGCACTAACAGTGGCTCATAGGAATCCCATGATAAAAAATACTGCCTTTGAGATCCCAGCATGAAGGCAATCCTACTCTGGCCCTTTTGTCAAATATGTTATCAAATTTGTTTACAACTTGTTTAATTTCTACCAACTTCTTCTTTGCTGACTTCCTGCAAGCATTTTTTACAATCAACTTATTAATCTATAGAACACACAATGTCCTATCTTTGATTTCATTTTCCTCCAACTCCTAATCTATCTTTCAATTGATGAAATCAATGAATTTATTTGCCCATAAATCTTTGTTAAGAGTCTTCTATTTTTTTTCCATTAGAAGTTCCTCTAAATCTCTGATAATTCTCTTTTTTTATGAAACTATTTCCAGGGATTCCCAAGATGTTTTCACGACTTCAATGATTTCATTCCATACAATGTCTTTTGCTTGAATTAGAGTTATATTTCCTTTCAAATTTTCTTTTAGACTCTTGCTTTCATTATTGGTTGTCTGGCAGTCTGATTTATATTTATTGACTTCTCCTTCTTTGGCCTGCATTATCTTTGTCGCTGTCTCTAACTCTCTTTGAGCCTTTTTGAGATCATTTTTTGCCATCTTCAACTCTATGGTCAACTGGGATAATCGTGCTGTTGGATCATCAGATTCAGATGACATGATTATGGTGCAAGAATGAGAATCAATTTGACGTTGCAAGTTAAGAACAAACTTCTTTAACTTAGACACCTCCTCTTATTTCCGCAACAACTCTTGTAAAAGATTGTCTTTTTCATTCTCAATCTCTACTACCTCTGCTGCCATTGAGTGTTCTCTAGTAGGAAACTTTAACTTCTTCTTCAATACATTTATCTCTGACTCAGCAATTTGTAACAATTTCTGTACAACTGATTTATAATTAGGATTCAATCCAATATTTACAATTAACTTCTTCAACTCTTCATTTTGAGTTGAAAGAGCCATGTATTAGGCTTTTCCAATTTTAATTGCTTGATCATTTTTCCTAGCATCTGTTTCGCCTTTTGAGCAACTGCACTGGTCTTGGTTAGATAATTAAGAATCAATTGGCCTGTCTGCATATGTAAATTAAGTTTATCAAGTAAAGGGATTTTCTTCACATCAACAGTCAAATTAACAATTTTAAAACTACTTGATAGCCCTACTGTCATTTCAGATGGGTGAGAAAAATAAATTTTAAACTGGTCCTTTTCTAAGTCCATGGCAGTTGATAATCTAGTTTGGTCATGAGTAATCTGATATTCAACTTGCGCTTCCATACTAGATTTCCTCATTTGATTCCTCTCCGCAATTTGAGAAAAAAATTGTTTGATCAAAGGGACTTGATCTTGAACATCTCCATGTCTTGTCAGTGAAGTTGGTACATTCTTATCATCTCCTAATTGAAGAAGGAAACCAGGCTAAGTGCTTGGTATTTCTTTAGTCAGTCTAGCCCTCTTCTTAGCTCTCTATTCTTCATCTTTAGAATCAACAACTGTCTCTTTACTTCTTCTGCTCAATTTTTTAGAAATGATGGGAGTCTGTATGTTGGAACTAACAGAGTTTGCAAAAAATTTATTAGCCAATTTTTTTTTTTTTTTTTTTTCCAGGTTTACTGTATTAAATGAAAGCAGAATAACCATTTTCAACCTTCTGTTAGAGATTACCTTGTGAGGATCATAGGCCCATTTCTCACCTAGAAACAAGTGCATGGCTTCTAACATCCTATTAGCTTCATTAGATTCTTGCCTCATATTCACGATGAACGGTCCCACAGACATAGGCAACTTAAACAAATGACCCTTCTTCATTGGAAAAAAATGTACTTGATCTACATTCAGACTTTGTCTAATAAATTCCAATGCAAACAACCTCATGGGGACAAAAATTGGCAATATATAAGGTTCTATCCCAGCTCCATATAATCTAATTTATGAATAATATTCATATACAAACCAATCCCCAAATTTATAATTAGTGCTTAACTGAAGAAACTCTTGAGCTTTTTGGCAAGAAACATGGAGGTGGAACCTCATTCAAAACCTTATAAGAAATTGGCATAAAATAAGTAGCAAAATAAAAAACCCCTACCTCATCTGGTTCATTACTTGTATCAATCCAGAAAACTACTCACTCTATTTTCTTATTTGCATCCATTATGTTCAGCCCCAAATGTAAAAATTCTTCTACATTTGATACAAAAATAGATAAGTGATAAGTGAAGGGAACCTGAAGGACTTGATGAGGGAAAAACTCATGAGACGATTGTTAACAAACTATTTCTAGTAAGAGGGAATATCCAACACCACTTTAGGCTTCATCATCATGGCAAACAATCCCAACACTGACCTGTCAACTTGAGCAACATATTATTTTCCAAGTATCTTTGACAAAGATTGTAGCATTGAATTGACTTCTGCATCAAAAATCTCCAATGGAAATTCCTTATCATCTACTAAAAATCACTTTGTATCTGGCTTCAAAAAGAAGACGACCTGGGTAAACTCCTGTCCTGCAAGTTTATCATAGAATTCTACTAATGATTCATCATTGAACTAGACATAAGACTCTGACTCAGGATAAAAGAGGGCTTGAAAAACTAACTGGGATGTAGCCTGAAGGACATTTTCCCCTAAGCAATTCATCAAGAAACATTTACCGGGATACAGTGCAGACAATAACCAATGCACAAATTCAAGAAAAAGATGTGTTTTGGGGATTCATGCAGAAAAAACACCAGAATTGGCTGTGGATGAATATATGGGGAAACTTTTTTCATTCAAAAGAACTTGCTAGTAGAAGGGAAAATTCTCAATGGTGGAGACGGTCTCCCTAATATCCTGCTCAGTATCCATGAGAGGGATATGGATAGAAGAGTCGGACAAAGAAGATTTCTTAGCCATGCAATAGTGCAGGGTGGCGGACAATAATACGCGGAGATAAGAAAATAGAGTGACTAGGATGAATTCATGGACAACTGAGAATGAAAACTGATAGGAGAAAGAAAAAATTGAACCCTTAAATAGATGGCGCTGAGTTTCAAACATCAATGATGAGTTAATGCTTAAACATACAAGTAACGATACTATGACATGACATATGAGTTGTCACTAACTGGACGCATGGGGGTTCTTTGGGGTAAGGAGAATCTGTCGGGGTCCTATCGCCGCAGTGGATAGGAACCATCGATCTTGATCGACTGGTGGTCAATGAAGTCAACTGTGAAGGCACCTCCTCTGCTAACCTGCGGGCTATTTGTGCCTGTGGGTTTTCGCTGATTTACATCAAATGAAACTTATTTTAATCCCGCTTGACAATTAGCACATGTGTTAATTGGAACACTCGGTCCCACCTTCACATGCTCTTCAAAAACATATATTAATTGACCTGTATGCAAAAATTAAATGATTTCAAACATATGAAGGATTTACATTTTTTCATATTTTATAATAATGTTTTTTTTTTTGTATTTTTGAAAATAGAATAAAGGAAAATGAAAATGAGCCACAACATCTGGCTCCACCTGGGGATAGTGTTTTTTTCCATGAAACACTAAGAACCGCATATTAGTGCCTTCACTATGGGCATGGATTCAAATACTACTTGATGATATATGAAAAATGAACAATCTTGGTATGTACAATGGTGAACTGCTGAACTTTTAATTCTGGAAATAATGCTTCAGATACCGCCCATTCACAGGAAAATGTATTGATTCTCCATCTAGATCTTCCAAAATGAATGTGTTATTTGATCTTGCCTCGGATATTCTGCATGGAACATACCAGAGAGGGTCGAATTTACCATGCTTTCCCTTTTCTTTTCGTCTGGTGTCCCATCTCAGTACCAAATCTCCTGCTTGAAAGAGAACTTCCTTTTCTTTTCTGTCAAATATAGACTTCATATTTTCCTGATAAGTAATCAAGTTATCCCTGAATTTGTTTCTATTTTCACTTTATTCAATTACTTTGTTCAATCTTCTCACCAAAGCATTAGGTTCTTCCTCAGCTTCTTGAAAGAAAGAAATCACTAGTTTAGCTAGCTGAGTAGGAAATAGTGCTTGAGTTCCATAAACCAGTTCATAGGGGGACTTTCCAGTAGATCTCCGGGTAGTGACTTGAACTGCCCAGAGGGAAAAATTCAACTTCATATCCCAATCCTTCTGATTCTCGGTGATTGTCTTCTTCAAGATTCTGACCAATGCCTTGTTTAAAGACTCTGCCAACCCATTCCCTTGGGGATGATACACTGTAGAATGTGATAAAACTACATTATATGTTTGACGGAAATTAATGAAATGAGAAGAGTTGAATACCAGAGCATTATTAGTCACAATTTTCACTGGACATCTGAAACTACTTAAAATGTTTTCCTCTAGAAAATTCATCACTACTTGGTCATTTTCCTTCTTGGTGGGTATTTCTTCAACCCATTTTGTAAAGTAATCAGTGGCAGTTAGAATCCACTTGAACTGTCCACTTGATGGTGGATTGATCTCTCCAATAAAATCAAATCCCCATTGCTTGAAAGGTTCTTCAATGAATACTGGGATGAGAGGTAATGGAGCAAGTTTTTTCTTTTCAGTAAACAACTGACACTTCAGACAACTTCTGACCAGTCTATGAACATCTGCAAATAGGGTTGGCCAATAGAAGCCTGAATTGAGAATATTATGAGCATTGATCTTCCAGCTATAATTACCTCCACACAGACTTTCATGATATTCTTTGGTGACTTCAATAGATTCTCCTTCGGTCAAACATAACAACAAAATACTAGCAGGATCTTTCCAGTATAGCTTTGCTTCTACTATAACATAGGGGCTGAGATTTGAGCTTGAGAGCTCTGTATCTTGTTCTATTTAGAGAAGTTGAACAAGAAAAGAAACATAGGTAATGCACAATATCTTTATACCAATCAAAGCACAAAAATTTATATTGAATACCTGTCTTGGATTTGCTCTGACCTTCCTCATTAACAAATCCATCCACTGGTGCCAACAGATTAATTCCCAAGGCTTGAAAATTTGTTTCTATCAAAAACTTCGCTAATCCCTATCCCTTGACCAACTTGGTGGGTTTGACGTCCAAATAATACTCTTGGATTTTTTCTATCCATTTTCCCATTTTCCTTCAATATCACTTTGAACCAGCACATATTTTACAGCAGAATTAGGAACATAAGTTGTTATTTGGGACTGTAACGCATGAGTCTTGAAGGATTTCAGTGCTTTAACCAAAGTATATACTTGTTTCTCCAGAATATTGTATTTGAGCTCAACATATCTGAGAAATTTATTGAAAAATTCCACTGGCTTCTCCTTACTATCTTCATTTTTATATAACAACACAACAACAATAGTAGTGGGGGATGCAAATGAGAATACTTGAAAGGCTTTTTGATAGTTTGGACTAATCAGAAGTGGAGCTTCCTGCAATGCCTCCTGTATTCTAGCAAATTCTTCTCTTGCTTCCTTATCCCATTTCACCTATGCATTTTTCTTCAACATATCTGTTATACGTCTCTCAATCTGAACATAATTGGGCACAAATATCCTTAGAAAGTTTATTTTTCCCAATAATCTCTGGATATATTTCTTTCTTATGGGTAAAGGAATCATCTGAATGGCTTCCACCCTTTTTGGATCAATCTTCACTCCTTGTTTGAAAATATGTGACCCAATAATTTACCTTCTTCTAAGGAAAATAAATACTTCTTGGGATTTAATGACAAACCAAACTTCCTGCACTTTTGAAAAGTATTTTGTAAATGCTCCAAGTGTTCATCATCTGACCCTGAAAAAATAGTTACATCATCCAGATATATAACTACAAACATGTCACCAATGAACACTATGTCCATGTCCCTCTGAAATGTTGCGCCTACATTCATAAAGCCAAATGGCATCCTTGCATACATAAAGGTGCCCCAGGGCATTATGAAAGCAGTCTTTTTCTGATATTTTTTTTCCACTTCTACTTGATTATACCCAAAGAATATGTCAATCATAGACAACCCGTAAGCTCCCTTCACCTTCTGTAAGACATAATCCATTTTTGGAAAAGGATAATTATCTTTAAGACAAGCTCTATTCAAATTCTTGAAGTCTACACACAACCTTATCTCTCCATTCTTCTTCCTTACAGGAACCAAATTAGAAACCCAATCTGAATATCTGAGAGGGAATAAAATTTTTACCTGCAACAATTTCTTCACTTCCTTTTCAATTGGAGTCAGCAAAATTGGATTGATCTATCAGAGCTTCTGTCTGTGAGGTTTGATTCCTTCCTTCAATGGAATCTTATGCTGAATTATGATTTTTTCATATGTTTTCAAGTCTTCATACAAGTGGGCAAACACATCCATATAATTCTTGAAGAGATCAATGTACTTCTCTTTATAATTTTTAGGAACATATTTGAATAACTTCACCATCTTTGGCTCCTGCCGGTTTCCCAAATTACAGTCTTCCATCTCTCCCTCTTGATGCATTTTCTTTGAATTGACAAAAACATCATTAGAATAAAATAATATTTCAAGGGGAACTAATCCCTTAGGAATTACATTATATTTTAATTGGATATTGTTCTGCTCACTTATTGATTGCTTCAAATTTATTATTTCTCCTTTCTTCTCTGTTTGTTCTTCTTCTTGATCTATCTCAGTATCTTTAAAATTTTCAATCATGGTAAGGAAATGATTTATCTGCTCATCATCTTCAAACACCTACCAATGCTTCACATTGTCAAGAATATAAGGCATGTGTATGATTTCAATCTCATACCTCAATCTTGGATTGATAGGTGGCTTGAAGGTGCTAGCTGCTACTACCAACGAATCTGCCAACCTGTTCTCTTCCCTTGGAATAAACTGTAGATTGAAAGCTTCAAAATAATTCTCAATCAAATCCAAAACTTTATTCCTATATGATATCAACCTTGGATGCTTGGTCTGACATTGATTTTTAATCTGCCTTATAATTAATTCATAATCACCAAAAATAGAAATACATTAAATTCCCATTTGTTTGAAAGTTTGAAGACTTAGGGTCAAAGCCTCATACTCAACTACATTATTTGTTGAATCAAATTCTAACTTAAAATAAAAAGGCATAAGATTACCTTATTTTGATATCGACAAGAATCCATCTCCCATGCCATCTTTTGAATAGGAACCATCAAAATAACATTTTCAAACATTTTTTGAATACAACTCATTATGTACAATTGCTGAAGAGAGTTTCTTCTCTGTGTCTTCAACAAATTATGCATCTTCATGCAGCTAAAAACAAGAAAGATCTTCTTTTTCCTAGCTTTAAATGGGGGAATTGCCTGCATCTTTCTTTGTGGTGGTTTTCAAAAATATTGTTTCTATATACAACCTCCTTTCTTCCCCATTGAAAACAAGAATGATAGCATAAGTGAAGTCCAATTTTAAAACTCCTCCCAACTTTTCTCCCCAAGATCTTGACAAGAGCATTCCAAATCTGGCTGGAATATCAGCAACCACTACATCCATCATAATACTCTTTGTTGGAATCTGAGCCAAAGATACTACCATATCTTTGATTAGCCCAACACATTTCACCCTCTTAGAATCAAATGAGTACAGTTCCCTTTATGGTTTAGTAATATGTAAATTAAACTCTTTCATAACAGACAATGGAATAAGGTTGTGAGAAGCACCTGAATCCAACATGCAATTATGGAGGAGAAAATCATGAAGAAGTAATGAAATGTAAATGGAGGAACAAAAGAATTTAATTCTTCTACGTGAGGACCAAAAGTGACTACGAGTTTTTCTTCTTGCAAATTTACAGTATCACCTATGTCTTCAAGCTGTGAGATATTAAGGAATTCAACAATTTCTTTTTTGTAACCTGGTGTCTTAGCTAATTCAAGGAGAGGCACCTGAATCTTGACCTTCTCCAATTATTTTGATAGACTGAAAACTTGATTTTGCTTGACATTATTCTTAGGTTCTTCTTCGTTTCTTGTAGGATTTGAAATCTATTCAGGCACAGGAACTACTGCTATAGGGTAAACTGCTTGGGTTGTTGGTTTTCAAAAATCCCTCTCAGGGCTTTCCGGTGCCCGAGGCAGACAGTAATATTAGCTATGCTGTTCACAAAGATGGTGTGAGCATGTTCATATTAACTTGAAATAACTTGAAGGAATGTGATAGAGAATTACCTCTTTGAAAGTCTTGGAGTCCTTTGGAGAGCGCTAGGCAGCGAAACAAGAGTCCTTCTTCGCCGGCTCCAAATCTTAGTCCTGCAATCAGTCAAAGCACCCGCGTAATTTCTAACATAACATATATCCTACCAATCAAGTCAATAAAAAATGAACATCTAGATTACACACATCTGAGCCATTCATATCATACTATGTAAATGTACAAATAATAATGACAATATTAAGCATTAAATGGACAAAATGAACACAATTCTATTGATTTTGAAAGAAGGAGGATTACAACCATCGGTTGTACCAAGCCCTCCTCAATCTCCCAATCTCTCTTATCTCTCAAGTGAAGAAGTCCAAGTCAACAAGCTCTCTAGGAGCTTCTTTGACTCTTGGCCTTCACAATGTAACACTATTCTCTATTCCACAAGTATGCAAGAACCTTGAGCAATCCTTCGACCTTCAATTAAGAGCCTTCAACTCCTTCTTATAGGAGAGGGAGAAGGCCATTGTTTCCCTTCTCTTTCCACTAGTTTGGAATGGAAAAAACTTAGATGTTTCTTTGATCTCTATGCTTTTGCCTCTTTTGGAGCTCAGTCTTCTATGGAAATGACCAATAATGAACTGGTGCTTCTGCAGTTTCCTTTGTGGACTGACTCTCTTGTGAGGGAAAGTCGGAGATTCAAATCATTCTCCATGGGCTTTTCCCGATTCAAACTTAAAACACGGGTAATGCTTCCTTTTAGTGTAAACATAGCGTTGCCCTAGCCACTAACACGGCCTATGCACTGATTGCCTGCATTATAACGCTCTTGTATTGTTCTAGAAAGGCGTTACCCTGGCAGAAATAGGTTTAATTTAGGTCTTTGTATTCTTTCCATATTTGTCTTCTCCTCTGAGCTGATGAGGAGGTATTTTGACCTGTAACAGATGCCCCCTAAAGTGTGAGGTCAGAGACGAAGATGATGGCCAAAATACTTTACAATTTGTTTAGAGATAGAGAGATTTAAAGACCGAGGAAAACCTGAAACAACAACATACGTCAAAAAATATAGTATTTGCCTAGAGTCGGGCATGTCCCATGCTCAGTAGCTTAAACAACATGATTTCTCTAGAATAGAGATATGAAGAATCTGTCCACCAATAGGCACAATGTGGAAGTGTCTGTCATAACAGGATCAGGCTGAAAAAGCTGTCTCCATAAACAATATCGCAGCTTGGGGAAGGGAACACAACTTTAATGGTGTGGCCTTTTGCCCCAAGGTCTTGACCACCGATTCACTTAAACTGCATATTTCTCAACATGTGAATGAGGGAGTTGTCGTCGAACATGTGAGAAATCGTCCGATTACCAGTCAATAATGAAAACTGTTAACAGACGCGAAGGTGGCCACCGATAATGATGATGGTCCCTAAGATGCCCAGTACAATCTAGCGAGTGTGACTAAAAGGAGTTGAAGTCGAACACTCATAGAATCATTCGACCAAGAGCCAATGATGAAGACCCTTGATCAAACACAAGACTACCTGCCACTGATGTCTGCAAGTATCCGGGTACTGATGGGTTTCTGGATCAACTTCCTAGATAAGATGTTGAAGTCGATAAGAAGTGATCTGTTGAAAGGTAGGCACTGAGGCGTCCTACATCAGTCAACACGAAACGGAAACCAACTGATTTTGTTTATGATTGAGATAATGAAGAGTAAATGGGAACGTCAGACGACAAATAATTTCTGGGATAATGAGCAGTTTGGTTGATAACAGGAGCAGTAGATAGCGAGATCTGCTTGAACAATAGAAGGCACTCTAGCAGGGTACTAGGCAGCTGAAGCGTGTTGAACACCAAAGAGTGTGTTAGGATTTTACCGGTGCAGGGACACTGGGAAATCAAGGCTAATACTCATAGATGGTAGGGTTCGGCTAACTGCGAAAGAGTTTTCTGGGAAGTGCCATGTTCAAGAATTTTGCTGCCAAATCGACCTTTTTGAAAATGTAACAGAGGTAATATCCATTTTGTCCAAATTTTTCCCCGTCTGATTAAGTTTAACGAGTCCAGACGAGTAAACTCGGTGAATTTTTCATGTTTAAAGAGTCTGAAAAATGTCAGGAAAGACAACTTTGTGCCCCATCTGATTAGGTTTAACGAGTCCAGATGAGCAAACTCGGTGAATTTTTCATGTTTAGAGAGTCTGAAAAATGTCATAAAAGACAACTCCATGTCCTGTCTGATTAAGTTTAACGAGTCTAGACGAGTAAACTCGGTGAATTTTTCATGTTTAGAGAGTCTGAAAAATGTCGTAAAAGACGACTCCATTGGGGTACCTTTGTCATGTCTTGATAACCGGGCACGGCAAAGGGATAATAGTAAGCTCGAAACAGTTCATTTTCCATAAGTTAGTCCATCGAATCCGGAAAAGTGAGAAATCTATGTTCAATGGACGTCTACCTCATTTTGTTATGAGTACGAGGAGACGAAGTAAACTCAATATTCTTTGTGAAATTTTAATGAGTCCAACAAAGAAAAACTCGGTACCTCCGTGAAATTTTAACGAGTCACGCGGAGAAAACTCGATTACTTTTTCTGTTTAAAGAGCTTTGAGAAAGAGGAAAAGAATGGCTCCTTGTTCTCTGTCTTGATAGTTTAACGAGCCTGACAAAGGTGACTCGGAATTTTTTCGGTTTTATGAGCGAGAAAAAGATTCCTAAAAAGAATGCTCAGTACTTCTCCATAGTTTTAACGAGTCTGAAGAAGAAAACTCTAGGTTTTTCGGATTAACGAGCAAGAAAAAGACCTACAAAAAGAACGCTCGGTATCAACTTCGTGTAAGTTTAACGAGTCCGAAGAAGGGAACTCGAGGTTTTTCGGATTAACGAGCAAGAAAAATACCGTAAAAAGAATGCTCAGCGCTTCTTCATGTAAGTTTAACGAGCTCAAAGAAGAAGACTCGAGGTTTTTCGGATTAACGAGCAAGAAAAATACCATAAAAAGAATGCTCAGAATTTCTTGATCCTTTTCTCGTTAATAGAATTATCTATGTCAGGAATTTTCTTATGAGACCAAGCAAACACATCGCGGAATTCTTTGAAAATGGATGTGAAGTGCGCAATTTCCTCAGGATTACCAATCTGAATAGTTTCCACAATACCCGTTTTGACTGAGATATCAATGAGCGTTGTCTTAGAAAGATTACCCATGTTCCCTTGTGACTCGATAGTTTGGACAGTCATGTAAGCGGAGGGAACCATCTCAAGTGGGTCAAAATATGGGATTTCAGTTTTTATCGCGTCCGAGTCAATCATCGAAGCGCGATGGTGGAACTCTCCCCAAGGTTGTTCCTCTAAATACATGATCTCTCTAATAGCTTCATCTGTAGGCCAGACTTCATTGAGGAGATCCTTAGAGAGAATAGTGATGGGAGGGAGTTTTGTACCTTCGGTCGAAACCATAGCAGTGGAGGGTTCAGATGCAGTTTGGATGGCTTGATAAGCCAACTCGGCCAGCGAAAGCGGCATCTGATCTCCATAGGAATCAATATCTGAAGGTGCCGGGATGATCCATGGGTCGATAGAGCCATCCGAAAAGGTGGATATCATTGCAACCGTGTTTGGGATCTGCGGCGGCGGTAGAGGAAAACAACCCAGTAGGGAAGATGCCTTCAGAAGACTGGTACTGATACTGACGTAAGAGTCAGGGACACCTCCTATTAGGGGTACAGTGCTACTTGGTAAAGTGGCATAATCAGGGGTGCAGAAGGATAGCTGATCGACCGTGACTATTTTCCCATCCAATGGAAATAGGATGAGTTGGAAGACCAAAGACACGATGGTGGTCATAGCATAAGACCAACTGCGACCAAGCATTAGATTATAGTCGAGATGGCGCTCGACGACTTCAACGTCTACGTTTACCGTTTTCCCACCCAGGGTGACAGGAAAGCTAGCAAGGTATCCTTTTGGGAGGAAGGTATGGCCATCGAAAGCTTTGAGGGAATTCGATGCGGGGTTAGAGTAGGAGAACCTAAATTGAGCCAGCAAGCTTGTGACATAACGCAGGTCGAAGCACCTTCGTCTATGACAGTACGATGGATTGGTCTCCCTTTCGATACTACTTGCACCTGGAATGCAAGTTGGTGTGAGAGGCGAGGTTTAGCCTTTTCCATATCAGAGATAGCTAGCATGGAGTCCCGGGGGTCTATTCCACCAATTGCCGAAAGCAAGGCTTTCCTTTGTGCTGGACAGGTTTGTAAAACTTCGAGAGCAGACATGGCTGACGGTGCCTGCGCCAAATCTTCTACAATATTGTAGTTTTGGGCTGCAAGTGCAGAGGTGTTATGAGTCGTGCGTCGAAGTGTCCCTTTGGAGGGACGAATTACAGGTTCAGCAGTAGGCCGTTCGATATGCAAATCGTTTGGCGGCGGTGGGTTTGAACTAGTTCCAGGTTCTTGAGCATCTATGGTAGGATTTCCATAAAGCTTAGCTCGAGTTTGAAGGTCAACACTCTCAATGCCATAAATGGCAGATGGTCCTTCGCCGGAAGGATATGAACCACTATTGCCCCGTTGATGGGGTTGTGGCAGATTGTCAACCATGTGTTGATGTTGCTGCTGTTGATTAGGGAAAGGATTATGAAGAACGGCAGGTGTTCGCCCAGAATCCTTGTTTGCAATAAAATCGGTGCATTCCTACAGCCGAGGACATTTGTAGGTCAAGTGGTCCTCCGCACAGATCTTGCAAGGAAATTTCATGGGTTTATCCTTCCCTTTGTCATTTCTGGCAGCATTTTTCTGATTAGGGTTATTCTGATTATCCGACTGCTCTTCCGAAGAAGATGTCTTCTTCTTGTTCTTCTTATTTTTCCCGCTAGGTTTTTGTGAGGTTTGCACCGAGTTTACCTCAGCGGGAGGAAGAGGAGTCGTTTGGTGGGGGGCGGTGGCAGCCGAGGATGGCTGGGAGGCTTTCCCCCGGGATTGTTTGGTGGCTACACCAGAGATCGCGCCAACGCGACAGTCTGCATGACCTCCGGTTTTTTGAGTAGCCGGAGGATTTGGGTTACTAGGGGCATGGGGGAGCAGATCGTAAAGCGTGCCGGATTGTGAATAGATTAAATCTAGGTGTTGGGCACGACGAATACATTGATCTTCTGTCACCGCACCAGAAAGGCCAATGTCTTTAGAGATGTGAGGTAAAAGAGACTTGCAAAACCAATTGGCCAAGAGATGGTCCAGTATTGGCGCTTTGACGAGCCTCCTCCTACGTCTCCATTCATGAATATGATCGGAGATGTGGGTGGCGGTGTCTTGACGCAGCGAGGTTAACAATTCTGTTCTGGTTTCCACTCTAATTGGTAGTTGGAAGTTCTTTAAGAACTCCGTCGCTAAAGCGCCAAACGTATTGATGGCGGCGCGTGGCAATTCAATGTACCACTTGGCGGCATTGCCTGTAAGGGTGCGAGGAAACAGTCGAAGCCGGACACTATCATCTACCATGGAATTGGATATGGACCATAAATTAAAGGTAGTGATGTGTGCGGTCGGGTCATCCCCATGTTTCCCATCGAACTTCGGGATGTCGGAAGGAATCTTATGCGGAACTGGAGGCCAAAGCGGGTTGTGGTTAATGGGGTCGTTCGTCAGTTTATGGATATCGGGTATGTCCAAAGCTGCCAAGAATGGAAATTGTGGATTTGCCCCCGAATCTAACCAAGGCAGTATGGGCTGACTACTTAGACCATAGGGTACCCCCATCAACGTGTTACCAGGGGGGTAAGTGGGACTTTGATAAAAACCTCCCATAGGTGGAGGAGTAGGAACATACGGTTGCTGTCCATAGGGCATAGTGTATTGTGGGGCAAGTAGTTGGTTGCCCCCAGTGTAAAAGTGCCCTCCCATTCCAGATGGAGGTTGGGGTTGGTTAGTCCAAATGGATGCAATAGAGTTTCCCGGAGGCATACTAGTACTTGCATAATTTGGCAACGGTATAGATCCTACACGTATGTTTGAACCACTTAAGGGGATAGTATTTACAATGGGTTGTCCCATTTTTCCTAAGGATTGCATAGGAAGAGAAATATTCCCTGCTACCTGCGTACTTATAACACTGCCCCCTGGTATAGTGGCCAAGGGGTTTGAACTCAACAGAGGGTTCCAACCGAAATGGTTGCTAAAGGGCACCGAAGTAGTCATGCTCGTGGGAGGAGCTACCGTGGTCCCCAACGTGGTCACGGTAGGAGTAGATGCCAAAGGGTTCGGTAAACTACTGACAGTTGTGTTGACCATAGGATTGGGGGTAGGTATATGTTGACTACTGGGGTTACCCAGTAATGGCATAGAACTGACCACCGGCGGGGAGGATGGTGGCGAACCAGGGATGGTTGCCATTGGTATCGACCCTGTGGATGCCGGTGGTGAAATAGATGTTGGTGCAGCCGCAGACATATCTCGGCGTGGTGGAATCTGGACTATCACAGGCCCTAACGGATCAGTGAGTTGAGGATTGTAATTAGGTACAACCCCTTCAGTTAAAGGGTCCTCCGAAAATTCTGGCTGATAAGGGTCTATGTGATAATCAAGATTAGTCAGAGGAGACTGCTCTTCCTTAGAAGGCCCAGGTTCACCAAGGTTCAGTTCTTCCTCAAGAGTGAGAGGAGGTAGACCTTGTTGTCGTCGAGACAGACGGCGTGGGTCAGGGGACGCCACGGTGACCGGTTTAATTTTAACAAATTTTATTAAATTGTGATGTATTATAAAGTCTCAAATGACAGTAACCACACACCTAACAAAAAGAAAAAGGACTCTCTAAAATCAATCAGCAAGCAGCCAGAATAGGGTGCCCTGTCTGAGTATTACCGTTCACTGGTGATGAAATCCAGTATCATAATAGTATACAGAGAGGGTTGGTTGAAAGTACAGTTACGGTCACTCTAGAGCTTCGCCCGAACCTCAAACGATAGGTGTAAGCACTCTCGTGAAGACGAGTACCCTCCTAAAGACCGAAGACAGAGTGGGTCCGTCTGTTTCAGGTACCAGGACAGCCCGTCCTAGTCACCTTGTGTAAGTCCCTAAAAAGTATGGCCACTAAAGATACCTCAAATCACAGACATCATCAGGGGGGTCCACGGTCAAGGACAGTGTGCTATATGGGCAGAATACCTAGATCCCCGATCTAGTTTCGACATCCCCGAAGGGAACCCCAATATATAACACACCCACATGATGCAGTCGAAGGCAGGCTACCTTCTAGTGCACCCAAGTGTTGTCTCGCGCTGAGCTCCGGTAAAGGAATGGTCCCAATAATGTGAGTGCAGCAGGATTTCACTCGTTAATGACTCTAGTTTTCAAGTTTTGAGATCTTGGGTAGTTTTCTCACTTTCCTAACCCAAGATCCTAGCCTGAACTACTGTTTGTGTGAGCTCAAAAAGAGTAATTAGATTGATTTTATTATCGCTTTATTTTTAGTGTACTTTATTATTAGTCTTGCGGAGGGGGAGTGGACGTATGAAGTATAGTGAGACTCTGACTCAAGAAACCATGCAAAACATGCTCTAAATATTAAATTCAATGAAGAGTGTTTCTACAGGGAGAGGTTTCTTTTTCAATCATCCATGCACCAACATGTAAATAACATAGCTCAACTTTTAAAGATTCAGACTTCTATCTACCTCTTTCAACAGTATATGAACTAAAACTTTCAGAATAAACTCAGCTAGATGCAGAAAAAAAAAAAAAAAATTTTCTCTTAAAAAGTAATTGCTTTGAACACTAACTAAACAAGAGAAACAAATAAAAATTCCAGCTTAGCAGACAAGCACAGGGATTCAGTCAGTGAAAGGTATTGATGGCTAAAAAACTCTACAGCTAAAACATAGTCACAGCAGTGAACAACAAGGTTTTTGGCTGAGTAACGCTCTGTCTGTGAGAAAATACAACATTATAACGCACTGCATTTAAGCATAGACCACGTTATAATGCACTGGATAACCTGAAGAGGTCGCGTTAACCAGGGAAAAGCTCTTCAGTTGACCAAACAGGAACAGGATTGAACTCTGTGAGCATTTGGTATGTCTACTGGGCATCAAAAATGGTCGAAAGGATCTGTGAACAGAGGAGAGAAGAAAGGAAGGAAGAAATAGTCCGGAAACTATGGGGAAACTCCCCAGCGGAGTCGCCAATTCTGCTATAGGGTAAACTGCTTGGGTTGTTGGTTTTCGAATATCCCTCTCAGGGCTTTCCGGTGCTCGAGGCAGACAGTAAGATTAGCTATGCTGTTCACAAAGATGGCATGAGCATGTTCATATTAGCTTGAAATAACTTGAAGGAATACAATAGAGAATTACCTCTTTGACAGTCTTGGAGTCCCTTGGAGAGCGCTACGCAGTGAAGCAAGAGTCCTTCTTCACCGGCTCCAAATCTTAGTCCTGCAATCAGTCAAAGCACCCGCGTAATTTCTAACATAACATGTATCCTATCAATTAAATCAATACATAATAAACATCTAGATTATACACATCTGAGCCATTCATATCATACTATGTAAATGTTCAAACAATAATGACAATATTAAGCATTGAATGGACAAAACGAACACAGTTCTATTGATTTTGAAAGAAGGAGGATTACAACCGTCGGTTGTACCAAGCCCTCCTTAGTCTCCCAATCTCTCTTATCTCTCAAGTGAAGAAGTCCAAGTCAACAAGCTCTCTAGGAACCTCTTTGACTCTTGGCCTTCACAATGTCACACTATTCTCTATTCCACAAGTATACAAGAATCCTTGAGCAATCCTTCGACCCTCAATTAAGAGCCTTCAGCTCCTTCTTATAGGAGAGGGAGAAGGCCATTGTTGCCCTTCTCTTTCCACTAGTTTGGAATGGAAAAAACTTAGATGTTTCTTTGATCTCTATGCTTTTTCCTCCTTTGGAGTTCAGTCTTCTATGGCAATGACCAATAATGAACTGGTGCTTCTGTAGTTTCCTTTGTGAACTGACTCCTTTGTGAGGGAAAGTCGGAGATTCAAATCATTCTCCATGCTCTTTTCCCAATTCAAACTTAAAACATGGGTAACGCTTCCCTCCAGTGTAAACAGAGCGTTTCCCTAGCCACTAACGCCGCCAATGCGCTGATTGCCTGCGTTATAACGCTCTTGTTCTATTCTATATAGGCATCACCCTGGCAGAAATAGGTTTAATTCAGGTCTTTGTACTTCTTCCAGATTTTTCTTCCCCTCTGAGTTGATGAGGAGGTATTTTGACCTGTAAATAAACTGCTGACCCTGGGCGCACAACCTTTATTAACGAAATCTTTAAAAGAACTGAACCTCAGCCATCAATAGGATTTAAAAGAACTACTTCTAGACAACCTACTAGTTCCCTTCAGGCTACAGAATTACCATCTAAAGCCTTAGCTGAGATACACAATCAAATAGAGGGAATTGAGCAATATTCCCAAGAAATTGAGAATCCTTGCACAGGTTTCCTTCACGAAGGGAACGCTAATAATCTCCAAGAAGGAGAAGGGGAAACAGAAAAAATCACAGACTTGAAATCTCCTATTAATACTGCCCAAACAATAAGCAGCCCAGATAAGGGAAGTGTTGTTCAACTTATTCAGAACCAAGGTCCTGAATCACCTCAAATAGTAGGTCGATAGGAAATACTTATTATCCCAGATAAAGGGAGTGTTGTCAAAACTATTCCTGCCCCTACTCGTCAACCTAGAAATTCCTTGGAAATCCCAGAGGGATATTGGCATATTTTCGATCAAATGGCCCAAAACCAAAACCAGAATCAGCAACAGACCTCTACACTGCAATATCCTATAGTAGATACTGCAGTTAATGCACCCATGGAAGCTATTCGTCTTCAACATATTCCTACATTTCATGACTTAACATCAGAGGACCTAGATGCATTTTTATTTGAGTTTGATGTGTTGTGCAGAGGATACGATTACACCACCGATGCCCAAAAACTAAAACTATTCCCTTCTACATTAAAAGGGGCATCCCTACGATGGTTTATGGGATTAGGTGGGGGTGTCATAACTGATTTGGATCATATGAAAGCTGCATTTTTAAAGAAATATCAAGATTATTGTAGGTCTCGGGAATTAAAAGATGAGATATTCCAAATGACAGCAAAACCAAATGAGACCTTGGAAGAGTATGTGGAACGGTTTCAATATAATCTTCAGAGATCCCTTTATGCATCTTTACCCTTACCTGATAATGTTTTGAAAACCACATTAATTAGGGGAATGAAAGATCAATGGGTTGAAACATTGAATATTATGGGAAAAGGTGATATATATCAGGAAAGTTATCCTAACATCATTGATTTGTGTATCAGGAGTTCGAGGGGAAATACAAGGTTGAAATCAGCAGAACGTGATATAATCACAAGGGAAAATAAGACCTCTAATGAAGTTGTGACTCACGCGGAGATTGGAAATATGCTAGAAGACTTTAAGACAGACATACTTGGGACTCTAATAACGCAGTTCGATATTATGCAAGCCAAATAGAAACAAGCAGAAGTAGAGCAGAACTTGGCAATATTCTGTCCTAGATGTAGAAAGAAGCACAACCACAAAGAATTCCCATTGGATGTGATTAAAGTCTGCGCCATTTGCACGAAAGATCACCCTACATAGGGATGTCCTTCGCTTCCTGGCCTAAAATCAGTTTATAAGGAGGCAGAAGAATAATTAGAAGTGGTATGTCTGCTTAATCAGCGCCGACAATGGCAGCCACGACCATCAGGTATGCCAAATGATCCATTTTCTTTTCAACCTCCTCAATATAATGCTCAACAATATACTGGGTTCTGGCAGAATCAACCATCTTTCCCTAATTCGTCACAACAGCCATTTCCTCCCACATCTTGGCCAAATCAAACAAATCAAAATAATTGGCCTAGCTTTCCTTTCTAGCCACCTTTCTGGCCTACACAATGGTCCCCCTCTACTTCTCAGAGTCAGGCCTGGCAGTCAAAATGGCAAAAACATACAAATTAGCTAGCTGGATCAATTCATCTCTCTCAACCTACACTGCCAGCTCCTTATACAAACCCCCAGACCAATTTAAGACCACAACTCCCAGCCCAACCCAACCCAAACCCAAAAAATAGGCCAGTTCAGTCTGTTCAAATCATGGAACCCCCAGAAGTAGAAACTGAACTGAGGGAGTGTAATGATCTTCAATTAAGGTCTGGGCGCATAGTCGAAACAGAGAGAAAAAATGATGTCCACATTGAAGATCCATTACTTGTAGAACAAACAATACAAAGTGAGAAGGAAGTTAAACAACAAAATCAACAACGAAGTCAACAACAAGTAACAACTTCCTCTCCACCATTCCCAGAACGATTAATTATACCTCGTCCATTAGAACAACCTAATTTTGATCTTCTGGGAGAATTAAAAAATTTGTGTATAAAAATCCCTCTCCTCCAAGCTATTCAATATATTCCTATATATGCAAAAACTATTAAGGAATTATGCATAAAGAAGCCAAAGAGGAGAACAACAACCAATCCTACTGTCCAAATAGTCGGTACCTTATCTGACTTATTACCAGGAATGGAAACACCCATCAAATATGAAGACCCAGGAAATCCTATAGTGACAGTGCAGATCAATGGCCAATCATTTCCAAATGCCTTAGTTGACTTGGGGGCAGCAATCAACATTTTAACAACCACCACCTGTCAAAAACTTGGAATTACATCACTGGAACCAACAACAACCTTGTTGGAATTGGCTGACCGATCAGTAGTCAAACCAGAAGGTATACTACAAGATGTAATGGTATCTTTAGATTCCTGGGAATACTTTGCTGACTTCCTGGTTATCAATCCAAAGAATCGACTAGATGGACATCCGTTAATTCTAGGTAGACCTTGGTTGGCAACTGCCGATTCTTATATTGGATGCCGACAAGGCAACATGACAATTACAAGGGGAAATTATGTCAAGAATCTAGCCCTATATCCCCCAGACCAGCCAAGTCTATCAATAATCAAAACAAGAAAACCACCTGCATCATATCTTATGGAGAATATGAGATCACCTCTAACCATAGAAAATGCTCTTGATTTTAAATATCAAATAGAGGATGATATCATTAATAATTTTATTAATAAGTCACAAACCAGATCTCATTTGCAATGTCACATGATCAAAGCAGCATTCGATAATAAAGAAGAAGAAGATCCTTTCAAAGATATTCCTGATCAAACAATACCTACTACTTCTATGAGCAATAGCAAGGTTGTAGAAATTGAGCTGGGAAAAACTTTAAATATTAATAAAAATCTCATTGATGAACAAGAAGAGAAATTGGTCCAATTATTACGAAAATACAAAGCAGCCTTTGCATGGGATTACCCCGACATGAAAGGAATTGATCCTCAATTGTGTACTCACCACATTTACATTGAAAAAGATGCAAGACCCATTCGCCAACCTCAAAGGAGACTAAATCCTCACCTTAAAGATATTGTGAAAGTTGAATTACAAAAACTATTGGATGTTAATTTCATCTACCCAATATCTGATAGCAAGTGGGTCTCCCCATTAGTGGTAGTACCAAAAAAGAACGGAAAGTGGAGGATATGTGTAGATTACCGTGAACTTAATAAGGCAACACAAAAATACCACTTTCCCCTTCCTTTCATTGACCAAGTATTAGACACATTGGCAGGGAAGAAATTCTTCTCTTTCCTCGATGGCTTTAGTGGGTACAACCAAATCCAGATTGCCCCTGAAGACCAGGAAAAAACTATTTTTACCTGTCCATGGGGAACATTTGCCTACCGAGTCCTACTTTTTGGGCTATGCAATGCCCCTGCTACATTCCAAAGGGAAATTCTCAGCATTTTTTCAGACTTAATAAATGAAGGCCTCGAAGTATATATGGATGATTTCACACCCTATGGGGATGAATTTGAGCCTGCATTGGAAAACCTAGAAAAGGTATTACAGAGATGTATTGACACTAGGCTTTGCTTAAGCAATGAAAAGTGTCTTATGATGATGACCGAAGGAGTTATCTTAGGGCATTATATTTCAGCAGCTGGAATTCAAGTAGACCCGGCTAAAATTCAAATACTCTTGTTAATTCCTACACCTACTACACAAATAGAGGTACGTAGCTTTCTTGGATTTTCTGGTTACTATAGAAGATTTATAGAACATTATTCTCGAATAGCTGCACCTTTATATGCACTGACTGGAAATGTTGATTTCACTTGGACAGATAAATGTGACAATGCCTTTAATGATCTGAAGAATCTCGTTTCAACAGCCCCAGCACCGAGGGGCCCAAATTGGAATTTGCCGTTCCAAATCTCATCTGATGCCTCAGACACAACAATTGGAGCAGTACTTGGGCAGGAGGAAGACAAGAAGCCATATGCAATTTACTATATTAGCAAAAATCTATCCCCTGCTGAATTAAATTATACTGTGACTGAGAAAGAATTTTTAGCTGTAGTTCATGCTATAAACAAATTTAGACATTACATAACTGGGTATCCTGTAGTACTATATATTGATCACTCTGACATTAAATTTTTAGCAAATAAACCTGTTACAAATGGAAGAGTGACAAGATGGTTGATTTTACTGCAGGAATTCGCTATCATAATCAGAGATCAACCTGGGAAAGAGAACCCTGTAGCTGACTTTCTGTCAAGAATGCCAAAGCCAACAGATATAGAAGCAGTTGAAGACCACTTTCTGGATGAACATCTCTTCGTTGTTACTATCAGAACACCGTGGTATGCTGATATAGCGAACTATTTAGCAATAGGTAAATTACCTAAACATCTATCCCTTAATGAACGTAAGCAAATAATACATCGTGGTACCTGCTTCTCCTGGATTGGAGACTACCTATTTCATACAGGTGAAAATACGCAAATAAGGATATGCGTTAGGGAGGATGAGGTATTTGACATATTGAAATCATGCCATGATGGACAGTGTGGTGGAAATTTTGCAGATCGTAGAACTGCCCATAAAGTTTTACGAACAGGCTATTATTGGCCTACTATCTTTAAAGATGCTAAAAAAATCGTGCAGGCCTGTGATAGCTGCCAAAGGGCAGGTCGCCCTAGGCAGTCTGATGAAATGCCTTTGAACCCTCAACTAGTGATCAAACCATTTGAACGTTGGGCCCTTGACTTTGTTGGTCCTATTAGCCTTCCATCAAACCAAAAAACATATATCCTAGTTGCAACTGAGTATGTCACCAAATGGGTTGAAGCAGAAGCTCTTTCAAAAGCTACAGAGGACTCTGTAATACAGTTTCTTTTCCAAATATTTGTGCGCTATGGCCTCCCAAGGGATATAATCACAGATGGAGGACCACAGTTTGTAGGTAACAAATTAGCTGAAACATTGCAAAACTACCACGTTCAGCACAAGATTACGACTCCATATCACCCATAGGCCAATGGCCAAGTAGAGAGCACGAACAAAGTAATCGAATCTATATTAACAAAAACAGTTGCCTCTCATAGACGAGATTGGGCCTACAAATTTCCAGAAGCATTGCGGGCATATCGAACAACGTGGAGACCTACCACAGGGTATTCACCATACCAATTGGTATTCGGAAAGGAACCCATCTTTCCTATAGAATTCGAAATTCAAACATTACAAATAGCTAAAAAGGTGGGTCTAAATTTAAATTAAGCCTGGGCTAAAAGACTGTAGCAAATTAATGATCTAGATGAAATTAGGCTCTCTGCTCTTTAGCACACAACATTAATTCAGCAACAGAGAGCCAAATGGCATGACGCCCATATCAAAGAAAATATCTTCCACGAAGGAGACTGGGCACTCCTATATGATTCCAGGTTTCAGGATTTCCTAGGAAAACTCTAGACACGATGGCTTAGACCCTATGAAATACAAAAAGAGCATGATAATGGCACTGTTACATTAGTTACCATTGACGGATCTGGACATTCCTTTAAGGTAAACGGTCATCAAGTATGATTGTATCATAAACCTCTTACCCGGGAATCCTTTTACCAATAGTTACGGGAAGATTCTACCATGGAAATTATCGCTGAAGGGGAGAAATCCTCCTCGGCACCAGTTTGATAAATCGTTTTTTATTTTTATTTTGTACATAAAGCATTTTTTTCCGTTTCTTGATTGTTGTTTTATGGAATTTTTTTTTTAAACATTCTGTTAATATTACTTCTTTATTTCTTCATCGTTTGTTTCATGAAATTCAGTTTCTTTAAAAGAGAATAAAAGAGAAAAAAAATTCTGTTTATTTCATTTATTTTTCTGTTCCTTTCTAAACAGCACTTCTACTGTTCCTTTCGAAAGGAACAACAGTTCCGCAGAGTGCCTTTGTTGTTCCTTTCCAAAGGAACAACACTTTTGCAGAGTTTTTTTTTTTTTTTTTTTGCTGTTCCTTTCGAAAGGAACAACAGTTCCGCAGATTGTTTTGCTGTTCTTTTTAAAGGAACAACACTTTTTTGAGTGGATTGTTTTTTGTTTTAAGCCAGCATTTCAAATTTTTGATCGCTTTTATAAAGGAAAATATATCATTTATATACAATCATACAAATTAAAGCTTACTGCAATCAGCAAATAAAATAAATCGTCATTTTTTTAAGAAAATTGTCTAGTAATGATAAGAAAAAAGGAAAAAGGGACATGATCAATAACATAACTTTTCTATTTTATTACCATTGAATAAATCTGATCGATTATTTTTATCATGATTGGTTCTTTCCCACATGTTATAACTTTCTTTGATGTTTATCTATGGAATAGGAATAAGGGCATTTTTTTTCTATTGAGATGTTCAGACTTCTTCCACCATCCCTACTCTTAAGGAGTGTTGAGCCATCCCTTATGAATAACTGAGGAAAAGTTCTATGTGAAAAAGGAAAAGAAGGATTTTTTTTTTAATGATTCTGCAGATGGAGGATAGGGGGTCTCACCAAGAGCCAGCCTACCGTGATCATAAGGAAGGCAGTGAAGTGGCATTCCCATTATGGCCACCAAACCAGGGAAATGGTCCAACAGATAATTGAAAAAATCAAGAAGTCCTTGGAACAGGAGGTCTCATTACGAGCCGGCCTGCCCACCTTTCACTTCTTCCCGGTCAACAACATTGTGGTTTATCTGGTCACCAAGCCAGCACAATAACCTCCGTCATGATATTCAACAAAAAAAAGGGGGTACTTCCTCAGCATACATAAAGGACACTGGTTTCGTGGGTAACTCTGTCAAGGTTATGGACACATGTGGGCAGCAGAGCTCTGCTGGTGGTATTGGAGTCACATTTATACACATCAATAGTTATATTTAACCCTTTTCCTATATATTTATTTAAATATCAAATGAAAATATGAATCCCTTACCTTTACCTCTGAACCTATTATACATGAAAATAATTACAAATCGATCATATTAATTCAAAGTGATAAATAACGCAATTATATTTATGGTTATCATATGTTGTCCCTTCTCCTCGTATTTGAATCATTACAAAACGATTTTCTATTTATTAACGATTCATCACATGCATTGATTTCAGTAATTGCTACAATTTGATTGAATGTATCATAATTACGCCTGCTTTTTACTGTTGTACTGTTGTTTTGCCACACATGCTACTCTCAATTGACAGTCGAGGGAGACCTTTCATTCATTCGGGGGGCGCGGATCTCTGCATACAAAACAAACTCCAAGATTCCCTTACTTATTAAAATCCCTGCATTTTAGGAAATAACAAATTTTCAACGAACTGTGTTGTGCTGTTCCATTGTGATTACTGTGTGTTGAGAAGTTAATAGAATGCAGAAATGGGAGGAAGACCAATTCGCAGTGAACTGCAAGTATTGATCATCTCTGATGCTACACGAGCAATTTTAGAAAGACTGGGGTGGATTACATATTTCTTGAGAATGCAGCAACCCCATGAAGCCGTGGCCACCAAATTTTTATTGAACCTATAGGAAGGATCCTCCATGGTCAGAGGGAGGCAGATAGCTGTATCTGACGAGATAATTGCGGAAGTGTCTGGCATTCCCGTGCAAGGGACTATCTGGACTCAGAAGAAGATGAGGATTCGTGAAGCCATAAATTTTTTTCAAGATGATGGACAGACGTATCATCAAAGGTAAAGGAGTCCAACCAACGTCATTAGGAGAACCATGGACAGAGTTGGCCAAGATTGTGCAGGCTTACATAACATGCGACGGAAGAAAGGATGTGGTAAGACCTCGCCACCTTAAGCTACTAGCTGTATTAAAACAGAAATGCACCATTAATATGCCTGAATTTTTAAATTCTTTGTTTCATGATACTGCTCGTGGTATAAGAAAAGCCCAACATGCAGATATGGTGGTCAGCCACCATTTTTTAATTCATTTAATAGTGAGTCATAGCCTCGCCCAGCAACAGACCAGCTGGGAAGAATTAATATTTTCCATTGATGGAGGGTTAGCTCTACCCGCTCCAAAACGGAAAAGGATGGCCGGCTCAATTGCTAAGCCTTCTACTCATAGAAAGTCCCTCCGATTGAAATGAAATAGAAGGATGGTGGAAGGACTTCCGGGCAGTAGCAGCCAGCCCCTGGAAATGCACAACTCAGAGGAGGAACAACCTCCACAGTTGGAAGGAGTAAGCCCTCGCACTGACGAGGAAGAGCAATTGGAAGGAGTAAGCCCTCGGACTGATGAGGAAGAACAAGTGGAAGGAGAAATTCGCTACTCAGACGAAGAAGGAATAAGCCGCCAATCCAGTAGTGAAAAACAACCCAGTGCAGAGGAAGGAGATAATGAAGGAATCGAAGGAAATTCTGGAGAAGAAGAAGTTGAGGGAGAAATTCGGTATTCAGATGAAGAGGAAGGAAGTTATCACACATGTGCAGAGGATGAGGACAATCATAGTAGCAATAAGGATGAAACAGAGCTGCCCGAGAATGTTATCGTAAGCCCTTTACAGGAATATCAATTGGCCCAGATTTTGGCCAATATGAGTGATTATGCACGGCCGCATAGCCCCTTGGACCTCAATATAGATATTAATCAACTACCAGACTACTCTGCTATTGATAAAGAAACAACTGAAGAAAAATTAAATGAAACAATAAACCCTAACGAAGCTAGGGTTGCTTCTCCTAAGGGATGTGAGCAGGAGAAAGTAAACACTGAAGGTGGAAGCCCCCAGGAGACTGCAGAGTTAACTGAGAATATGATTCCAGGAGAATTGAGCCAAGGGCATATGAATGTAGAAGAGGAGCCCCAAGGAGAAGAACAAGAAGAGAATTTTACTAAAGGCACGGATGATATGGGCCAAAATTTTGTTGAGCAAATAGGGTCGGATAAAGGAACGACTGTTCCATTAAGAAAGAAGAAGAAAACAACTGAGATTGAGAAGCTTCACAGAGAATGAATAAAGCTTCATAAACTAATAGAACAACTCAGGCAAACCATTAGGGTTCTAAGAATGAAACACATGCCCAAGTGAGCCCCTAAGAGAAGAAGCATTGCTATCAAAAGAAGCTCGAAAAAGAGAAGAGTGACGGATGATAGGAACCTCGAATTTACAGAAGAAACCATACCTGAGCCTAATTATGAGGATGCGGAGCAACAAACAGCTGTTCCAACACAAGCTGTTCCAGAGGAACCAATTTTGAGTGAAAATATGCAATCTAGTAGTCAGCACACTTTCAGTGAGCCGACACTGGTTAGACTTCAAGAAGAATTGACACAGGCCCGAATAGAAAGGCAGAGACTGGAGGAAGATACTATCCCAAGAAAAAGATATCAGGAATTGCAGCAACAAATGAGAACTATTCATGAAGGAGAAGCTGAAGCTCATGAAAAATGACGGAAAGCAGAGGTAAAGGCTGATAAGGTAATGAACCAACTAAAACTAGCCTACACTCAAATGGACACTCTCTACTCCTTGTATACTGATGTCTTAGCCTGTAGATGCCCTGCCAAAAACTATGCTTTGTTTTTACTAGAAATATATTTACAATTAAATATCAAGGCAGTTAGGGCAGGGAAATCCATAGAGCTAAAAACAATAGATGACTTGATATCATGCTGCAAACTTTATGGGATCAAAGTACAGCGCCTGTTATGTGAATTTTACTTGCATAATCTAATACTTGAAAATGACTGTGAATCAAACCCTAGCCCTTTTATTGGAGATGTTCAGTTTCAGGCATTCATTTCCTTTTCTGTAAATCAATTAAAATGGCTTAAAGCTTATAACGCCTTTCAAAGGTAGGAAAATGGATTAGATCTATGGGTCAAAAGTGAACCTCAGGACCCACTTCAATTTTGGGCTAAACAGAAAAGCTTGATGACAAGGGAAGGCGTTACCCAGACTCTGGGGCCTGTCCACAAATCAATCATTTTGAATGGGACAGATTATTTCTCATCCATTAGGAACCAAGCTTATATAGCAGCCAAGGTCCAATGGAGAACCTCGAATCAGAATGTGCAAAATAGGGAACCATTTAATTATAGAAACTTTGGGCTAGCTGCAGACTGTTTCATTTCCTATAGCAATCTTGTTTTAAAAGGAGGACCATATTGGTTAGGATATAAGTTCCGCAGCCCTATTGCATGGTACCTTGCTTCATACTACAAAGCTATTTATGAACTTCCTGAAGGGCAGACAGAACATATTTTTGAGGAATTAGTTGCACTACATGGTTTTAGGCCTATGGATGACAAACCTTATTCGGCTTATTCTTTAACTGCTCTCCATGTGAACTATAGTTTTCATGAGGGCATGAAAATGATTAAGCAGGGGGGTATGTTGGGCAGTGAAAGAGGTATGAAATTATTGTATATTTACTCATTCTTTACCATAAATATACTCCTGTTTTCCTTGGAAAGGTAATTTATCATAAGAATTATAATATAATTGGGAAGGTTTATGTTTAATATGAAAAGGTGACTAAAGGTTACTTTTTGATTGAAAAACAGGAATTTGGAGAGGTGAATAGCTGTACCAAAGGCGGGGTTGAGAACAATCTAACTGCTGCTCCATCAGCATTGAATCATATCCAGCCAAAGGCAAGGAGATCTGAACGAATAGCCCAGAAAAGGCAGGGAACAGCTCGGCCTCAGTCAGCACAAATGGAACAATGACTAAACATAGAGGAGCGAATCCCTCAGGATCTTTCGATCCTGAGGGATCGTTGTTCAAACTTATCTTGTTCTTTGATTGGTCCATCGAAGATTTGATATATAAAACCACGTCCTTTAATGACAGGGGGACGGACAGATTGTTATTGTTATTGGGAATCGGTTGTAAAACTTTACATTTCTCTGTGCTATTAACTCTCTATTTTGAGAGAAACCTTTCTGTAAAACTTTATGTTAGTTTAATACAAGGCACACGTTTTATCTACCTTCTGCATTTCTGAATTAGCCCAGTAGTATTTCATTGGCGCTAAGGGCTCGGCTCTGGTGGAATCACTTTGTTGTTTGTATTTTAATCTTTGCTCATTGTCGTGTGGAGTGTGCTTAATGTTTGTTTTGATTACAGAATTGGTTTATTGTTGATCGGATCAAATACAGAGTCATTTCTATTTCATTTCTTTACAATAATCATAATTCACAGTTCGATTATCTTGGTGTTACTATAAAGCTTCGTTGATTTGTATCTGATTTGAGTTGTTGTTCCTTTAGTTTATAATATGTTATAATTGATTGTTGTGTGGTGAGAAGCTGTCGACAGAATTGAAGCATAGAAATCTAATGCCTTGAATATGTTAGAATTGTAATTGTTGTTCATTTCACGTTGATGTTCCATTTCTTTTCATTACTTATTCATAGTCTTTGATTAGAAAATAGATGAGTTGTAGTTACATGCTGTTGTTCCTTTTCAGATTGCGTTTCTTTTAAGTTTCTTTCATTGAATCTGCTTTTTTTTCAATTGCTTTAAGATCTCCAACTGTAGAGAATAGAGGATTTTGCTTCCAAGTCCCCAGATTGGTCATCTTGCATCGATTTCTAAGGGAAAGAGTTACTGTTACTGCATCCCTGGTCGATGTTCTACAAGATTGAAGTAGTTTAATATTTCCATTCATGTCACTGTAATTAGGTTTCTTTTCAAGCATTGGTTACTTTTGTTTTGTTATTTTGTACTACATCTTCACAAATTGCTCTTAGACAATTGCAGCCTCAGACAGAGTACACTCTTGAAATAAAAAGACGCTCCCGGATTGATGATTAATGTAGGCTAATTAGGTGTTCAAAAGATACCTTTTTATGACCCAACACCTTTGTCTATGTCACTTCTTGGAGAAGTGGTTGTGTTTTAATCTCACTTGTAGAATGGATACAAGATATAGGGATTGTTCCCCCCTAGGCTTAGGTTTAGAGGTCAAAACAAGTCAATGACTTGTGGGAGGACGAAAGACCTTGAATTTAGTCTAAGAACGATTAGGAGCTCAAATCTGAGCTTGGGAAAAAGCTCAAAAATGAAAGTGCTCAAATTGATTTGGAACCTAAGCAATGGTATAGGCCTTGGTGATACGAGCCCAACGCCGCAAACAGCACTGAAAACCGACCCTATATGAAGAAGTTATTCAACTTTGAAGTTCTTCAATTTTAGTGAAAAAAAAGGCCAATTTGACTTTAGATATTGACAAATATTTAAAAAAGAATATTCTGGGAATATTCTCTATGGAACAATTGTATTGTGACAAGTGGAAATCTGTCATTTGATACAGGTTTGAATTTTCATAATTTTGACCAATTACGGGCTGCCACGTGGCAGGCCCGGAGGGCGCCACGTGGCACCCTGGTCGGTGAAATGGTGGTCGTCTAAAATTTTTGACAAACCTGTGAATCAAAAAATACACCATGCGTGTAGTTCTTGTTAACGCATGCTCTTTACACATATTTTAATTTTCTGAAGGTTTCATTTGGGGCCGAAAGGGGGCCAGCCCCCTCTACACATAACTGTGGCCCAGAACCACGGCTTTAATCTGGTAGTTTCAACAACAGTTAATGCGGAATATGCAGCCACATGTCACTTAAAATTTAATGCTAATAGTTTATGCCACCCCAAATTTAGCACCGGTTTCCTCCATTTTAGGCAGAACTCCAAGTTTATCCGCAGTTAACTAAATGTGGCCCACTTTTTGTGGGATTTTTGCCTAACATTGGGCAAAAACTTCAGTTGGACATATCTTTCACATGGGAGATCCTTTTGGAGAATTTATTTTATTTTATTTTGGGTCTCTTTGACCTTCTGGACTCAATGGATCAGGTCTGAAATCTAACAGAGGTCATCTTCATAGGTTTAAGCATCGAAGAAGAAGAAGGAGCCATTAGGGCCTTGAAGGAGAAGGCTATGTATTAGACTGTGTTTCTCTGTTTAAGGTAAATGAATAGGAATTATTAGCTATTTCATGCCTTTTGAATCTATTTAGATGGTTTGTAGAGCCTGTTAAGAAATTTAGAAAGCCGAAAATCTTCATTTAACTTCTAGAGGCCATTTCCAAACAGAGTGTGTAGGCGAAACTGGAGCAGCCGGAGGCCGTTTCTGATGAAAAAAACTCTATCTAGACTATTTCAGTCATTATGGAACCAATGGAAGTGGTTTCAGATCATTTATAGTACTTCTAAAGCTCGAGAATTTTATATCAAGTCGTGGGCAACCCTGGGCAAACCATGGAGGAGAGCCATTTTTGGGGATGTTGTGCTTAATGTAAGAAAATTATCAGTTGATATTTGATGTCTGATCATTATTGGATGCAGCAGTAGTGGTATCAGTGAAAAAAATAGAAATATGATGTATTTTGTGCCATTTATAAGCTCAGAGAAGCTTAGTGCACCGACAGAAAGATGTGTGTCCATGGAAGCCTAAAGTTGTTTGTAGGAATTGGACAGCCATTAAAGGGATTTAAAATGGTATTCTTAGCCCTTTGAATCATTTTTCGTATTCATTTTGGTTAAGTTTGGAGCTTGTAAAAGAATTTAAGTACCTTAATCCCAAAGTGTCTATTCATGTTGACGAAGCTCAAAGGAGATGTAGCCCAAGAGTTGGGGTGAACTCCTATATTATATTTCTATTGTGTTTTGTTATTATATGGCTGAATTATGTTGCTGATATACATGTTAAGTTTCAGAAAAAACAAATAAACTTAAAACACATAAACATAAGAAAATACATCCACCTCCTCCAAGCAAAAATTCTGCATAATGTCAAGTTTGAGTAAGGTCATTTTAATTAATTTTGAGTGTTTACTTCTATTATTTCTTTAGGCAGAGTCTGTAAGGGGGCTAGGTAGCTTCTGGATTCATCCTTTCTTTGAAAGGTGATATATCCGGTAAATTCCCCTATAGTCTATCTCTGTATTATAAATAAGAAGTTTTCACATTTTCAGATTTAAAATTTGGAGTATTTGCACTCATTTACATAAATGAAAATGGATACCTTGCACCCTTTTCAAGTACATTCCATTTTCAAATCAAAGAATGAAGGCAAGGAAGGTGTCTTAGAGGTGACATACATCTATTCTAAAGGGATACTAGAGGTATGCACTAAAACTATAAGCTGATTGTTCATTGCAACTTCTATAGGGTATACAATTTCCATATAGAGGATCGTTGCAAATTATTTGTGCTTGCCTAATAGTTTGAGCAACGTTTTCAAGGTATAGTTTTCTAGGGCTAGTAATTGGGGGTCAAATTAAAAATCAAAATAATATTTGGAATCTATGAGTTGACATTGGTCACTTCATAGATTGGGCATGATGTAACTCTATTCACTAGTGAACCTACAAATTTCAGATGTTGTAACAATTTTCAACTAAATAAATCAAACTTCCTTATCAAATAACCTCTTATTAATGAATTAGAATGCCATTGGAATCCATTTGGAATTAGGAATGAATCCTAATGTAAACGTAGTTTATTATGCCCTTTGTGGATCAAGAGGATTGATGCCAACAAATGTTTTTTTTGGTCAATTGTATACAAGTTGAAGGTTGAGCATTGGTTAAATGAATTACAACCATGCATCATGGGTAGGATCCTTTAACTCGCTTGAACTAACAAAGTATCCTTGAACTCGAATTGACAAAGTTTTGGTTTTGTAAATTAATTGCATTGACAACTGATTAATGAATTGTATTGGAAATAATCATTGAGTTTTAGAGACATAATTGTTTTCTTTATATTTATTTTCACAATGATCCATGTTGATGAGATAAACAGGTCATATGCCTAATGTTTATGGATCATATGTTATCAAAGTAGCTGAATTTGTGGTCTTGAAGGAGATGTAGCACCTTGAGGGGGGAATTTAGGGGGTAGAAAGACATCTATTCTTGCTTGTCAAATCTTGAAAGTGGACAACCAAAGAGGTGTTTTTTTCCTCCTGTCCATTACTGATCCTAAGCAGTCCCTGTCTCTACAAGTTTAACAAAATATGAAGGATAAATACATTAACCTATACTTGTTTCCCCTATGCCTAACTGATCCTATCATTATCTTCCTTGCAAATTATTATTTCTTCCTTCAAACTTCTTGTTACACAACATTTTTTCACTGTCCCTATCTATTCTATAATCTTGGAGAACCCCTACAATGATCCATTTGTACTTTTCCCATCATGAAAACATGCCTTTGGATCCCTTACATTCTGAAGATCAATCTCTCTTTTAATCATTCCTGGAATAGCTCCCTAAAATCCACTTTTTTGGACCAGCACGACCCTTTAGTCTCTCACTAGTGCTTATGGAAAATCCTTATCATGTGACTAGCATCGATCGGCGCTGGTATGAACCCCATAGCCACGCCGATCAACTTCTGGAAGATTTTAAAAAAAATTAAATGAAGCTTCATGGCCTAGAAGCTTCGAGGGAGAAGAGTTGGATGTTTTTTGATCAACATATGGCTGAGCTTCCTCCTTTGGGCCTCTTGTTCCTACAAAAGAGGAAACCCCCAAGGATTTAAGCCTTTCTCCCATCATAAGTGGATCCATGTCCCCTCCTCCATCACTATAAATTGATCACCTTCCAATGCCTCTGATAGTTATAAGAGAATATAATAGAATAGAAGAGAATAATATTAGAGAAAGGTTTGAATATTGTCATAGGCATAGAAGGAGAGAGTTGAGACCCTTAGCCTTCTCGCTTTGAGTTGGAAAAGAGTGTTTTGGACACGTGCCCAGATTCAAACCCATCGAAGGAGAGCTTAGACATCAAGGTGTAGGTTGTAACTCCCTTTTTTGATCATTAATATAATACAACTAGTTTCTACTTTCCAATTTTGTTTGTTATTATGATGAAAATTCTAATATTCCTTGATCTATTAGACAGATTTCAGTCAATATAAGTATTATTTGTTCTATCTCATTTAGTATTGTCTTTTGTCTCTTACCACAGGTATTGATCATAAAAAAGGAGCAAGGAACGTGATCTAGAGTGAAAGATAAGTGGATGCACTCAAAGGGAACAAGTAACCGGCACAAGTTTAAGGTAGGTACTCCAATTGTTTATTTCTGATTGAATGTAATCTAGGAAAGTAGATGCTTGTTTGTCTTTTTTGTTTCTAGACGCACCCTAGGGCTAGAGGGATCGTCTCTCTCCACAGAGAGGATTTACCTAGACAAAAAAATGGCGACTCCAGTGGGGAGTTCCTTTTTCTAGTCTCTTTCAACTCTTTGAGATTTTGATTTTTCATCCACTTTCATCGAATGACTATTTCTCCTTTGTTTTTGGCTTTTGTGATTAATTATAGTCATCAATCTCCTTTAAGAAGTGATAAGATTGGATTTTTTTTTATCAAACCCTTTTGTTTTTGTCATTTTCCTTGATCAACACTGCTAATTCCCTTATAGAAGCGATGATTAGTGCTAGATTTTTTAAAACATAAGTGCTTATCCCCTTCCATCATGAGCTGCAACCTCACAGGCACGCCGATTTCTGTGTAAATTTTTTTAGGGTTTCCTTTCATTGGTTGCCAGTGTGTCTTACTCTTCTAGGCTTCCTTCTCTGTTTGGATTACTCTTGTTCTCTTCTTTTCAGTGACTTGATTGTCTCAATTAGCTCATATTTGGTCTCTTTTCTTTTGGAATTGTGCATCATCGTCATCCTAGGGTTTGTAGGTGCTTTGTGTCATTTGAATGGTTGCATGCTTCACTGAATACCAAACCTTTTATTGAGTCATTTTTGTCATCTATTTCAAACCTTTTGGTTTGGTTGTTTTTTTTTTCATTTGATTTCTATGATTATAGTTTTCAAGTGTCCATTCCATGTGCATTTGGTTCTCTCTTCCATCCACAAGCATATATTACATTGCTTGTCTTCAGCTGGAACATCTTTCTTTGTGTGACAATCAGTGTGAAAAGTGAAGAATGTTTTGTTTTGAGTAAATGACTTGGGATTTCTCTTTGGTATTTTGATTATTGCATATTGTAGAATTTTGAGGAATTTCATTAGATAAGTAGTCAAAGCAAGTGATTACATTTGAAGTGTGTTCCGCATTTTTTTGCATTGGTTTTATATTAAAAAAAAAAAATTTGCATTCATTTTGCATGTAAAATGAAAAACTTCATTTCGATTGCTTCTAGTGCATGTAGTGAAAACTAGCAAAGTGAAAGAGATTTTCATTTTGCTTTGGATTGTGCACTTAAGAAAGTAGTGAAAATTGTTATCTAGTGCATTTTCTTGACAGGTGCATTGATTGTGTGAACCTCTTCCTCTCAATTAGTGTATTTTTTCATCAAAATGAACAATTGCCTTTTTCTCATATAGTTGCATTTTAGGGATTCAGGTGACATCGATAAGGCCTTAAGAAACTGAGACATAAATTCAAGATAAAACTTTAAAATTTTATTCAATGAATCTAAGGAGGCTTTAGGACTTTAACGCAAAACATTTAGAGGTCCAAGCTAGAGGCATGTGTTCCTACGCGTATATAAACCTAGAAGTTGTCATCTAATAGCAGTGTTGCATTCCCAGGGAGTGAAAGCCTACGTAAATCGACGTATAGAGTATATAGCACTTGCGACCCATGCTGATAAGTATATGGGGACACTCTCACTGAATCGAGTTACACAGTTATATAACGCCGACACAAACTTGTGTCGCTCGTACCATCGAGTATATAACGAGACCCCAATAGGTTTCTATCCTTTAGCTATAGGTAATCGAGTATGCCGCCTCTTAAACATGATACACCGAACACAGCATTCGGGGATATTGCTTGCCCATACTTCTTGGTTCTCCAAGAGGTATTTTGCAGTTCATGGATACTTGGTAAACCCTCTTGCCTAGATTACCCCTTGGTTTATTTTGTGTTTAATTTCTGAAAATTTATTGTCCACGATAAACATTTTACTCCGTGCTCATCTCCTAAGAAGATCTTAGGTTGGGACTAATGGCAGTAGATTTTACGAGTCTCCCAATCAAGGAACCCCCTCGAGATGGGAATCCTGGCTACGTTTCCTTCTTTTGGAAACATTGGTGCTCCATATATGGCATGTTGTCCCTTCTCGAGATTTTTACCATTGGCTTTTTGGTTTGGTTATTTTTAACTCCCGTTGTTACGAATGTCCAAGATTCTTCTTAACCAAGTTTTCCTCCACATGAATCAAGTGTCATCCTCATGTGGGCGCCTAAAGGATTTTGACCCCTTTCCTTCTTCTACGCATTTCTTCACCCTCATTCTTCCTCTTCACCTAGTGAAAGTATGGATTCTAGTAACCGAGAAGCTAAGAATAAGAAGAAGAAGAGTATGAAGAAGAAGAAGCAAAAATAAGAAATGGGGAAACCAAGTACCATTTCCACGATTGCAAACTGAGTGTTGAAAAACCTTCCAATCGGTCATGAAAGTCAAAATTCCCATTAAAAGCTATGTAAGGGTGACCACCTTCTTAGATATTGTCCTGGTATTCCCAAGGTGTTATAAGTGTGGTCCACTAGCCCAAATCAACCTTTGTCATCGGCCTTTGGAGATCATGCTCAGGCGGTGACACTTTCAAATATTGATAATAAGATTCATAGGAAAAGAAATGATAAAGTCAAATTTTCCATGCTAGGTTATGTGAAGGGAATCATCCCACTCACCTTTGACCTCATATGAATGAAGGCTCCAAAGTGTTTTATACCCTTGCGGTGTTTTCGTACTTGCCTTCTTTGTTTGTTTACCATAAGTTTTCCCCCCTAATCTTCTACCAATTGATCATGTGATTTATCAAAGTTCATCCCTAGTCAATTCCACTCTCTTCGAAATTCAATCTCATGAGTCCATTCTAGACCAACCATTGGTTGAGAAAACGATCGACATGATTCCACTCCACGCTTATGGTCGGGGCTTTCCTATTGAGAGTGAATCTCATACCACTTAAAGTATTTTTGTTTCTTTAAATTCCTAGCCGAAATCCTTCGTTCCCGCGATACGAGTGAAGGTGATCCTCCCATTCCCGTAACACAAGGGGGTAGTTCTCCCATTCCCATGACACCCCTTCCAAGTATTTTCGATCACTTCTTTTGATTGGAGTCGACTGAAGGGATATCGTATTCCTTTCTTTACATGCCCTTTGAGATCATGGTACATGCCCATATAATGTGTGCGTACCTAGCACAATAATAGATGAAGGCGCATCTCTGCTAGTATTTTGTTCTCGGCTTCTGGTAAAGCTTTTCGTTCTCCATAACTTGTGCTTGTTACCCAAAACTCTACGGTGGCTTTTAATCGGGAATGATTCAACCGTTAGGGATCCTTCCTAGGTTTCATATTACTTTGGCGAGAAATATTGTCTATATGGACATGATGGTTTGTCCAAGGCTCTTTTGGATTTTAACTTAGTCCCTTTGGCGTGACTACTAATTATGTCATGGGAGTTCTTGTCTCTTATTTCTTTCGTGTGATATGTTTTCCACATGAAGGAGCCATTGTGATCATTGATCAGTATGTCTTTCATTGGTCCTAGTGTGTCTCCCAATCTACCATCATCCCTAAATGGTTCTTATATGCCGCGTGGTATCTTCCACACCATAGGTGAACTATGTGGCCACATGTTCCATGCCCACGTCAACAAATGATTTAGTCGCTGATATAGTGCATGATGTACTCCGCATTGGACCCCGATTTCCAGAGGGTAATTTTCCTATCCGATGAGAATATATTGGAATCCATGACGTATTATGGGCCATGATCAGGCCTTTGGATCATATTTCCTTTTTCTTGTGTAAATCTCCTCGAAAAAATTAATTATCTCTTCAAAGCATAATTCCTTTTCTTGTGTCAAGCTCCGTAAAAAATGAAATTGTGCCTTCCGGGAGGCATTTATTTCGTGTTGATCTCGCAAACACATGAAACAAGGTGTCATGAGGATAGTTATTTTTACTCTTTCAACCTCGTTAAAAGTAAAATGAAACAAATCCCATTTCAACTCGATTCTTTTGGTTAGATCTCGTAAAATTCCAAATTTCAAGTCTTTCACTTGATCTTGTAATTGAACCTTCATTCCATCCAATTGCTTAGTAACCAAAGAGGTCTACTCAGTGAGTGAGATGAAGCTTTGGGGGCATGTACCTCGAATTGAGTCACCATGTTGGGGCATGCAAACTTATCTCAAGCATAGTGTGTCTCTCGGGTTTCAATCTTGTGTAAAAATGAAACCATTTTCTCAAGGTAGATTCCCTTGATTTCAAGTCGTGTAAAAATGAAAACATTCTCATCCACCTCTTGTGATTGCCATTTTATCAGCTTGTTTTTTCTAGATAAGTCTTGGTTTTCTCATTCCTTCGTCACCATCTTCTTGGTTGATCATACACTCTCACTTTGATGTCTTACTTTCATCTGAGGAACCACGTGTGATGAGTTGTCTTGTTAGTTAGCCTCTTGAAACTTTACTTGTAGAGCGAGTTCCATCCATAAGCTGGAACTCGTTACTACCCCTTATACCACTTGTTCCTCCAGGAGGAGTCACTTTAAGCTCTTTTTCTGACTCTAAAAACATGAAAATATTGCTCAAGTATTTGTAGTTTTCAACATCGTTAAAGTAAACGAAAATGTCACGTTTACCCTAGTATATGTTTACCCCTTTTTTCAAGCTAGGATAAACTATCCGTTTTTGAAAAAGGAATACCTTAGTCAATCGCGACTAAGAGGTTCTCTCAAACTTTTTTTTCTACCTTTTCGAATTCGAGGGACTATATATCAAAAGGGCCCTATGGAGTTTTCTTTCATCCTCTTTTCAAACTCTCTAAACATGAAAATGAGCTGCGTTTCACCTTTATGGAGCTCATTAGAGTTTAATGACACATTGGACTCATCACCATGACGATGCGAGTTCCTCCTTCCCATAGACGCTGCGTAAAATGTACTAGGATGGATTTATCTAAAAGTAAAAACTTATATGAAAATCATATGCTATCCCCTTCAAGCTTAGTATTCAAAAAATAATTGGGGTACATTCGTACTGAAATGGTGGGAAAAAAATAGAAGTAGTTTATCGATTCTGTGTCGCAGTATGTCACGCTTGAACATCACACCTCCTTTATTTTGTGCCGGAGTTGGGGACATCCTAAATTTGTCACTTTTCCTCCATCTGTTTGGGAAATTTGTTTATCCTCTCATTTGATTACCAAGTTATGTCGAATTACCTTTGATCCTACTTGAGTCGAATGTTGCCATACTTACGGATTCGTGTCACCTATATGTCTAAGAGCGCTTCCTGCATAGCTTTTTTCATTACCCGTTTCTATATTAAATCTTGATTCATAACCATCTTGTTTGCTCTATCTCACGTCGATGATGTAGGATACATCATGGCCTCCTCCCTTCGATCGATCACTTCCTATCGACTTTAGCTCATTATCCGAGAAGTTGATGCTAGAGACTCCTTTCCAGAGTACCTTAGAGCCTCGCATGCCCTAATGGTAGGTTGTTCGCATTCGAGGACAAGTTCACATCATTGACCTTTGATGCTGAGGCTGATTTCACGAGTGTTCGAATTCCGGTTCCTTATTCACATCTCGTGGATTGTGCATGTGCTAGTACCTTGAGGGCCATTTTTATTATTTTGTTTGGTCTCTCTCGCGCTCGTTAATAGTTTACATCATTGGTTTGGTAATCGGGACGATTTTTCTTACATGTTCGACTTCATCTTACTCATTCACATGCCTAAATTTTTACTTGATTGGGTCGTGACGGAACGACATGACCACCGTATTTTGTCTTATAAAGTCCAGGTTGCAAGGTGATATGAGTTATTCATGATTTGTATACACATGAATCTTTTTGATGGATGGTTGCGACTCATAGGCGAGTCCATATTTGTGATCCTTCTTATTGTTGGATGGTTGTGTTCATAGCATGGATCCTATTACATGATCTATTTTACGCTATGCGCTACTTCCATGCCTTATGCTCATGTATTTATATCAAGTATTTTAGTTGTATATATGTACTTGATTCATGAGTTTTCCCATGATAGTGTCTTTGGTCTTGGCACGTACTCGTAAATCATTTCACCCCTCACTCTCGTTTTGCCTTCATGCTTTAGGGGGCATACTGTTACACAACATTTTTTTCACTGTCGCCCGTACTCCCCATTCCCGAATCTTGGAGAACCCCCTACGGTGATCCCACTCATGTGCTTTTCTCCATCATCGAAAACATTCACTTGGATCCCTTACAGGTCCGAAGATAAATCTCTCTTTTAATCATTCTTAGTAATAGCTCCCTAAAAAGCCCACTTTTTGGGAGCAGCAGGCGACCCTTCAATGTCTACACGAGTGCTTATGGAAAATACTTAGCCTATGCCCTAGTGTTGATCGGCACTAGTATAGACACCCAATAGCCATGCCAATCTACTTGGAAGATTTTTAAAAAATGGAAATGAAGCTTTTATGGTCTTCAGAAGCTTCGAGGGCAAAGAAAATCTGGATGTTTGTTGATCATGATATGGTCGAGCTTCCTCCTTTCAGCCTCTTGTTCTTACAAAAGAGCATCCACCCAAGGAGATAAGCCTTTCTCCCATCATAAGTGGATCCATATCCCCTCCTCCATCACTATAAATTGATCACCTTCCAATGCTATGTGCTAGTTAGAAGAGATAATATAACGAATAGAAAGAGAAGAATAGTGAGAGAAAGGTTTGAAGATTGTCATAGGCATAGAAGGAGAGAGTTGATACCCTTAGCCTTCTCGTGTTGAGTTGGAAAAGAGCTGTTTTGGAGAGCGTGCTTTGGATTCAGACCCGTCGAAGGAGAGATTCGACATCAAGGCACAGGTTGTAACTCCCCTTTATGATCATTAATAGAATACACATGGTTTTTACTTTCTATTTTTTGTTTTGTTATTATGATGAAAATTCTAATATTCCTTGATTTATTAGATAGATTTCATTCAATATAGGTATTATTTGTTCTATCTCATTACGTATTTTGTCTTTTTGTCTCTTGCCATAGATATTGATCATAAAAAAGGAGCAAGGAACGTGATCCTCTGGAGCGAAAGATAAGTGGATGCACCCAAGGGAACAAGTATTCGACACTGAAGTTTAAGGTAGTTACTCCTATCATTTGTTTCCAATTAAAATGTAATTTAGGAAAGTAGATTCTTGTTTTTCTTTTTTGTTTCTAGACCCATCATAGGGCTAGAGGGATCGTCTTTGTACGTCTGTAGCAGAGAAATTTACCTAGACAACACTTCTCAATAGTATACTGCTACTATGAGAATCTTTATGAACTATATTCTACCATCTTGGTAGTCATTTTGATCTTCTTCACTACGAGTATATCATGTCGAGCTAAACCAAAAAATAAACATAACCATCATACCTTAGTATAGTTCAAATGTGGGCGATGCACAAATCTTGCATCCATGCGAAAGCTTGCATACTTGTATAAGGCAATTTACGTACTATGCACCGAATTTCTCGAGCCAAGTTTTTTAGCGAAAGGACTCATGACACTCACTCATAACTTCATGAAAACTTATAGAAATGATAAATAACATGATAGATAAAGTCCTATAATGAAAAAGACTGCAGCAAGGACCTAATCTAAAAGGCCTAGCGATAACAAAAATTCCGTCAAACACATCATAAAACATATAAATTTATAGGTCATATAAACATATGCGAGCGTAGGGAATTTATACTTATATGAGAAATGCGAAGAAGGATTGATGTCCTCTCATAATAAGTTGCATTACCATCCATTAGGTCATACATTCATTGCTCATTTCGTTTACTAAAACACTTATGAGAGCCATGACTAATATCTCTCATAAAACCATGCTTATAACCAACATATAACCAACAGAAACACAATGATAGAACAACCATTAATATCACATAATAAAAAGTGTTTGTTTTTCCCCATAAAACATAAGGGGAAAATAGCTCTTATTAGCGCATGCAAAATGCGAACTAGGGCCTGGGACTTCTACGTACCACTCGACCATATATTGTGATAAGGTGACGTTGAGTGTTAAAGCTCGAAAAATGAAAGTGCTCGGAATTGAATGGAAACTAAATGATAGTGAAGATATCGTTTCCAGAAAATTTGGCAGCAATTTCGTTTCGTCGAAAATGAGTCCGTATGAGGAAGATAAGGGTACGTTGTTCTTTTTACATAGACAACTACAGCTGAGAATCAGGACGGAATGGTGACATGGAAACCCAATCAACGTGAAAATGGATATTCTAGGAATATTCTGTCATTTTTGTCCAATGACACACGTGACAAGTGTCGATTGCGGATTCCCGGATAGTTTGAAGGTGAAATTTTTTTTATGTGTTATCTACTAATGTCAATTTCAAATTTTAATGGTTGGATAATTTTTATTATATGGTTGGAACGATACCAACGATTGAGGGCGGATATCATTGTGCATCCAGGGGGCCGCCACGTGCCCCCTCTAGTGGACCAAGGTATGGCCACATTTCAAAGGTTGGCACATTTTATTATATCCAAAAGTATGAAATTTCATATTTTGATATAGGGCAATATATCCAAAGTACTGAATTACAATTTTAAATTATGGTCGAATCTTAAATATTTAAAGGTCCATTACATATGTCATTTGCTGGCGCAAAAATTTTTTACACGGCAGGTTGGGCGTGTAGGGTCGGGCTCGACCCCCGCAACCTCCCTCCCACATGACGCGCTCATCTTACTGATACACCACGACTTTGATTCTTAACCATATATGCTTGCGACATATATTTAAACTCAGTGGTTTGCATCCTCAAAAGGGGGTAAGGAGGGCTAGCCCCCTCCCCACATGAGCCTTCCACTACGACCGATCAAGAGCGCTTAAGATATGGGCAGATTTAAAAGTTTAAACACATATTAACCCCATAATTATGGTTAGCGCTAATCCTTACCTCTAATGTGGATTAAATTAAAAATACGCTTAGCGCATTTAATCCCACTTAACAATTAATTAAACTACGGTTTAATTTCGGTGGCATATTCGGTGGAGCCACAAAATTTAGCGCTAACCCAAAATTTAGTGGCCTTACTTGGAGTTATCTCCAAATTTAGTGGATCACTTTCCACACAGGCCAAAATTGTGGGCCATAACGTTTGCAAAATTTCGACCAAATTAGGAGCAAGAAGAGTTTATTACTCGATGATTTGGACATTCCGAACACATTGAAGTAGGTTTCGGGAGTAGATGAATGTAAATAGCAATTTTTTTCACATTTGAGCTAATACAGAGGCCTAATCCATGGAATCTGGACGAGGAGATGTAGCCCATGGGGGGTCAACTCCTTCATCACACTTTGTTAATGGATCATTATGATGGTTTGATACACATGTTATTGCTTGTTTGTTTCAACATTTTTGTTTTTTAATGTTTTTATGCTCATGAATTTAACATAAAATTTAGTTCATTTACCTGTTTAAAACTCTCAAACACCTCAAGAAACCTATGCACATGAAGCAAAAGATTGGCAAATTATTTATAATTATGAAGACGAAATTAGCACAACAAAAACTAACATTAAAATTCAGATCAAGGTGGTATCGAAAGCAAAGGTTGAAAGGTTATTGTTTGATTTTGGTTGAGTTTTGTGCAAGTAGGGTTTTAATGGTTGCAAAATTTGTGATGATTACTAAGGTTAAAGTTGTAGAGAGGAGAAGGGAAAACTATTTGGTTGAAATTCCCGAGGGTTAGGACCGTAGATAGAAGGAGAGCCAGAAGGGACACCATCTCCACCCAATGTTTCACCCATACCACACTTGAAGTGCCTCGAAGTTTTTATCTCTAGAATTTCGAGATTGAATAGGTACAAGTTGCACCGAGAAGATGGGCTTGAATCCATAGCCATCATGTCAGGTTTTTGGAGAGACTGAAGTTCTTTTAGAAGAGGAGGCATACAAGAAGGCTTTCCTATGAAACTGACCGAAATTTGTTTAGGATCCTCTTTGAAGAGAGGAGACACGGGATGGTTGAGAAAATTCTAAGTCTCCACATGGAGAGGGAACCTCATAAGGCAAAGAAGGATGAAGAGAAGGATTCGAAAGAGCAGTGGGAGGAAAGCCTTCCTCCATCTCCACCATCTTCATCATCATCCTCATAATCTCCATCGACATCATCTTCCACTTCCACGATCAAAACTACTCATAATCATTCAAAAACGACAAGAGGAAACAAACTCCCCTACTCAAACTTGATGTCAAATTTGAACTTCCAATGCATAATGGTGAGGTAAATGTAGAGAGGTTGGATGATTGGATTCATCAAATTGGAGGTTTATTGCAGAATTCAAAACCTTCATGAAGATGACATAAATATTCAATTGGGCTTCCTTGAGGATGGAAGGATCTTCACTTGTATGGTGGGAAGTAAGGACTCAGGAAGAGATGAAAAAACCATGGTAAGATCTCAATGTATTGGTCAATTTTTATTGCTGCCATTAAAAGGAAATTTTTTCCTCTATCTTACATGAAAAAGGTTGTTATGGACTGGTAGAGTATCATAGACAATTGAAAGGGAAAAGTGTGCGAAGATCTATACTCATGAATTTAGGAGAAGAGCTCTTATTTTGGGTATTATCTTTTTGTTCTCAAGAAACTTTATTAAAATATATTGGGGGTTTGAAATTTACTTTAGGAACACTATTCTCATGTTCAATCCCACGAAAACTTAGATGAGGCTCTTTGTATTCAAGCCACACATTTAGAAGCAAGAGGGAAACATAATATAGATGAGAAAAGTGAAATTTTCTTTTGAGTATGAGGGTAAAGGAAAGGGCAAGTTTAATGGAAGGGGAAAGAGAAATATCTCTATAAAATAAAAGAAAAAGAAACTCACATGTAAACATTGTTCAAAGAATGGAAATGATGAAGACCATTGCCGGCAAACTTCATCCATAGTTGAAGCCAAACAAACTCAAAGCCAAAGAGAAGGGGAAAAGCTTGTTGTAATAATTGAACATGACTTAGGTTTCGATTCGGGGAGATGAAAGCAAAGATTACAAACGAATGGGTTTGAAAGGTAAGCACATAGCAAGCACTAGTTCTTCGAGTTGTTCCAATGTCACTCGAAGATGAAGATACAAGAATTGAAGTTTTCCATATTAGAGTTGTTTCTAAACATGCTAAGAGAGACAAACTATTCGATAGTGGTTCTCAAGCTAATTTTGATTTCCAAAGACGTAGTTAAGAAGCTAAATATTGAAACTATTAGACATCCAAGACCTTATCCTTTAGGGTGGATATGCGAGAATGACTTGCATATCAAGGTAATGCATACTAAGGTTTGCAATAAATTCAAGCTTTCTTCATGAAGTTGAACTTGATGTGGTGTCACTTGAGATATCAAAGTATTGTTTTGGGAAGTCCTTATCTTTATGATAGGAAAAGCGATTATTTCATCACCATGAGAATAAGTATCACTTGTTTAAAGATGGAATTGAGTACATAGTTAGAGAGTGCATAAGAAGAAGACAAGTTTTGTATCTTATACATGCGGGAGAAATGAAGAGGACACGTTGAATGCAAGTCAAAATTTGACATTGTTAATGATCAAGAATAGAGATGTTTTGAATCAAACCTTTCAAAAAAGATGCATCGAATGAAAAAATTTGATTTCATTAAATTCGCTTATGCTTGTAATGATATGTTTTAGACTCTAACAAAGTTTCCTTTCGAAAGGAGGTAAACAAGATGTGACATATTTTTTACACAATGCGCTTTGGAGCAATGCTAGAAACAAGATGCCAATGCAAGAGAAAAAGGTCAAAGAGAAAGCAAAAATAAATTTGACAAAGTGTTAGCGTCAAATCTACCTTAGGCCGAAATAAGGTAAAACTCAAGGCAACATCAAACCACGCCGCCCTCGTAGCTAGCCCTACGAGGACAGAGAGGGCTCTCTCCCGGGTCTATCTCGGAAAAAGGTCTTCAAAGGGGCTGAGATGACTTATAATGAATAATCGATTTTAGGCTAGTAAAGAGATAGGAAAGTTGATTTGATTTTTGGGTTTTTGTTGAAAAAATGGGAAAAACAATTTTGGGCCCAGGATAAGGCTAGATCTCGTGCGTAATTCGACGGGGAAAGCTAGGCAAGAAGTCTTGATGCTTTTGATCAGGTGTATGGATGGATCAGAATGACAAGGAGTTGAAGAGGGCAAGGGAGAACATGGATCCTCTCCAAACTCGGCGAAAACATGTAAAAACTAAACAAATTTAAAAGGCAGTAGCACCTGAAACAATGGATTCAACCTCATTTACTCATTCATTTAGTTTCGAAGCATAAGAAGGGAATGGCATACATTAAACATGAAACAACTTACAATAAACTTAGAGAAAACACCATCAATAACTCAGCACACAAGAATCCCAACAGGCCGCAAAACTCGATCTTTCCTTAGCCAAAATGTGAAAAATATGTACAATAAGCAGCCAAACTTTTCCCAAGAGTCCAACCCCGATAGTGTCTCGTAAATTACATCATATAGACCATCCTAACCCCTTCCCATGCCTCTAGGGGTATAATTCCTCCTTCTAGAGCAAGCCAACTAATTCTAAACAAGGAGCTAGAATCTAGGCAACCAAACAACTTGCCTCTAAAAGGAAGGAAACCGATTCTTACACTTGATTTTTACTTTTTTAGGAGGAACTACCTAGAATAGGTAAAAGTGAATCAAAGTTACATTCCAACCACAAAATTACATCAAGATAACTCAAAAATTACATCCACAATCAAAACTGGTCCAACTCGGCCGAAATTTAAGCCGGAAGATGAAAAATTAGCCAATTTTCTATGCGTCGCGCGCCCGAGCTCTATGCATCGCGCGCCTTTCAACCTGCTTTGGGGCACTTCCCGCATCAAAATCAAGCTCATAATATCTTTTTGGAAAGCCCCGGATGTCTTCTACTAACCCAAGTGTAATTTCAATTTTGAGCTCATTTTCCCTTCAAAACTTCATTCTCCCACAAGTACTTTCCGCCGGTGCAAAAGGTGGCAAAATAAAGGTGATTTTTCATGGTGTGTTTCGACTTTTGATCATCCAAAAACTTGGTGAAATTCTTTGGCCATACCGGAGCATGCATAACTTACCATGAAAAATCTAAAAATATAAATTTTTCCTCCGAAGTGTCCCAATCATAAGCGCGCGCGCGACGCGCTACGCGTTGGCCGAAAAACCCGTTTTGAGACCAAAATTTTCCAAAAATGACAAAAACTTCTTCTGGGCATATTCAAATTTGGAGCGAAGACCCCTCCATCATGTATCATGCCTACCAACGAGGCCTCGGCCAAAAATCCGGAGTGGATCAGCTCTTTCCTCCGTTTTCTAGTGCTCGTCAACCTCCTTCGAATCTTCATTTTTGTTTCTCGCGTACATGCATGCGGGCCCAATAATGACCTTTCATGTGACGAAGCATGTCTTTGTCTCTATTGGAATTTTCCAACAACTTCTCTAGATGAATTTTAACATGTTTGAGGCATGTCTCTCGCTCAATTGGTGTCATGTCACCAGATCTCTTCCGGGCCAATTGTCGATCTTCACGGATTCGCCACACCTCTAAAAGTGTGTGCTGATCTTCTAGCTGTTTGTTACGCTGCTCCAGATATTTTATCACCCACCGAGCTCTCTCGTAACTTAACATCTCGCCGTGTCAATCTCGGCCTTCTACTCCCCGGACGATCTCTTTCGCTCGAGCTAGGAGAGCTGCATCAACATCAATCAATGTGAATTCAAAGTTGTCTGCCTCCCGAGGGGCCCCTCATCATGCATAGGATTCTGCTCGTCCCGAATCTATACTCCGTGCCGAAGAAGAAGGCGAGACCCCTTCCACCCCGGGTGGAGATAATACTCGCCGGGCCGCCGATGAAGTCAACGAGACCCCTTCCACCGGTGGAGATAGTACTCGTCGGGTAGTCAGCAAATAAGGCTCGTGGCCCGCTCGATATGTCACATACACGGAGCACCGATATGCTCGGTCTCGTGAATGTCAAGCCAGTGAAGGCTCTCCCTCATCATGAACTACCTCGGGAGGCGGCCGTGGCGCCGGCGAAGAAGTCACGGAGATGAAATCCTCCCAAGCAATTGCCCCGCTGTGGCCGACTCGATGTACCACCATGATTTTGATTAGCGCGTAATGATATATACTCTGCTATGCCGTCGTGGGCCGGGGTCTTCTTTGTACAAGAAAAGTCATCCGCTCTATTTTGCGATACATGAAGTATGGAATGCTCATCATACGTACCCTCGTGAAATGCATCAACAAACGGACATGGTACGCATAGAGGCGCGAGAATCTCGCCCTCACAACAAATATCGAACGATGAGTTTCATCAATGGTGAAAACTCATCCTTCGAAATCCGAATGGAAATACCCCGGCCAAACTCGCCCTCATAAACCCAGGTTTGATGTATGGCTCATAGTAGGATTTCTCTAGCTATTGTCGCTTTGTTCCATTCCTCTCCTATGTTTGGTATCCCGGTGGCCCGAGCAATGGTCTCGTACGAATGAAATCTACTCGGCAAGGTTTACACTATAATCATGTAAATGTAGAACAAATAGCGAGCTAGCTCATGATGATGTTGGGTTTGTGAAATCATCTCACAAGATTGGAAACATGATCGATGCCGAAAACAATCCATTGCAAGCGTCCGCAATTGAGCCAAAGAAGTAGGCTCCTCCCCGACATGCCTACCACTTTTGCCACTTTTGTGAGACCTCCGTGGCACATTAATCTCTCGTCAGGGAATCACCGGCCATAAATTAAGCCATAAACCGAACTGCTCTATATCAGACCGAAATCAAGATGTTTGACAAATATATGCTTTCGATATAGGTATGGTGAAAACAAAAGTTTCAAGCAGTATGCTTAATCCCAAATGTGTCACATGTGTATCAAAATGTTATAGGAAAGCCAATAAACCTGGTAATGGCTCACAAATGAGTTTGCACGAAAAACAACATCGCTTTGATTATAAGGGGATTTGACAAGTGAGTAGAAAAAGAGTGTAATGTGGGGGAAATAACTATTAGGAGCAAAAGTGACAATAGCCCTCAAGTAGAAATGTGGACAATGTCAATGGAGGATGTGGACAAGTGAAAAT